>RYFJ01000400.1:0-434878 GCA_003991445.1 Oryza meyeriana var. granulata | reverse complement strand
CCTCCCGGCCGTCATGTTCAGCGGGAATGAGCAAATTTATAGTCTCTCCCGAGTAGTGCACTACTCGAAAAGTTAGGACTCTCAGCGTCATGTCGGCGGAATAATGTTGCTCATGGCACTGATGGCCATGCATGTAGGCCCGAGTACCACTTATGTGAAAATAAATCCTCCATGTTCAAGTGTTCCCGAGAAAGATATTCTGCATTCCCCAATTTTAATGAAGACAGGCTTGTTATCCTTGTAAGGAGATATATCCTCGAACCTGGTGGAATAAAACAGATACCCAACAATATGTTTAGCAGTGAGGCTTTCATGAAGCTCATCTTGTTCCTCATCGATCCTGTGGTAGCACCAGCGTATAATTTCATACTCAGCTGGCGGCGGCCACATGGAGCATGCTACTGTAGGAACTCAGTCTTGTCGTCCCAATACCAACTGTGTAGTTCCTGGGCCCATTTATCGGTACAGGCCATAAAAGGATGGGGAGAGAGAAAAAAGATCCAATCGTCTCCCCAAGCAGGCCAATTCTCTTTCGTCTGTGCCCCACCTTCGCGCCTAGCTTTTCGCCTCTCGCCTGGCTAGTAACAGCAAACAGCTGTCTCCCCACCCGGCACTACGGAGGCGATTTCGGGATCCTCTCTCTTAATCCAAGCCCCCATTTGCTTTCCCCCAAATCCACCAACCTCCGTCATGCCGAAGGCGACGAATCCTGCGTGTGCAATCAGGAGTTTCTTGCGCCGACTCGCGAGATTGCGGAACTCGGCGAAGAGCTGTAGACAGGCATGGAGAGCAAGCTGAAGTTGCCCAGCCAAGAAGTGATACGTGCGGTCGGCGTAGGGATAGTCGAGCCCCAACCCCCGGCCTGGTGAAACGGTAAGTTTTCGCCTCTTTCTTTATCGGGGCTTGGTCTTCCGTCGGCTGCATTTCTCCGCCGCATCCTTGATTTCTACGGGCTGGGTTGAGTGCATGTAAATCCCAACTCGATCCTGTCAGATCTCCTATTCGTTACTCTTGCGAGTGCTTTCTGGGGTTTGAGCCCCATTTCATCCGCTTCCCGACACTTGTGCCATGGCAAGCCCCCAGCCTTCCAAGAGTAACACCGCCTGTGGATTGGCGGAAACCAGGGGGGGCTGCGTCTTTCAAACTAAGAGTGATGGAAGAAAAACATATATCGATTTGCCCTTTGAAATCTCGCTGAAGGGCTGCACAAGGAAGTGCGTTTTACTGTCCGATCTAGCTCCTTCCTTGCGCCCGTTTACTGGTATTTCCGCCGCCGTGTTGCCAAGCTGGTCTTCGTAGCCAACCCTTTGAAGAACTGGCCAGGCGCACATATGGGCTGATAAGATAATGACACTGCAAGAGGCCGCTTACAGGGCCCTGGGTGGCTCGTTCGTTTCCTGACCGAGGCGCTCCAAGCCACTGAAGCTGAGAAGCGCTTTCGGCTGGGCCTTCAAGAAACACGATCCTACCGCCTGTGAGAGCGAGACAGCGGACAAGGTGGCAGTAACGATACCTTTGTTTGGCTACTTCCTGAAGGGGTCCCGGTGCCACCGAGATGATAAACCGCCGAGTTTGCTGCTTGATAGCTTCATCGACCCACGGACCAAGGTAACCTCTACTTCTTCGGGTGTGAACGCCTGTGGAACTATGATTGTTCAACCTTGCGTGATGGTATCTTTGTCGACTTGATTGTAGTGGCATGAGGAATTTGATGAGATTCTCGTCCATTGTCTCGGTCGCGCGAGGAAGAGGCCAAGGAGCCCTCTGATGCCCAACCCGACTCCAAGAGAGCGGGAAGAAAGCCAATTTTATATCGGGCGAGGGGGCCATGACAGCGCGTGCCGTGAGCGTAGCTTGAAGATAAAGGACCCTCTGCCACAACGCCCACGCGGTCGAGGTACACCAGCTGAGAGCAGCTGCTTGGCTCGAGTGTCTACTCAGCAACAGCGCCGCAAGGCCGGCCAACCAGAGCAGAGGCCATTGGGGCGAAGAAACCCGAACCAACCGACAGAGTCGAGGCCGACTCAGGCCGATATGGCCTCTGCCGTCGACGACACCGACCGGGGCGAGTTGCCGATGCTAGCGTCGCCGGGAGCGGCACGCTAGCAGGAAGCTGAAGTTTCCAAAGAGTGCGCTACTCCGAGCATTCTGTAGTCGTGTATGTTAAAAAGTACAGTCTGATGTCTTGCTTCGTTGTCAGAAGCGGCCGATTATCGACACTCAAAAGATCGACCCATCTGCTCTTGCTTGATAGCCGCCCCAGCCGAGTCAGGCGAGCAGCGAACACACCTGCTTTGAGCGCCGCGGCCAGCCCGGTCGCTGAAACCGAGGTGGCTCCGATACAGGGCCACTAACCGCCACCTCGACCGAGAGGTGGCTGTCGAAACTGAGGCACCAGCCCCCGAGTGCACCAATACGTCGCAAGCGGGACGGATCCCCCGAGCCGAAGGTCCCAATAGTTGTAGGGAAGCGGTGACCAGGCCAGACACACCAGCAGGCCACAGTGAGTATACTCAATCGCCATACCGTACGTTGCCCGCCGCCACCGGAGATCCCACCATTTGCTTCGGATCGAACGTCCCCCACGTGTGATGCCCGGACACTTCTCTGTGGACCACTCGCGACGGCACTATTGAAAAGCAATCAGCTCGAATACAGTCGCTGCAGAGGAGAGCAGCGAGAGCCTGCATTCGTGCGCCATATCAACGTCTGTCCCAAGAGGTAACACGGTAGATTCCTATGTTCGTGAAGTTCAGCCAATCTCTGTCCTTGATGTTGACTACTGTCAGTCGTTGGTTCCTTGTCCTAGCAAGAAGCTCTCGACCGCAACGAGCGATGACAGAGATCCTGGCAAGATGGCTCCCCACCTCGCGGAATTACAAGCATCTGCCGGGGCATTGAAGGCCGAGATGGAGGCGCGTCACACGAGGAGGATGGGCCTGCTGAAGACGCGCTGATAAGCTCAGGGCTGAGACATGCGGGCCCAAGCCGAGAAGATCAGAGTAAAAATCTCGCAGCTATCTCCCCGACTGAGGACCGTTGGTGTAATCATCCAGCTACGATCGACGACCTGCTTGGTGGTGTCATGACTGCTGATGAGCTCTTGGATAATCTGTGGTGCAGACCTCGAAGCGGAGAGGGAGTCGCAGCTTAAGGAGGGCCGAAAGAAGCCAAGGCCGAGCTTGAAAGGTCAAGGGGCCGACCTGACAAAGGCCAACACCAGCTTGACCGGGAGAAGTCCGAGTTGGAGAAGGCCGTCGTCGAGCTCGGAAGGAGAAGGCCGAACTGAGAAGACCGTGGCCGCGGTGGGAGGCCGACTACGAAAGTAAGTCCTCAACCCGACTGTGATCTCAGCCAATACATAGTCACCCTGTGTGTAAGCCGAACCTGACAAGCTTACTTGCCCGACCGATCTGGGCAGGCATGAGAGCCAACGTCCAGGCCCAGTACCGGTTCTACACGGAGTGAGATAAGGTCAAATCAGGGAGTCACGGAGGCCCTCGTCGGGTCCGTTGAAGGGGCTACCTTGACCTGTGATCCCGCTCAGTGGGGACCAGCTGTAGACCAGAATTCCTCAAAATAATGCGGCGTCTCGAGAAACGCGCCGAGTGCCCTGAAAAAGGTACTCAGACGAGCGGGGTTGCCGCCGCGTGGCCCAGACCTAGCAATGACCAAGTCCATCTTACCCGAGGGCGGACATGAGCCATCGGGAGGGATTTCCGAGGAGACGACGCCCGAGGAAGCGCTGGAGCTGCATCTCACAGGTGAAGCGACTGGCTAAGCGATTTACCCGAGACCTGGTGTAAAGGCAATATATTTTGTAGTCGGTGTATACATAGCTTTCCATAACATCATGTGGAATATATGTGTCGTGCCGCCAAACTTATATTCGGTTGTCATTAGCTTTACCCGACCATGTAGCATGCACCGAGCTAGTTCGATAGAACTGTGATAAATCGTATCGGAGAAAGTGCTATTACTCGGGCGAACGCCATCAGCGTGCAAGGCTTCATAACCGAGGTGAGATAAGCTTGTATGTATTGACAGAACACATATTATCATGCAGCCCCGACTCAGCTACGATTGGAACAGGCGTAGTGAGTCAGGAAAAACTGTACACATGGAAAAAGTAAACTCAGTATAGAAAAGGACGTATCTGTTCTATTCCATGAGTTGGTGATTGAGGACGCCGTCTTCTGGTCTTCAGTCCCGGTAGGCGCCTTGGCGTGGACCCGGCTATAAGAACGGCCTTCCCAGAGGGGATAGTTTATGCCTGTCCTTGGTGGTTTGTATCTTCCTTAGAACGAGATCCCCGACCGGAAAAGGCCGCGGCCACGGTACATTGCGATTGTGGTAGCCGACCCAGGCCTTAAGATACCTTGCCGAGCTATGGATTGTTGCGGCGTCTCTTGCTTCTTTCCAGCTGATTTATTCGATCAATCGGGTGCTTTGGAATCGTCTTCGGAGTAGCCCGACTCGCGGAGAGCCGAACTGTATCTTCAGTCGGGTGCATGGCCTCAAGGTACCGTTAGACCAGAAGAAAGTGATTGCCCTGTTGCCCGACATAACCGTGGTTCTGAAGAGACCAGAAACAGATGGTAGTTCTGTACCACCGACCCGCATATGGTTGTAGTCCCGTCGTATATCTCCCATGGCCTGATGCCTTGTAAGACCATGCCGTTGGCTCGCTCAACCTGCCCGTTGCTCTGCGGGTGTGCCACAGACGCATAGCAGATCTTGATGCCGAAGTCGCTGCAGAAATCTTGGAATAGCCTGCCGCAACTGAGTGCCGTTGCGGTTATTATGCGTAGGACCCCAAACGGTATAGTATACTAAGAGAAGTCCTTGCTCGTGCCGCTGTGATTGTTTTGCGGACAGGTTTAGCCTCAATCCACTTGTGAATTTATCCACTGCGACAAATAAATGTGTGAACCCCTCCTGGCGCTGTTCTGGAATGGCCCGACCATGTCGAGCCCCCATACTGCGAATGGCCAAGAGATAGGATAGTCTGAGGTGTCCCATGGCGGAGAGAGTGTGGCTGGTCTTGCGAGAACTGACAACCCTCCACATTGCCGCAACGATATCTTGGCCGTCTGGACTGCGGTGGGCCCAGAAGAATCCCTGCCGTAGGCTTTTTCGACGTAACGTCCTGGATGCAGCGTATTGCCACATATTGCCCGAGTGGATTGATTGCAGGATCTGTCTTGCCTCCTCGGTTGTGGACACAGCGCATGAGGCACCGTATGTGCTCCTTCGGTACAGGTCTTCTCCGGACGAGCAGGAAGCTTCTTCGACGCTGATTGGCTCGGCTTGATGCGATCTTCTGGGAGTCATCTCCAGGGAGGAATTTGAGGACAGGGACCCCTCCAGTCTTGACATATGTGCAGCACTTGCCGTCGGTGGTCGGGGTAGGCTCGCCTCCCGACTGCTCTCGTGCCCGGTTCTGTCATGAAAACACTGATGGCTCCATAAGTTGCTCGACAAAGATTTCCAGTCGGAAACCGCTTCTCGCTTGGGATCCCATGTTTGCAGCTCATCGGCCGCGTCGTTAACATTGTAGTTGACGCAGGACGTGTGTGATTTCCAGCCCGTCGAACTTGTTTTCCAACTTGCGGCTCCTGACAGTATGCCGCCATATTGTCGTCGAGACAAGGTCAGTCTTTTCATGACTTGGTGACCACGAGTTGGGAGTCTCGCGCACAACCAGTCGACGGGTATCGCCGAGTGATAATTGGCGATGCGGAGATGGCCCGTGAACAAGAGCCTCGTACTCGGAGCGACGTTGTGGGAAGCCGGGAAGTGGATTTGTAGTACGTACTTCAACTTTTCGCCAGTGGGGGTTGTCAGTATTGACTCCAGCCCCGCGCACCGCCGATCCGTAGGGAACCGTCGAAGTACATTGTCCAGTACTCTAGCTTTGTTTGTTTGGTGTTGGGAGTTGAACTTCCTGTCACGCTCGCCACGTAAGTCGGCTAGAGCTTGAGATTTGATAGCTGTCCGTGGCTGAAAGGTGACGTCACAACGCCCATCAGCTCCGAGTCGCCCATTTAGCGATCCGGCCCGGTGGCCTCGCGATTATGAAGGACATCCCCAAGTGGAAACGCTGTGACCACGTGACTTGATGTAGCTTGAAAGTAGTGCACCAGCTTCGGACTGTATGAGTAGGCCGTATAGCGAGCTTCTGACCTCGGGTATCTTGTTTTGGAGTCGGCAAGGACCTCGCTGACAAAATAGATTGGCCGTTGTATTTTTTGAGAAATGACCTTTGTTCGGATCGCTCCACTAAACAGCACCGTGCTGACTACCTGTGTTGTTGCCCCCAGATAAAGCATTAGTGGGTTCCTGGGCAGGGGTGACGCTAGCACGGGTGATGTGAGAATTCTTTGAAGTCTTCGAGGCTTGCCTGGGCTTCCGGGGTCCACTGAAGGTGTCCGCCTTTTTTGAGGAGCTTGAAGAAGGGCATGCCCCGTTCGCCCAGTCGGGAGATAAACCGACTGAGTGCCGCCATGCAGCCTGTCAGCTTCTGGAACATGTCTTTAAGGTTGGTCGGGGGCGCCATGTTCTTGAGCTGGCGTTGACTTTCTCCGGGTTAGCCTCGATGCCGCCGGTGCGAGACGATGAGCCGAGTAACTTCCCAGACGGCACCCCGAAGGTGCACTTGTCCGGGTTCAAACTTCATCTTGAATCTTCGAAGGTTTTGGAAGCGTTTCTTCCAAGTCCGGCAATGAGGTCTTGTCTGATTTTAGACTTGATCACCACATCGTCGACGTAGGCTTCCACGTTGCGCCCGATCTGAGTGTGCAGACACCGCTGAATAGCCCTTTGGTAGGTGCGCCTGCGTTTTTCAACCGAAACGGCATATGAACCATATAGCAATACGCTCCAACGCGTGATGAAAGATGTTTTTAAACAGTCTTGTTCCCTCAAGCTAGTGATGATATTCGAATAACAATCGAGAAAACTGAGTAGGTCGCACCCCGCGTGGAGTCAACCACCTGATCTATCCTGGAAGACAAAATGGGTCTTGGGGCACGCTTTGTTGAGGTCGGTGTAGTCGACGCCATGCGCCATTTACGCGTTTTTCTTCCGGACCAGACTGGGTGGCCAGCCAGTCCGGGTGTAGACTTCCTTATGAAAGCCGGCTGCGAGGAGCTTGGTGATTTCACTCCGATAGCATCCTTGCGGTCTTGAGCGAAGCGCCGCAGCCCGTTGTTTGACTGGCTTGCGCGTCTGGCTTTACGTGTAGGGCATGCTCGATCACCTCCCTTGGTACGCCCGCATGTCGGCACGTTCCACGCGAAGAATCTTGTTGGCTGGAGGAAGGTGACGAGCGCGTCTTTCCTATTTGGGGTCGAGTCCGGTCCCGACTAAGCAGTCTTGGAGGGGTCGGAAGGGTCCAGGGGATCTTCTTCGTGTCACGAGTCCGCTGAAATTGCCCGACTTCGCTGCTTTTTTTTTTTGCCGGAGCTGGATCTTGATCGACTTCAATGTAGCGGCTGCCGGATGCTGTCGCGCCCCCGACTGCCGCTTCTGTGTTTGAGCCAGCTCGCAGCTCTCCTTGTCGCAGGTGAAGGCTTGCTTAGCGTCGCTGCGGAGGGAGAGGACTCCTGCTGGCCCGGGCATCTTCAGCACCATGTATGTGGTAGTGGCGGTAATTCGCCATGAATTTGCGAGGGCCGGTCGTACGAGTATCGCGTGATACGCGGCTCGAAGTCGGCGACCTCGAAGGAGATTTTCTGTGCGGAAGTTGTCCCGCGTGCCGAAGGTCACCGCAAGTTATCTGCCCGAGTGGGGTTGATGACAAGCCGGGGATTATCCCATGGAAGGGCGCGGTGCTCGGCCGAGTTCTGAACGAGGAATTCTCATCTCGTCCAACAGTCTTGGCGAACAGGATGTTGAGCGCACTGCCTCCGTCGATGAGGGTTTCTTCAGCCTAAATTTTTTGACGACCGGGATCCAGACGAGTGGGTATCGTCCCGGGTGGGAAACCCGATCTGGTGATTCCGCGCGGTTGAAGTGATAGCCATTTCTGACCAGCGCAGGTATTGGGGGGTATCCGTGTGGAGACGCGTAAATATCCCGCGCTGATAGCTTCTGCTTGCGCTTGGATTCGTACGCGAGTGGCCCCCGAAGATTGGTTGAGTTCGGCTTGGGGGTCTGGAAGTCATCAGCCGGACCCGAGTCTGGCTTGTCCTTGTCCTTGTCGCGCCAGATGAATGAGGCCCCTGCTCGAGGCAAACTTCTTGAGCATGTGGCAGTCTTGCCGCGTGCCGGCCCTTGGGGTGAAAGGGCAAGGCCCGCTCATGACTTTCTGGTACGTTGTTCCGCTGGGCCGCGACTTTGACTGCGCTCCATGTTAGCCACCTCGTGTTGTCTGACTTCCGCTTGCGGCTGCCAGGCTTGTTCTGAAGGCGGCTCGTTGTCGGCTTTTCGCCCTGTTGTCTTTTTGTCGGGCTCCTCTTCTCGTCGAAGGCCTCTGCGACGGCTTCAGCTGAGTCGGCGTATTTTGTTGGCCATGTCCGAAGAGAGTCCGGACAGTGGATGGTGGCTTCCGAGTGAACTTCGCGATGAGCGGTGGCGTCTTTTACTCCCTTGCGGAAGGGGCGATGACGACCTGTCTTTGATGCTTGGATTTGATTGCGCTTCTCGGAAAACCTTTTTGATGAATTCCCGTAGAGACTCGTTCTTTTTCTGATGCAGTTGGTAGAGTCGTGCTCGGAAGCCGGTCTCTCGTAGTCCCTGGAAGTTAGCGATGAAACGCTCCCTGATTGTCCCCAGGAACCGATCGACCGCCTTGGGAGGCCTGTCAGCCATGTCCTCGCCGAGTTTGGATAACGCGACTGGGAGTAGTTAGCCATGGCTCTGCTGTCGCCCCAGCAGCTTGAACTGCTAGACGTAAAACGGTGAGCAGGACTCTGGTTGTCTTGCCGTCGTACTTTTCAATTCCGTAGGCTTAAGCCGACTGGGCCATCGGACGTCCTGTAACTCCGAGTAAAGGCTGGAATGCCTTCATTATCGTGAGGACTTGGGCTTCGGTTTGGCGTGTAGCCGCTCGTAATGGAGACCGAAGCGCTCGTGTTCATCTCCAGCCGCGGCGTTCGTCTTCTCGCGTTCTTTCGCACCGGGCCCTTAGGGTGTGGCGAAGATCGCGTTGTAACCGCAATCGGAGGTCTTGATTGGGTCGGCGGTCGTATTGGTGACGCCGCCGTTGTCGTAGTTGGTATTGCCGAGTGTTGTTTGGCGGATTCTTCATGCTTGCCGGTGGAGCGGCTTTGCCCGTCGTTCGGTGCTGATGCAGATGACTCCGCCGCTGGAGCCCGTTCGACGGGTCGGTATGTGAGTGTTGCCTGACTTTCTTGCTGCTGGCAGGGGAGGCAGCAGTAATCAGCCTTGATCTTGGCGATGGTTGGTGTGGCCTGATGGTCCGGCCCAAACTGGAGCGTGCTCCAGCAGAGTTCGGCGGCCACGACGTTCTGTTGTGGCGTGACGAAGACATCGTGGTCGCCGACTTTGGTTTGGAGGATCTGCTGCTGGGGCGCTCGCCCAGCTTGTCGAAGCCCGTCATTGCGAGCTTGTCGGTTGGCCTCTTGTTGTTGTATTGGCGCGCCTCCTCATGCTGCTCCTCTGCATCGGCGCACCTCGAAGGTGGCGTTGAAGCCATGAAGATCTCGCGGGGGAGGAGGGAGCTTGCCAAGGTGGAGTCCGAGTTGATGCTCGAACCGCCATCCGACTTAGTGTCGGACTCCGAGTAGTTGATCGGAGTTAGGACGACTCCGACCTCCCTAGATCCAATCTGAAACGTTCATGACCGTGTCCAAACTGAATCGCTGGAGGTCGGGTCTGCCTGCGCGGGTTGTAGATGCACAGCGTCGCCGATCCGTACGGGAGACGGACGATCTCTCCCCCTCTCGGCCTAACCCGCGCTGGCTCAAGGCCTAGTGCGAGCCGACGTCGAAGGAGAGAGTTGTCCCGATGTCCGGCGATGTGAGGGACTGTCGTAGTAGGTCGTCGAAAGGAGATGGCGACGTCCCTAGAGGTGACTGGCGCAACGCCGGGCTAGCTCTCGGCTGGCAAGATCGGGTCTGCCTCAGCCAAAGAAAGGTTGCCGAGTTGATCGGCGACGAAATCAAGGCTCCCGAAGGTGATGGTGTCTCCGTTGGAGAACTTGTCGCCCTTGACTCCGTTGATGGATCCATCGAATCTGTTGATCAAGAAACTCGCCGGTCCCCTACCTGGCGCGCCAACTGTCGATGCTTTGCACGGCAATAATACTATGGGGCTACTCGGCGACCTGGAATTGGTGGATTGCAGAGAAACACGGGAGAATTATACTGGTTCAGGCCCTCAATGTGAGGTAATACCCTACTCCAGTTTGAGTGTTATTCCTCTGAGGTGATTTGTGATCAATGATCTGGTGGTGCCCTCAGTAGGGCGCCCTGCCTCCCTTATATACTAGGGACAGGGGTACATGGCAAGGATCCCAGTCGGATACCAAGGGATTTCCTATTAGAGATAGAATCCTATCCGACTAAGGCTATGTTTCCTTATTGTACAAGGCAATAACCTGCCGGGTGCTATCTATCTTATCTCTAATTACATGATCTAGCCCATCCTCTATCCGAGTGGCCCATGTGCTGTAATGAGTACCCGGGGCCCATGGCTCCCACAAGAGTAAAAATTCGTTTTTCTGCTCTGTTTGCTTGAGCCACGATGTGTGAGGAAGGCAAAGAACTTGGTACAGTAACAACGAGAAGTACCAACGGCACAACTTGTCCATGGCAACGTCAGGTCACCAGGGCAATGATGCCTGCACAATCTCGCAAAGACAAAGTTAGTACTAGCACAATATCCTATTCCACCGCTCGTACACAAATACTCATTGTAACTTTCAGGTTTCATTCAGTTAGCTTTTGCCTCATTTGAACCTGACACGGAAAGGTTCATAGCATTGAACCATTTTACTACAACAAATATTCACAGGGCAAATCCACACCCCTCTGCCTGCTAATCCAATCGACAAGGAAACTGCTGTTGTGGGATAAACATGAATCTAATAAACTAGATTAAACAAACAATGTACCTAGGGTTATATTGACAAGGAAACCATTTCGTCTTCGGTTTCGAGGCGGCTTCAGTATATCGATGTCGATGGCGCCCAAGGCGGTGGCGTCGTTGCTGGCGCTGATTCCCTGCGGAGGAAGCGTCGTCCTGCCTGTTAGCGTTGCCGGTGGCGTCCTCGACGGAGGCGGCGTCGGGGGCGTCCAGAACGAGTGCGTCGGCGGCAGCGCCATGGCCCTCACGGAGTCGGAGGAGGGATTTAGATCACGATCTAATTGGGTAGGGGGAGGGACGTCGGTCATGGGAGGTATTAGCCCGACATATGTGGCGATCTTTTTTTTTCTGCAGAATTTGCCGCGGTATGTCGGACGGTTTGGCGGTGCGAAACTTTGGCACGGTGGGAAAGTTGGAAATTTTGGCGCACAAATTTTTTTCTCAGGTGAAAACCCTACCTGTCTCACCGCGCCGCCCTGCCGCCGGCCTCCTGCACCGCGTCGCGAGCTGCCGGCCCGCTGCCTCCACCGCGCTGCCCCGCCTCTCCCGCACGGCCTGCTGCGCCCCGCCGCCGGCCTCCACGCGGCCTGCTGTGCCCGCCGCCGGCCTCCTGCGCCGCGCCGGCCCCGCGCCGCCCCGCTGCTCACCGCGCCGCCCCGCCTCCCGCACGGCCTGCTGCGCCCGCCGCCGGCCTCCTGCGCCGTGCCGGCCTCCTGCGTCCGCCGCTGGCCTCCCCGCCCCGCCGGCCCCGCGCGTCCTGCCTCCCGCGTGGCCTGCTGCCTCCTGCTGCTGCATATATATATATATATGAGTGCTAGCTGTTGCAATATTTATGTGTTATAAATATTTATGTTTTAATTATAGTGTCAAATTAGGCATATACATATAGTTTTAATTATTATGTCATAAAAGACTTGCTCGGCTTGTGTGCTCAGGATGTAAGGTTCATCTGAATACCTAAACCGAGTTGTATCAATATCGATGACCCCATATTTATCCTTATTGTACCCTCTAGATCTGCTCGTACTTGCTGCAGGGACATCAAACCATACGCATTGAAACAACATTACTTCCTTCTCACCATGAAAATCAAGGCAGATAATTTTCTTAAGCACACCATACCAGCCCATGTTTCCTGTACTTGCATCGCCCTTCACAAATACACCACTATTTTGATAGTTAAAACAGTTCTCTATGGAAGAGACCCGGAAAAGGAAGCCATTTATGAAACACCTGTTGAACACACGAACCCGAGGGTCTGGACCACGAGATAGATAATACATCATGTCATCTATTTCCCCTTGTGCATGCAATGTGCTGATCTACATTTACGATTATTTTAAAAATATATTAGGGATAAATATATTATTAGGACTAATAAATTGACAAGAAGCATGTGGAACATACAAAAAAATATGGATAAATATATTAGGGACGACTCACTTTACGCTCAAACCATGATACAAACTCCTTCTTGTGTCTTTATCACATCGAGGGCTAATTTTCTTCAGCTCATCCATATGCACACTTTCCACAACAATGAAAAATACGTTCATTAGTTACATATATATTTTAACATTCATGACCACCATAAAAAAATCAATTTAAAAATATAGCTTACTTTATCCATGAAGTGACCTCGTCACAGTGGTTAATATGTAATGCCTCATCCTCTGCATGTCAATATCAGAACATTCTCGAGAGTACTTCCTTTCCTACTGTAGTCAAGGCTCCCAATATACTTAGCCAGAGGTGCGTTCACTAGCAGCGGCGCTTCATGACGCTCTGGACAATTAAGCTTGTACAATATTTTCAAAAAAGCGAGAGCAAAATGTCAGGCACTCCTCGGATATATACCCCTCTGCAATTGAACCTTCAGGGCGCACTTTGTTCCTCACATACCTTTAAGAGTACGAAAGATACCTCTCAACTGGATACATCCATCTATAACACCCGGGCCTCCAGTCTAGCTTCGTCCAGCAAGAATGAACTGGTAAGTGCATCATAATATCAAAAAAAAGCCGGTGGAAAATCATCTCCAGACCGACAAAGGGTCTCCCTAATCGAAAAGGCTCAGTTTTTCAATTTCTGAGCCTGTCGTTGGTGCCCTAATATAGATTCCTTTTCCCTGTCCCTGTCGTTGGTGCCTACTTGCTAGATGAACGAATTGAATGGACGAGCGGCCGGCCGGAGAACGAGATGAACACGGAGCGTTACCTTCACGGCACGGCCCTGCTCGTCGATGAGCAGGAAGGAACTAGGGCACCAAGATGCCCGTCGCTGCAGGAATTCAAGGGCCGTGACGACTCCGGTTGCAGGGAGGGGGCGCCCACGACGACACCGGCTGCAGGGAGGCCGCGACCACGCTGCTGGCTGTGGAACGAGGCCTTGACCACGCTGCTCGCAGGGACGGCGCACGGGGGAAGGGAGAGGCCGCGACGGGGGGATCAGAAGCCACGACGCACGGGGAAACAAAGCAGCGATGGGGAAGAAGAGACCGCGTCGTACGTGATAGTAATTAGATTAGATCCTTTTCCAATACATAAACGGGTCTACATTAATTTGTATAGGATACGCTAGCTATTAGAACACAAACACATACTGGTCTAATGGTAGGCGCCTATCTTCTTAACTCTGAGGTCTCAGGTTCGAAACTTGCTGGTGGTGTTTTTTTTTTAATTTTTTATGTAACCATTAAAGTGGAGAACCTTAGGTATTGCAACGATGTAATTTTTCGTTGCTATATGTACAACCTTTTTGCAACGAACGAAACTATTACATACAACGAAACCATAATCGTTGCAACCTTAGTGATTGCAACGATTTATTTTTTTTCGTTGCTATATGTACCACTTTTTTGCAACGCAAGCGACTATTACATACAACGAAACATATTCGTTGCGACATAGACGGGCTATTGCAACCATCATATAAAGAGTTGCAATATCACCTTAGTATTGCAACGACAATAAACTTGCCCGCAACGCAAATCAAATCGTGGCAACAGGAATCACTTATTGCAACCATTCAATAATTTATTGCGATAACACTTACTTTTCGCAACGATCTCCATACTTAGGGCCACGAAACAATCTTCGTGGCAAAAATCCAATCTATCGCAACCAAAAGTGAAAATCGTTGCGATAACAACCTTGTTGCAACCAAATCTCGCCGTTGCGACAAAAAAGCGTGGCATAAGGGTCAGAAGTTAGTAGTGTACTTTTGCAATCATTAAGAATAAAAATAGAAAATACGCAGAATGTACACCTATTAGGTCTAAGCGGCTGTGGCATTGGCGAGGCCGAGTAAGGAATTGATGATCTCATCCCCCTAGATCCGATCCCGATTGGCACTAAGCCATATCCGAGTCAGACCATAGAGAATTGAGTCTAGCCTATTTAGATGAGAATATCATATAAAGGAGAAAATATTTATCAGAAAGAAACTTAGCTATTCGATATTGCACAAGTTGAGAGTGGGGATGACATCTAGCTTTTGAGCCCCCGAGCATGTCACTTATCATTTGATAATCTTCAGTTATAGGAGGTTGAAGACGGTTGCGACCGACTGCCACAATGAAGTCGTCCGACTTGCGTTTGTGGTTCCCAGCCTTAGTCAGGGCCGCGTCATCAGTGTCCTTCCGCTCCTTCTGTCGGGTTGCCTTTTTATCATCGAGGGCCTGAGCAACAGTATCGGCCGAGTCGGCGTATTTGTTCGCCATGTCGAATAGAGCTTTGATGGAACTTAGAGGCTTTTGAGTGAACTTAGCGATGAACGGGTGTCCTTGACTCCTTTTCAAAAGGCGAGGATGACGACCTCGTCCTTGATCTTCGGGATTGAATTCCTTTTTTCAGAAAACCTTTTGATGAAATCATGAAGAGACTTGTTCTTCCTTTGATGGCACTGATATAGATCGTACTCGGAAGATGGCCTCTCGTATGTTTCTTGGAAATTGGCGATGAAGCGTTCCCGGAGTTCTCCCCAGGAGCTGATTGACCTCTTTGGAAGTCCTGTTAGCCATGTCCTCGCCGAGTCGGCTAGAGCAACTAGGAGGTAGTTAGCCATGGCATTGTGATCTTCTCTAGGTGCTCGGATCGCCAGGACTCGGGGTTGGTCTTCTCGTCGTATTTTTCAATTCCAGTCGGCTTGAAACCTAATAGCCAGTCGACCTGTTGAAGCTCCTGGGTGAAGGCCGGTACTCCTTCATCTGCATGAGGACTCCAACTCCGACTGCAACGGTGAAACCGCTCGTGGTGAAGGCTGAAGCGCTTATTCTCATCTTCCAGTCAGCGACGCTCGTCCTCCTTGCGTTCGCGGCGCCGTGCGTTGATGTCTCGCCGGAGATCACATTGTAGTCGGCCTCGGAGATCCCGGTTGTCCCGACAGTCATCTTGATTCAGCGCCGTCGGTCATTATTGTGGTTGCTGAGTGACATGTGGCGTGACTCTGTGTACGGCTGACTAGAACCGGCCGCTCAGCGTCATGTTAAGGCAGATGAGACCGCCGTTAGAGAGGCCGACCTGTTGATCGGTATGAGAGTGTCACCCGATTATTGACGCTACTGACATGCAGCAGCAGTGATCATGGCTTTAATCCTTGCTATCGTCGGGGTAACCTGGTGATCAGGCCCAAACTGCAGTGTATCCAGTAGAGTCGCAGCGGCCACAATGTTCTGTTGAGGGGTTATGAAAACGTCGTGGTCACCAAATCGGGTTTGGAGGATCTCCCGTTGAGCAGTGCGCCCAGCTTTGCTCAGATTGTCGTTGCGAGCATCGTGCTTGGCCTGTAGGCGTCTCGTGTCTTCCTCCTGTTGTTGTCACAGTTGGCGGGCCTCCTCCTCTTGTTGGTCGCATAGTCGGCGTGCCTCTTGGGTGGGAGCTAAGCCCTTGGACGCCTTGAAAACTTCACGTGGTAGAGAGAAGCTTGCCGAACTGCTGTCCGACTTAGAGTCAAAATCAAAGTAGTTGATGGGAGTGATTACAACTCCGACCTCCCTAGATCTGATCTCGAGCGGCTCTGGGCCGTATCCGAGTCAAACTCCAGGGGATCGGGTTTGTCGCATCAGATGTTGTTTGAAGTTATCCGCGACATTGCCGAGTCCGAACGAGAGATTGACGATCTCCTCCTCTCTTAGCCCGATCTCGGCCGGCTCGAGGCCGAGTCCGAGTCGAACACCGAAAGAAAGAGTTGTCCTGAGACCCTGGCATGTTGAAGATTGCCACAGCATGTCGACGAGGATCGCTGTAGTGCTACGTGGGCCGACTGGCACGGAGTCGGCTTGATCCCTGGTCGATCGGATCGGATCCGAGTCGAACAGGGTGAGGTTGCCAAATTTGTCGGCGATGAAGTTGAGGCTCTTGAAGGTGATTGTTTGCCCAGGGAAGAAGTTGATGCCATCGACTCTGGTGGTTGAATCCAACAGGCTTGTCGAAGATGATCTCGCCGATACCCCTACATGGCGCGCCAACTGTCGATGTTTTGTATCGGCAATGAGAATATGGGGCTAGTCATGAGATCTAAACTTGATGGATTGCAAAGGAACACGGGACAATTTATACTGGTTCAGGCCCTTCAGATGAGATAATACCCTATGTCCAGTTGTGGTGTATTGCCTTTGAGGTTTCTCTAGTGAAATTGTTCTTCTTCTGCCCTCAAGGGTGCTCTGCTCCCCTTATTATACGGGGGACATGGTTGTAGAGTAGGAATCCCAGTCGGACTCTGACCAAGATATTTCCTTCTAGGAATACAACGTGCCCGACTAGGACTATATCCTTTCCTTGTCATACAAGGTTATGTATGCCGAGTCCTATTGTATCCCTAATTATAAGGTTAAGCCTATCCTCTGTCCGAGTGGCCCAAATGCTTCTCATGAGATACCCAAGGCCCATGGCTTCCACACCATCAGTCAAGAAAAAACCAGTACTCGAGCAGTCGGGAGCTAAACCTACCCTGGTAACAAATAAAGTGCTCATCATCTCTCAAGATTGGTGGACTCCAATCATCAGGTTCCTCTTGGAAGATGAGCTCGAAGAAGATCGCAATGAGGCCGAGCGGATCAAACGTTGAAGCAAATGTTTCCTCATAGTCAGAGAAGATCTCTATCGTCGAAGTGCATCCGGAGTCTTCATGCGCTGCGTCACACCTAAGGAGGGCAAGCAGATTCTACAATCAATCCACTCGAGCATTTGTGGCAACCACACTGCTTCGAGGACGTTAGTCGGAAAGGCTTACAAACAAGGTTTCTTCTGGCCGACTACAGTTACAGAAGCTAAAGACATAATTCATACATGCGAGGGATGTCAGTTCTTTGCACGGCAAACACATCTTCCAGTTCAAGAACTACAAACAATTCCAATCTTTTGGCCCTTTGTAGTTTGGGGGCTTGACATGGTTGGGCCATTCAAAAAAGCGTCAGGAGGGTTCACACACTTGTTCGTCGCAGTGGACAAGTTCACAAAGTGGATTGAGGCAAAACCCATTGCTACCATAACAGCGGCAAAGGAAAAAGACTTCATCATGAGTGTTATATATCGATTTGGAGCTCCCAACCGCATTATAACGGACAACGGCACTCAGTTTATTGGCGGCGTTTTTCAAGATTTTTGTGACGACTTCGGAATCAAGATCTGTTATGCTTCTGTGGCACACCCACGAAGCAATGGGCAGGTTGAGCGTGCCAATGGCATGGTCTTACAAGGTATCAAGACTAGGGTGTTCAACCGACTACAACCATATGTAGGGCGGTGGGTGCAAGAGCTTCCATCTGTCCTCTGGTCTTTAAGAACCACGGTTAATCGGGCAATAGGGAAATCCCCTTTCTTCCTAGTCTATGGTACTGAGGTTGTGTTACCACTCAGATGCAAAATCAACTGAAGACCAACTCAGATGAACTAGATCAGTTGGAGGAAGCAAAGGACATCGCAACTATCCGGTTGGCAAGGTATTTTCAAGGCCTGCGTCGTTATCACAGTCGGAATGTTCGTGACCGCGTCTTTTCGGTGGGAGATCCCTTTTGAGAAAAATCCAAACCACCAAAGACAGGCATAAATTATCTCCCTTTTGGGAGGGGATGTCCATTATCGCTGAGGTGACACGACCGGGTGCCTACCGACTGAAGACAGAAGACGACGTCCTAATCAACAACTTATGGAATATAGAATAGCTACGTTCTTTCTATACCTAAGCTTTGTACTCCTTTTGTACATATAAATAAAGTTAGTTACTCTGAATCACTACATCGCTTGTTCTAACCGAGTAGTGAGTTGGGGGCTACATGTTAATACATGCCTATTGTCGTTAATAAAGTCCGAGCTTGTTTTATCTAAGTCATGAAGCTTTACAACAACTACGTCAAGTTTTCCCGAGTATAGTCCTGAGAGGTCAACGATTTTATTAAGTTAATCTCAATTTACTCGGCGTAAACTATCTAGTCGGATAAAGCTAATGATGGCTCAGAGACAACAAGCACTCGGCAAGACTTAATGACAAAAATATTTACAATATTCACATATTGTTTTTGGTGAACACCAACTACATATATGTTTCTATCTACATCATCAGGTCCTTGGCTATAGCTTCTGTAGTTGCCCTAACCTGGCTAATTAGCTTCAAGCCCTGGTTCGGAGTAGTCCCTTTGGCAAAGCCGTCACCAACAGCCTCAATATCTACCCGGGGGTAGAGAGACTTGGTCATGGCCAAGGCCTGGGCAATCCCGACAGCGACGCGCTTATCCGAGTACTTCTTTAATATCTCTAGAGCTTCCTTGAGGCGTTCCGCTACTTGAGCAATTGAGCTGGAGCTGGATCTGGCCTGGTGCGGCTGCATGATGTTAAGCAAGGTCTTCGCGGAGTCAACCATGATCTGCCATGATTCCTTTATGACTTTTATCTCCTCTGCAAAAGCGCCGAATTGGATCTGCAAGTTGGCCTTGAAGTTGTTTACACATAGACGAGAACATCAGCAAACCAAGACGCCTCACCAGGTCGAGCATGCAGTTGGACGAGTGACTTACTCGCATAGTCGGTGTCCACTTTCGACTTGGCCTTCTTGAGCTCTTTCAATTCCTTTTTCAGGTGCTCGATCTCCTGGGACTGGGCATTGAGATTTGACTCGAGGGCTACAACAAGAAGACATTCAAGACTCAATGATGCAAGAAGATTTGCTCAAGTTCACTCAGGCAAAAAGGAATCTTACTTCTGATTGTCCCAGCCTGGGCCCAGTTCTCATCCCTGAGCTTGTCAACCGACCCCCTCAACCACTCCTCCCTCTCCTTGCTGGATCTCTCCAGGTTTTCCTTGGTAGTTTGGAGCTGTTGGAGTTGAGTGAGCTAAGTGGCGAGTTCGGTCAGGACTTTGCCCATCTTCTCTGACCGATCGACCACCTTCTGCTCAAGAAGTATCGAAGTCAAGCAAAACAAGCGACAAGGATGTAAAACTCCGAGGAATCGCCAATCGACAAACACAGCATGATTGACCATATACCTGGATCCCCCTCGACGCAGCGATGGCAGCATACATCAGGTTCACCCTTTCTCTCTCAGCCTCTTGCTCGTCATGCTTGAAGCTTTTAGCTTCCCCCTCTAGAGTAACCTAGAAAAATGTCCGAGGGAAGACTGGTGGGGGAGCCTCGAGCCTGGGGAGATTGACTTCATCAAAAGAAGACAATAGTGGAGGTGACGGAGTCCTGGGCCTTGGCTCAATTGGTGGCATGGCTTCCTAGACAGGCTCAGGGACTGGGGCTTCGACCGTGACGTCCTGGCTGGCCGGCGCTTGTGGCCCGGCTAGTGGGATTACCTCAGCTTCAGGGGCTGGGATGGTCTCCGGCTCAGCCTGCGGCATGGCTGTTACGGGCTCAGCCGAGGCAAGATCTGCCATGGGGGTTGGTGGCGCTGCCCCCTTGGGGTCAGCATCACTTGGCTTCTTGCAGAAAACATACAACCTTCAAAATATTGCAAGAATGTTCAAGTCTCTTTGAAGATTGAAGATTTTCGTACCTTTTGGAAGTTTTAAATTTCCACCCCAGTGCGCTGGGGGCTGAGAAAGTCGGCAAGGGGCTAGATAGCCTGCTCGGCAGCGGAGAACTACCGATTGTCAGGCTCATCAGTGCGGTAGTCGGCAGGGGCGAGCTTGGCCTAGTTGGTGCTGTGCCGGACGCGGCGGACTGGGGGGTTGCGGCACTTGGCGGTGTTGTCCTGGGGCTGGAAGGCCTGGGGGCGGTGCTGCTGGTGTCCTTGATCCTCAGGCTCCCAGGTGCCTTACTTAGCACATCCTTCTTTTTGCCCTGGTCAGATGCTGGTCTTTTCCCAGCCCTTTTGGGGCTGGGTTGGGCAGCTGAAGGGTTGGCTGGGCGTTTCTTGGATCCCACGGCCGGCTAGTCTTGGGAATCAAAATCAAATTCTTCGCAGTCCTGCAAATGTTTGGATATTATCTATTACACACCACAAAGTTGGACAACATTCATGGCATTCATCACAGATGGATATCAAGCTAACGGCAACATAGCATGTTACCTTTGGCCAGGGTTTGCCCTTACAGTAGGGCTTAGGGGCTCGTTCCTTGTCTTCGGTCTCCACAACTCCATTGACAACGAAGCCTAATAAGGTGTCAGTGACCTTGTTCTTGTCAACGAAGTCGAGATATTCTCAGCTCCGATCATTTTTGCCCTAGTAGTCGAATCCGAAGTGGCTCCTGGCCTTCATTGGTCGGGTTCGGCGATTCAGAAAACATCTTGGAACCCAGGAACCAGTCAACCCTTTCCCCTTCAGCAGATCGATCTTCTCCAATAGCTAGTAGACCTGCCCCATCTCCTCGTGCGATGACATGGACGACCAACTCTCCAGGATAGTTGGAGGATTGCTTGTGAAAGGGGGGAGAGAGGGTTCCAGATTCAAGCAGTAGAACCACTCTCGGTGCCACCCCTTGAGAGAAGTTTTTAGGGGGACATTGAGGTAGGCCCTCTTCATCTCATTCCTGAGCTGAAGGCCTGCCTCCCAATGGTTTCGATTTTGGATTTGGATGGCTAGGGCTTAATGTGGAAGAGGTATCTAAAGAGGTTGAAATGGGGCTTAACCCCCAGAAAAGCTCCACAGAGAGCGGCAAAGATAGAAATTTGAAGAATGGAGTTGGGGTTGAGGTTCACCAGTTCAATCTGGTAGAAAGCAAGAAGGCGGCACAGAAAATCGGAAGATGGAAGCGCCAAACCACAGTCAAAGAATGAAGTAAAAACCACAGTTTCACCCGGGTTTGGAGCAAGAACGGACTCACCCTCGGCTAGACGCCAGTTGATGATCTCTTGATGTTGAAGAATCATCCTCTTCTCCAAAATCCGCAGCATCACCATGCCGTAGTCCAACACCGGTCAAACTCCGGACGACATGTCGGGGATCTCAAAGGGGGCCCTCGACATTGCTGGAGAAGAGGAATTGGGCGAAGGAGCTCTAGGGCACTGGGAATCGATGCTGGGAAATGGAGCTCAGTGAGTCTCAAGCCGAGAGCGCAAGCAGCAGTTAACCCTAGCGAGGCAGAGGCGTGAAATTTGGATGCAATTTCGGGAAGACGAAGGGATTCGACGGATTGGGGGAGAAAGAGGGTCTTTTCTCTCTCCCGTTACTTTATAAGGCCTGCGCCAGGTTAGTGGCTTGGGCCGACTAGCTTTGTATTGGGCCGTAAGATATGAGTTTCTAAATAGTATGTCCTACTGGGCCGGTTGCTGACTATGTTAAAATCACAGTACATATGCTATTTTATAGAAACCGATCTGAATAATCAGATATGATTCATATTAAGCCTAATTGCTGGTCACATGTATTCAGATATCTGAATTATTTGACAGGTATTGAGGATATATCCTTATAAGGATCAATAGTTGGTCGTCATTAAAATTGGGGATACAAATATCTCTCATGAACACCTCACCATATATTGGGTAAAAATCCATGAAGTGGTACTCAGCTTACAGGCTTAGCCAAAATTGCCTTAAGCAAAAATATTTCCAGCTGATATAATGCTGAAGAGTCCAATTTCTGAGAAATATACCACTCAGGAAGGACTTAAAGGTTAAAGATCTTTTGACTTTATGTTTAATTGTTTCACAATTAAGCACAAAGTCAGGGGCTACACCTAATAAGTGCACCTACTCGGCGCACGCTATTCATATTTTTCTATGAAGCCCTTCATAGTCTCGTTGCCAGGTGATATGAAGCGGGACTTGGAGAAGAAGTACTCGGAAAATGAGTACTCAGGAGTAAGGCACTCGGGAAATATTCACCAAGGAGGATGAGCACTCGGCACCAGCTGTGACTCAACTATGAAGGTCTCAGGGGCTACTGTGGAGGCCATGGGCCCCCGAGTACCTCATGAGAAGCTTTCTGGCCACTCGAACAGAGGATAGGCCCAATCCTGTAATTAGGGATGAAATAGGACTCGGTGAATATTACCTTGTACGACAAGGAAAGGATATAGTCCTAGTCGGGTACATTGTATTCCTAGAAGGAGATCTCTTGGTCAAGTCCGACTAGGATTTCTACCTTGTAACCTTGCCTCCTCGGTATATAAGGGGAGACGAGGAGCCCCCTAGCGCAGAGAACAACACCATACAGAATCTCACCAGAGAAACCTCAAAGGCAATACACAACAGCTGGAAGTAGGGTGTTACCTCACCTCGAGGGTCTAAATCAGGATAAATTGTTTCGTGTTCCTTTGCAATCTATCAAGTTTAGGTCTCACGAGTAGCCCCATATTATTATTGCCGATACAAAACATCAACAACCATGACCAAGGATGACCTAGCCAACCCAATACCGTCCAACTGTCCCACAATACAGTCGACCCACCGAATACACTCCCTGCCCATAGATTCCACAACAATACAGGCCAAGTAACTACCCCTTAGGATCTAGGGGAAGTAACCCTGCCCCAACTACTACCTAGCCAAGGAACCCTACTAACCTCGCTGGGATAAAATGCTACGCCTGTCATGACTACGGGCACTATGCCAAGGACTGCCCCAAGAACAAGGAGGCCACCGCATCAACGCGATCGAATGTCAGTACCGCCAGGACCCCAGCACCGGCACCAGGAAGGACTGCTTCACAGGCAAGCAGGCAAGCTTCACGTGCAACTCCAACCTTTGGAAGGGGCCAAGTGAATCACATCCAGGCAGATACGGCCCAGGAAGCTCCAGACGTAGTCATGGGTACATTTCTCCTCAACTCCATACCTGTAGTCGTTTTGTTTGATTCGGGAGCTTCCCATTCGTTCATCTCTCAAACTTTGGTGAACAAAAATGGTTGGGAAATCCGAAACTTGAGGGTACCGATGATTGTACACTCCCTAGGAAGGGAGATGAGGTCATATCTATCGTGCCCAAAAGTAACCCTGGATATAGAAGGGGTTAGATTCCTAGCCAGCCCCATCGTCCTAGAATCCCAAGAATTAGACTTGATCCTAGGAATGGACTGGTTGGCCGAACACAAGGGACAAATAGATTGTGCCGATAAAACCATGACCCTACAAGGACCCAATGGACAGGAAGTTAAATTTACCCCTTCAAAAACCCAAAGGACCTGACCAATTCTAACTAACCTTTAGGCCACCCCCTTGGAAAGTGTGCCTGTCGTAAATGAGTACCCAGATGTGTTCCCTGAGGAGCTACCTAGAATGCCACAAGACCAGGAAATAGAATTTTCTATCGAACTAGCACCGAGAACCGCTCCCATATCCAAACGACCGTACCGAATGGCTGCAAATGAACTGGCCGAAGTTAAGAAGCAAATTGAGGAATTAGAGACCAAAGGTTTTGTTAGGCCAAGCACATCCCCTTGAGGAGCCCCAATGCTCCTGGTTAAGAAAAAGGATAGAACTCAATGGATGTGTGTAGATTATAGAGCCCTGAATGAGGTAACCATAAAGAACAAATACCCATTGCCTCGGATTGACGACTTGTTTGATCAACTTAAAGGAACTGCCGTGTTCTCTAAAATAGATCTGAGAACCGGGTACCATCAGTTGAAGATTAGGCCACAGGACATACCCAAAACCGCCTTTTCCACACGATATGGCCTATACGAGTATACAGTCATATCGTTCGGACTTACCAATGCCCCGGCCTACTTCATGAATCTAATGAATAAGATATTCATAGAGTATCTCGACAAGTTCGTCATGGTATTTATAGATGATATCCTCATCTACTCTAAGGATGAGCGAGAACATGCCAAGCATTTGAGACTGGTCTTAGGAAAACTAAGGGAACACAAACTATACGCCAAATTCTCGAAGTGCGAGTTTTGGCTAGATCGAGTGGCCTTTCTAGGACATGTCATCTCGGCCCAAGGAGTTGAAGTGGACCCAAGTAAGATTGAGACTGTCCTTGCTTGGAAATCCCCAACCTCGGTCACCGAAATCAGAAGTTTCTTAGGCTTTGGCCGGGTATTATCGGAGATTTATCGAAGGATTCTCCAAGATAGCTAAGCCTATGATCGAGTTACTAAAGAAGGAGAAGAAATTTGAATGGACGGAAACTTGCGAGAAAAGCTTCCAAGAACTAAAAAGAAGGCTAACCACCGCCCCTGTCCTGACCCTACCCGATATCTGGAAAGATTTCGAGATATATTGTGATGCCTCTATGCAAGGGCTAGGGTGTGTACTAATGCAAGAAGGAAAAGTGGTAGCCTATGCTTCTAAACAGTTAAGGTCACATGAGATGAACTATCCAACACACGACTTAGAACTTGCCGCCGTAATACATGCCCTAAAGATATGGAGGCACTATTTGATCGGCAATCGGTGTGAAGTATACACCGATCATAAAAGTCTGAAGTACATATTTACTCAGACTGAGCTAAAACCTACGGCAAAGAAGGTGGCTAGAGTTGTTAAAAGATTATGACCTAGGGATACACTACCATCCCGGAAAAGCCAACGTAGTAGCTGACTCCCTAAGTCGAAAAAGTTATTGCAACCCCGCCCTAGTGTGACCTTCGCAACCAGAATTGTGCAACGAGCTTCGGAAACTTCGGGTAACCGTGGTGAACAAAGGAACACTCGCCACTTTGGTAGTTCAACCTACCCTAGAAAGTTTAATTCGAGAAGCCCAGAAAGAAGATGAGGAAATCAAGGCCATTAAAGAGAATATCCCCAAAGATAAGGCTCCTGGTTTCTCGATTGATGAACAAGAGACCCTATGGAATGGAAAAAGAATATGCGTACCCGATAATAAGGAGTTAAGAAACCTTATCCTTAAGGAAGCCCATGAATCCGCATATTCGATACATCCCAAAAGTACAAAAATGTACCAAGATCTTAAGAAGTATTATTGGTGGTCAGGGATGAAGAGAGACGTCACGGAGTATGTCGCTATGTGCGACATCTGCCAAAGGGTAAAAGCGGAACACCAGAAACCAGCATGATTGTTACAACCCTTGAAAATTCCCGAATGGAAGTGGGAAGAAATCGGAATGGATTTTATAACTGGCCTACCAAGGACGCCCAACGGGTACGACTCGATTTGGGTGGTCATGGATCAACTTACCAAGGTAGCCCATTTCATACCTGTTAAGACCACCTACACAGGAAAGAAACTGGCAGAATTGTATCTGACCAAAATAGTATGTCAGCACGGAGTCCCCAAGAAAATAGTGTTAGATCGAGGGACACAGTTTACCTCGAGATTTTGGGAACAATTACATGAGGCCCTGGGGACCCATCTTAACTTCAGCACCGCATATCACCCTCAGACAAAAGGTCAAACCGAAAGGGTAAACCAAATCTTGGAGGACATGTTGAAGGCATGCTCCCTAGACTTCGTAGGGACATGGGACCTCTGCCTACCCTACACAGAATTTTCTTATAATAATAGCTACCAAGCCAGCATCAAGATGGCCTCAAATGAGGCACTATATGGCCGCAAGTACCGTACCCCACTCTGTTGGACCGGTGTGGGGAGAAACAAATATTTGGGCCTGATCTCCTGAAAGATGCAGAGGAAAAAGTGAAAGTGATAAGGGAACATCTGAGAGTAGCCCAGTCACGACAGAAAAGCTATGCCAACAACCGACGCAGAGATTTAGAGTTCGAAATTGGAGACCACATGTACTTGAGAGTATCCCTGTTACGTGGTATGAAAAGATTCGGTATGGCTAGAAAGTTGGCCCCTAGGTTTATAGGCCCCTATCCTATCACCGCCCAATGAGGTGAAGTCGTCTACCAGCTACAGCTACCCAGTGAACTCGTGGATGTACACAATGTATTCCACGTCTCCCAGTTAAAGAAGTGCCTTCACGTATGTCGGCGAAATGGGACAGGGGGTCCCACATGCCCTGGGGACGCGTGGGTCTTCGGCCACGTCAGCTCCTCCAGGGTCCACAATCTACACCGGTGACAGCCGACTACGGTTACTTCCCTCTAAGTACATGGAGCCCGGGCACCGTTCGGTCCCGGGTACCCCGTTCCCCGGGTACGTCCCTCGGGCCCGGGAACCGCGATCTCGGCCCCGATCCTGGGCGTCGAGACCGGTGGCCGATTGACCGGGTGCCGATCGCCCCCAGGCGCCGACTACCGTGCTCCCGGGTGCCGACTGGGTGACTCGGCTACGGGTGCCGACTGAGTGACTCGGCCTGACTCGACGACTCAAGGGACTCGACGGAGCAATCCCCAACTACCTACATTAATGACGAGGCGACAGGGCCTGTCGCCCCTGTCGCCTGCTTTGCCACGCGTGGATGTCCCAGGACAGCCCCCCGTGGACACCCGACTGTGCTGTCAGAAGCCTTTTGACTTCGGTAGTGAGAGCAAGCAGCAAGACGACCAGACGACCAGACGACTCGTCACATCCCGTCACATCCCGTCACATCCTCACGTCCCGAAGACTAGGCCGCCCGCAGCCGACCTACCCCGGCGTGGGCGCAGCAGGTGGCAACAGGCGGAGACGTGCGACAAGACAGCGCTTCCTCTCTCCCCATGTACTGACACTGTGGACTCCCCTGATTCTATAAAGGAGGATCCAAGCCACCGAGAGGGACAGGCCGAACTGGACAGGAGCTTTCCCCGTCTTCTGGCTCTCTGGCTCGCACACTAGCTACTGTTCTTCTTCTCCGGCTCCGGCCGCGAGCTAGGTTCACCCTGTAACCACATTCATCCACCACAGATAGCAACCACACAGGAGTAGGGTATTACGCCTCCGAGCGGCCCGAACCTGTCTAAAATCCTCCTGTCCCTTGTGCACAATTCATCCAACCATCTATCTTCTTCCATGCTGACACTGACTTCGCCTGAGAACTACTCCCCTGGCCGAATCTCAAAGGGGGGTCTCCTGACTTCCCGCCGTCGAGGTTTCATCCTCCGACAGCGTACCTGAAGAGCAAGTTCCCCTCGAAGGTATCGAGTTAAACAAGAACCTAACTTATGAAGAATGGCCAATCCGCATCCTTGATGAAGCCGAACGGCGAACGCGGAGAACCTCGACCAAGTTTTACAAGGTACAATGGAGTAATCACTAGAAAGATGAAGCCACCTGGGAGGGAGAAGATCACCTTCGTCTAGAATACCCTGAGTTGTTCGCTTAGATTCAGAATCTCGGGTCGAAATTCTCTTTACGGAGGGTAGGTTTGTAATGCCCATATTTTTTTCATTTGTTTAAAACTAATTTTAATAAAAATCTAATTGCAAAATTTGGCTCTTAATTGGATTTGGGATTTAATGTACCATGTGAAATCTCAAAATATCCCTCAAAAATCAGTCCCAAGAGCCTCCCCAATAAGCCCCCTATTTTTCCCTAATTTCAAATCCCCTTTAAAATCAAATTTTCAAATTTAAACCCTCAAAATCAAACCCAAAAAGCCTTTGGAAAAAAATGTTAAGCGACACTGTGCTTGATGGGCCGCCTCCTCTCCCGTTCGGCCTGCTCCCACTCCCCCCTTCCCGCAAGCTGCTCGGCCCAATAGTCACGCGCGCGGGATTAAAAATCCATACGGGCCCCACTCGTCAGTAGCTAAACCCCTCTCGCTCTCTCTCAACCGCCCGATGGCAAGCATCAACTACCGAGATCCATTTCTGCACAGGCCCTGCAAGCCAGCAACACATCCCTCCACTCTCTCCCTCGGCCGCTCGATACAGCACGTAGACGGCCTCGATGAGCTCTCCCGTCTGGCCCCGCCTGTTAGCCCCGACGGCAATGTCGTCGTCTTCCGCTTGCCGCTCACCTGCTCTCTCTCTCTCTCTCTTCTCCTAATCTCTCTCGATCTCTCCTCGCCCATACCTCCCTGTCTCGCCTCTTTAAGCCTCGGGATGCCATTGTCAACACCTCCGTCCCATCCCGCCAGAGCTCCGGTGAGAAATCTGCGCCGTTACCTCATCCCGAGCACCAGAGTCAAGAGCAACATGGCCGCCGCAGCTTTTTCCTCACCACCGAGCCCCAGAGGTCAATGCGCACGCGCGGGCATGCCGTCTAGTCACTTCACCATCACCTCCCCTCCCCATTTTTCTCCTCTGCAACTCATGACGCAAGCCACAGCACGCCGCGCCATTGATGAGTCGCGTCGGCTGAGCTCGAGCTTATCCCCTGTTGCCACCGCCATTGTCTGCCGTCCGCTAGCGCTCGAGCTCTGCTATAAGTAGTGCAGCACCCCTCCCTCCTCCAGCCACCGAGAAGCCCAACCGAGCTAGCTCACCGCCGAGAACCACTCTCCGCCGCGTACTGACCTGGGCAACACTGCCATTCCAAACCACCGCAGACCAAGCCGCCGCCGCCGCTGAGCTCCCCGAGCCACCGTGAACCTTCTCCACCCCTCCTCGTCGCTGATTCGCCCCTAAATCAAAAATGCTCAATTTCTCTCCTCCTTCGTCCACCATTGCCACCAACCTAATTCCTGACATTGGCACAGGTAGGAACCAAATAGCCTCCTCTGTTTGCTTCCCCTCAACGCACCGCACCCAAACCCATCTATCCCAGGCCTCTCCGCCGCCCAAGTGGTCACCGGTTGCGACCATTCATCCACCACTGCCGTCGCCGCTGCTGGCCACCATCGCTAACCATGCTCCGCTGCCTAGCTGCCAAATCCAAGCCATTCACGAGGTTCCCCATCGCCTCCGCATCCCGTTGCCATCGGCCGCTCGTCAAGATTCACCACCGCCGACGAGATCCACTTCGGTCGCCTCGGCCGTCGATTCCCGCCGAGGTCAGCCGCCGGTCCACGCTGACATGGCGTGCCGTGTCAGCCGGCACGGGCCACCCCAGGACACCTCGGACTCCCCCTCAGACGCTGACAAACCAACCCCACATGTCAGCGCAACTGTCCTCCTCTCCCCTCACTAACACACAGGGCCCACACGTCAGCGCCCATCCTTTCTCCTTCCACTAACACCTCGGTCCCACTCGTCAGCCTCCACTCTCTCTCCCATCTCACTAACAGCCCAACCCCACATGTCCTCCTCTTTCTTCTCTCCCATCTCACTGCCCCACCGAACCCACCTGTCAGCCCCAAATCCCTCAGTTCTCTCTCTCTCCCCCACTGACATCCAGACCCCACCAGTCAACCGTTGAGTTCCTTTTCTTTTATTTTTATTTTATTCCTTTTCTTTCCTAAATAACTTTAATTATTTTATTCATAAGAAATTGATTTAAAATTTGAAAAATCATAACTTTTAAACCGTAACTCTGTTTGAGCCCATTCAACTCTCAAAATTTTTCTAAAAATGAGATCTACACACTGGTACTATTAGTTATACATAATAGGTCCTGATTTTGGGTGTTTTTGCTTGTTTTCTTTTTGCGATATGTAAAAATCGGTACCGAGGAGCCACATATCGAGGATTTCGTCGAGGACCCGTAGGACCAGGAGCAAGGCAAGTCACCCTTGACCATATTGAACCCAGGATTTAAAAATTGTTTTGATTTATGAAATATGCATAATTAGGAACACGATTATTATCGGCCGCGATTCGCAATCGAATCCGTCAGGCCTAACCTAAATGCTGCATAATACCCTCCTTGAATAAATTGTTGCCCTATCCTTTATAACCCTGTCGTCCTGATATTCGTACTTGAGTACGAGTATCGATGACTCCATTCTTATTTAAACTAAAAATTTGACGATGGGAAAACTAGGGATTATTTAAAATGGTTTTAAATCTCGGCACCCATGGTCGAGCGTTTGCAAACTAAACTTGTTTTATAAAACTTGGTCATGGGTCGTCGCTGCCTGTGTGGCTCTAACTTCACGTGGCATATAGGGACTGTTTTCTTGGGGAATTGCACTGAGCATAATACAGTGCGACCACACGGGTGGAATAAGACACCCCTGGCTGAGTAATTAGTATTCTCAAGATCGTTCGGTTGCTAATAAATGTGGGAACGGCTGGGTGCCATGAGGGCGATATACCCCCGTCCCTGAGTACCAGAAATGAGTTCCAGGTACTTGGTTAAGTGAACCATTTATAGGGCAATGTGCTATCCTGAGAACACTTCGGAAAGGCCTTGTCACGAACCTCCCAGCTTGGCCAGTGTGGGAGTAAGCTCGCGTCGTATGGGTAAAGTGTACACCATTTGCAAAGGATTATAAACTGTTCGAACAGCCGTGCCTATGGTTATGGGCGGATGTGAAGTGATTCCTCTAGCATAGATATTATTTTACAAATATCTATGCAATTGTTTTGCGAGTTGGATTCGTTACTAGAATCGGTCTGTGCGACCAATAGATGGCCTGTGTGGCCTGAAACGGGCATGTGTGACCCGGGGTGTTGACTAACACCTTAGTTGAGTTGTTTGAGTTAAGTGACGGTTTTGAAAATGAGAATCCACCTAAATGGAGGTACGAGTGGAGAGTACGCTCCGAATTGGAAAATGTGACAAGTCTCCAACTTGTGGAATGGGTTGAGACGCGAGTCTCTTCCCAATTAATTTAATTGTGGTGAGTTGTTGCAAAGCAACTCACGGAATAGATTAAGTGTGAGCTTCTTTCCAACAATTTAAAGAGCACACTTAGAAATTTTCCAAAAAACTCAAAATCTTCAAAAAAAAATCACATTTGCAAAATAACCCTAGCCTTCTTTGCTAACCCCTTTGCATACCACATACTTTCGTGACTTGCTAAATACCTCGTGTACTCACCCTTGCCTAATTTTATTTGGAAGTCTGAAGACGAAGACCCCACCCTCAGTGGATATTTTCAGGAATAAGCCGAGTATGACGAGTTTTAGGGTTTCGGTCTAGGTCCCAAGCTTTTGCTTGTGGGTATTAGGTCTCTCCTTGTTTTTCGTTGCCTACTTTTGTAATGTGTCATTGTATGTCTCGGGTTCTGTCCGAGGCTACAACTTATGTAAGGACTATGTAATATAAATAAAGCAAATTTGACAATGATCCACCGATGTCCTGTATGTACCAACTGGTCTTTTGGGACTGGTACAAGTATTGCAGGTAAAGGCGTTCCTCTTCTGTTGGCTTATATTGGTCAACAGGAGAGGGGCATTACAAATATATATATATATATATATATATATGCTCAAATCCAAACCACAAAATCCCCTCGCAAAATTCCCAAAATTCCTAGGAGTTCAAACCTTAAATTTAAACTCAAATCTGAATTTTAAATTCTCAAATATCCTTCCAAAGTCTCTTGGGAAAAATCACAAATGTCATTGTATCTCTTGGGCCACCCCATCTCCCTTTCTCCCCTCGGCCTGCTTGCCTTTCTCTCTTCTCTTTCTCCCCGGCCCAGAGCTGCTCGGCCCACTCGCCCAGCCCGCCCGTGCGCACAGCACAGCCGACCGCCCGTGCCTTGGCCGCTGACAAGCGGGCCCCTTCGTCAGTCCCTCCGGCCGAGCGCCGCGGACGCTGACATGCGGGTCCTGCATGTAAGACCTGTCTTCCCCCTCCGCCCTTCTCTCCTATGCATCTCACGTGCTCGATAAAATACCGTCGAGGAAAAATATCTTCTCTCCCCTGTGAATCCCGCGTCCGACAGCGCCATCCCGAAGTCAAAGAAGCAGCAGGATCCCTCGCCGTCCCATCGCATCAACCTGCCGCGCCCATCCCCTCCTTTCTTCCCTCCGGCCGACACGGCCGCCATGCTCCCCGCCTGTCACACCCTAATATTAGCCACACTAAATTATACTTGAGAAAATGCCCAAGAAAAATAAATTTAAATGGCAAAAGGAATTAATTAAATATGTGAAATGCAAAATAATAAATTAGCATGGCCGAGAATATTTCTCTTATGTTCTCCTTGCCAAAATACATTAACTGGATTTTTAGTGGAATTTTCAGAGCACAGGAACTATTTTTAATAAATCAAAAATGATTATCGAAATTAATTTCGCTCTGGAAATCATTTTCCTTTTCTCTTTCTTTCGGTTTTCTCTTTTTCTTTCTTTTTCCCCCTCGCTGGGCCGTGGCCCAGCACTATGCCACCGGCCTCCGCCAGCCCGCGCGCAACCGCGCCCCGACCCCACCTGCCAGCCGCCGTCCTGCCCCCTTCCCGCTCTCTCTCTCTGCGCTGCGGGGCCCGCCTGTCGGGCCGCTCGCCCGCGCTCCTCCCCGCTGACAGGCCAGGCCCACCTGTCAGCCTTGTCTTCCTCCTCCGTCTGAATCGGACGGAGGGGAAAATCCCCTCCGCCGTTCAATCGGCACCCGCGCCCGCCTCAGGTTCAAACGAGCGTGGACTGAGTCCGCCCCTACTCCCCACGTCCTCTGGCATCCTCGTCCCCTCTTTCTCATGAATCACGCGCACAACCCCGACACCGCCATCCTCATTCCCAAGCACGATTGAGCCGTTATGGCCTCGATCTCGCCCGGCCGAGTACATAATAATGTTCGCCGTGCTCTCCTCTACATTTCCCCTCTCATACCGAGCCTTCTCGAGCCCTCAAACACCACCGCCACCGCGCACCCGAGTTTCCGCCGCCTTCCACCAACTCCGGCCGTCGCTCGCCGCCAAACCGCACCGCCACCGCCATCGTCTCCGCCGTGCCGAGGAGCTTGTCGGCCGCCACTCCGTGGAAGCCAAAGCCCGCCGGAACGCTCCGTCCTTGCGCACGGTGAGCTCCAGTCCTCTGTCTCCTCTCCGGCCAGCTGTTTCCGCCGCGCCACGCCTCCTTTCTCCGCCCTAACTCCCTTCTCGTCCTCCTCATCTTCCAGGACACCTCGGCCGCCGCCTCTTGCTCATTTGCCGCCGTCGAAGCTCCGTTGCCGACGTCGTCCCAAAGCCGTCGCCGCTACCTCATCGCCGATGTCGTCCTCGCACCGTCGCTCGCCGCCGTGAGCCGCCGGTGAGATTCCCCTCCGCCTTACCGTCCCATTTCTCCCCTCCGCGTGTCCACCGCCGCGCCGAGTGGTCGCCGCCGGCGACCATTGGGTGACGTGCGCACCGCCACCTCCCGCTCGGGACAGCCGGCTTCGGTCCCCGTTCCCCGGGGCCGTCCGATCTGCTGGGTGGAAGATCGGGGCCGCCCGCGTGGTCGCCCGCGTGACCGCCTCGTTGGCGCCACGTGTGCGCCATGTGGCGCACCCGTTTCCGGCCGCGGTGGACTCGGTCCACCATGCGCCATCCCCCTGTGCGCCGCTGACTGGTGGGGCCCACCTGTCGGCGCTGGCTTCCCGGTCCAGTGACGCCAAAAATCGGATAATTGCGCAATAAATCGTTAGTAATTAGTTTTACACTGAAAATAACAATAAAACTTCAATAATTTATAACTAATTCATACGAACTCCGATTAAGCCCATTCAAATTTCATTAAATCCAGAAAGATGCCAAGAATGCATTAAAAATACTTTCAGCCTATATTTGATTGCCCACATGTACTGTTTTTAATTATTTGTGCATTGTTTGTTATAGAATCCGACGTCAGGAACCCTCCAGTGTTTTACGAGGTCATAGCAGAGTAAATCGAGCCGGAGCAAGGCAAGTCGCACTGTTATCTTAATCAATTTGAACCTGTTTTTCGCTAAATTGCTTTGTTTACTCAAATAAACTGCATTATTTCTATATTTCATATGGGTGGGTTATAACCTATACAATAATAGGATCTTGCCTTAGTTTTGAAACCTAAATCCTTGTCACCTGGGTAATAATATGATTGGATTACTATTCTTAGGATGCTTAGCCATGCCTAGCAACATAGCTCACATGGGAATTAAATATTATCTTTTTATATGATTCAACTCAATGTCGGAAAAATAGAACTTTGGATAGGCTGATGTTAAATTATTAAAATTGGAACTAAATGGTGGGCTGTGGGTGTATGGTTTTGCTTGTCACACCCATGGTAATTAAGGACCGATTCGCGGGAACCACTTGGGCAACTACCCATACTTTCCATAAGCCAGCGTGGGCAACGGCTGGGCTTGAAGCATTTCTTCTCCCTCTCCTAGACACCGAAGAAGAGGGTGGGCGTGATGGAGTTGGGTCGGCCCGGGGTAGGGTTGATCGGCTTCCGGATTCACCGTGGCGCAAGGGGGGTAGCCTGGCCAATATGGCGTGCCCTGTTAGCAGGTGCAACCTCAGCATGGTGTGGATGGTTAGGGAGAGGTTTCGTGAACGGTCCTATCACAGCCTCTCAAGGGGCATCGTGGTGATGCACTGGCACACGGGAACGTGTGTGGGGCTGTGTCTTGTGGGTAAAGTTGTACATCTCTGTTCAGAGTAAATCTATTCGAATAGCCGCGCCCGCGGTTATGGACACATTAGTCAAGACTCACCGTGATTAGTCTCACATTTAGATAATTAATCTAGCTTTATGAAATTTGGAAGGTGTGGAGTCCGGTCAACGTGGTTGAGTTGATCAAGGGTGGCCGGCTAGCGCGGTGTAATGCTAATCGGTGGAGACTGGTGAGCGTGGTGTAACGCTCATCAGTGACGCCTGGTGGACGTGGTGTAACGTTCATCAGCGCGGCCTGGTCAATGTGGTGTAATGTTGATCAGGAAAGACTGGTCAATGTGGTATAACGTTGTTCAGTGGAGACTAGTTAATGTGGTGTAACGTTAATCAGTGGAGTCCGGTTAACGTGGTGTAACGGTAACCGGAGGAGTCTGGTGAACGTGGTGTAGCGTTCATCAGTGGAGACTGGGTGACGTGGTGTAACGTCAACCGGTTGGGAATGGTTGGGCCTGGTTAACGTGATGTAACGTTAATCGGTGGAGAATTAATATTGTTAAATTAATCAACCTTTTTACTATTTGCAAACTACTACCGTTTGCAACTGCTTTTACGCAAACAAACCCTAGTTCATCTTTGTACCCTGTGCATATGCATAATTGTGGGTGTGATTTGTTGAGTACTGTTGGTGGTACTCAGCCTTGCTCCCTTTTCCCCCTCTCAGTGTTGGAGAACACGTCCGACGAGGATCGTCCTGAGGAATAGGCTGGCTCCGCCGTCAAGGTGCTTGTGAGATGGAAGCTGCTGCCCGGCTCGATATCTATAGACTATCTTTACCTTTTCCGTTGCATTTTTGTAATATAATTTTACTCTGTTTGTAAGACACTCTGTATGGCAACTTGGCTTTGTGTACCCTGGCTTTCCTGGGCAGGGATTTAATACACATGAATGTTCAGAATTTCGGTGGCGAATTTCTGGGCGTTACAAGTTGGTATTAGAGCCGAGCTTGACCGTAGGACCAGCCAAATGGAAACCCTAAGAGCCTTCTGAAATTCTCACTTGCATATGCTTCTCACATTTGGAGTTATTTTGGGAAAAGTGGGAATTCGTTCTCGGATTGGGATAAAATCTTGGCCGTTTATTTGACGGAAACTTTTGAGTCAAGTTAAATCTGGAGTGAAGATTTTGTTCATGGGTTGTCATGGGTGACCAACTTTTGGGAAAACATGGGTTAATCTAGGGGAAGGTATGATTTGTGGCATGCATAAAATATCTTTATTCACTTTGCAATTATTATGTGAATTTTATTTGGTATTATTTGGTTTCGCAGTGGTATTTTGTCAGTCTCAAGTTTACTTACAAAATTATTTTCTGCATAAAATCGTTGTTATTTTCAAATTATTTACTGTTCACTTATTTGGATCTGAGCATACATTGATTCCCCCTCCTTGCCTTCTATAGATGGACAACCTCCCCAACCAGCGTGGCACAGATATGGGCGGTTTCGTGAAGAAGCTTTGGATGATGAGCTTCACTTTGGGGTATAGCCATGCCCCATAGTACACTGCAGTGGAGCCCATGGAGGGTGAGCTCCCACACCGGGTTCGCTTGGAGCTGCCAGGCGAGATGTACCTCCTACCTGCTATGGAGGTCGAGGTTGGCGGGCACACCTTCAGCCACGCCTGCCAGGAGGCCGCTTTCCGCCTGATTGGAGAGCTACGACGGAAGCATCACGCTACCCTCCACACCACCGCCTACTGCTACCTCCCCTGCCGGGCGCACTACCAGACCTATAGTGCATTTCAGCTGGCAGACAATGAGAATGACACCACCATCGTCCACAAGAGGCGGGCGATGTTGGCCATGGACTACATGCACGCCAACTGGGTGTGTGCAGCCCACGACCAGGAGGACGCCAATAAGACGACCATCCTTGGTCTCCAGAACTAGATCGACCGCCTGAAGAAGGAGGTCGCGGAACTAAAGGGACAGCCGCCACCCGGTGGGGCCAGGATCCAGCTGACTCCGAGGAAGAGGACCCTTCCTCCTGTGCGTGTTTAGTTGGCCCCCAGGAACGGGCCACACGCACCACCACCGCCACCAGCTCCAGCACTAGCTCCAGAGCCAGCTCCAGCCCCAGTGCCAACACAGACGGGTGGATGGATCAGCGCGTCATCAGGCGATGATGGCTCTCAGGGAGGCACCAGCATCCATGGGGGCTTCACCTCCACCGATGACAGCAGCTCCTTCAGCGGGTCCCGCACCCGTAGCGAGGCCAGTTCTTCAGCCCACGGAAGTGTGGACTACGTGGGCGGATCCAGGAGCCGCACCGACGACGAGGTGGGCAACGAGCAAGAGCCGGAGTACAACTCAGACGACCGCAGGAGCCGCTCAGAGCACTAGATGCGCCACCCTTAGTTTTGTCGTTTTCCTTAGTTTGATTTCCTGTTTAGTTGTAATGTTAGGAATGTTTGTTTTGCTTGGGGTTAGTTGGTGGCATACCGTCTGTTGTGGTATGTCCGCCGTAATTAGGAGTTGAACTGATTTTTCTCATGTTTCCAACCAAAAATTTCAGTTAATTTAATTCAGCCACTTAATCATCACTCCTGTTCTGAGCCACCTGTTTTTCTCCTTCCCTTCCACTGCTCTCCCCTTCAGATGGTGAACACCAGGAGTGGTGCCCGTGCTGCCAGCGATGACAGTGCTACCAACCAGCGGGAAGGAGCACCTCAGAACCAGGGAGTACCCAATCATGTGCCACCACCGCTACCGGAGAACCCGACGTTGGCACAGGTTTTGGCCAACCAGAACCAGATGATGGCTTTGATGATGCAGCCGAACAATCTGCAGCAACACCAGCAACCACACAACCCGGCCGTTGCCCCTCAGTCCAAACTGCCTGAGTTCCTGAGGGTCAGGCCGCCAACCTTCTCTAGCACCACCAACCCAATAGATGCCAACGACTGGCTGTTGGCAATTGAGAAGAAGCTCAACCTCCTCCAGTGTAACGATTAGGAGAAGGTCGCATTCGCCACACACCAGCTTCAAGGTCCTGCATCAGCTTGGTGGGACAACTTCCTGGTGACCCGCACCGCTACCACGGAAGTCACTTGGGCAGAATTCTGCCACAATTTCCGGAAGTCTCAAATTCCGGCAGGAATTGTGGCACAGAAGAAAAGGGAGTTCAGGGACTTGGTCCAAGGAAACAAGACGGTCACAGAATACCTCCACGAATTCAACCATCTGGCGCGCTACGTGCTTGAGGATGTCCTCACAGATGCAGAAAGACAAGAGAGGTTCTTGGACGGATTGAACGACGAGCTGACCAATCAGCTCCTCTCAAGCGATTACCCAGACTTCGAGAAGTTGGTGGATAAAGCGATCCGTCAGGAAAGTCAGCGCAACAAGGTGGACCGCAAGAGGAAGGTTGCCCAGTTCCGGATTCACCAGGGGCAGCACCCGAGGCCACGGATGATGCTGGGCCAGCAGGGTGGACCGGCCACCATGATCGTCCGTCAACAGCGCCCGTTCCACCCGGGGAACTCTAGAGGCAGCAGCAACAACGGGCAGTACAACCGTTAGTCCGCTCCACGCCCACCAATGGCGCCAGTGCAGCAAGGTCAAACACGAAAAGATGGCGGGGGCAAGACCTACGTCTGCTACAACTGCAATGAACCAGGTCACTTCGCCGACAAATGTCTAAAGCCGAGGCGAATGGGATCTAGGCCTGCAGCTCCCCAGCACCCCAACGCCAATCAATAGGTGATAAAGGGGCGCGTCAATCATGTCTCCACGGAAGAGGCGCAGACTGCACCGGAAGTAGTATTGGGTACGTTTCTTGTGAACTTAATACCTGCAACCGTACTTTTTGATTCTAGTGCAACACATTCTTTCATATCCAAGAAATTTGTGGGGACACATGAGATAAAAGTAGTGGAACTTAAAATCCCCATGAGGGTCCATACACCTGGGAACCGCATGATAACCACTCACTATAGCCCTTCAGTGAGCTTAGAAATCCAAGGATCATATTTTCTAGCCAATCTTATCCTCTTGGAATCCAAAGACCTAGATGTCATCCTAGGAATGGATTGGTTGACCCGACACAAAGGGGTGATCAACTGCGCGGACCGCACTGTAACAGTGACCAATTCGGAAGGAAAGGTGGTTATCTTCAAGTCACCTGTGCCGCTGCATCAGGAAGCAAGCTTGAATCAGGTCACAGCAGAGCAATCGTCGGAAGGTGGGACGAAGCCAAAAAGGAGGATAGAGGACATCCCAATAGTAAGGGAATACCAGGATGTGTTCCCAGAAGACCTACTAGGGATGCCACCAGAAAGGAAAATTGAGTTTATGATTGATTTGGCACCAGGGACAGTGCCAATATACAAGAGGCCGTACAGAATGGCACCGAACAAGATGGCAGAAGTCAAGAAGCAAGTCGACGATCTGGTACAAAAGGGGTACATCCGACCAAGTACGTCCCCTTGAGGAGCACCAGTCATCTTCGTGGAAAAGAAAGACAAGACAAAATGGATATGCGTGGACTATCGCGCGCTAAATGATGTCACCATCAAGAACAAGTACCCTCTGCCGAGGATTGATGATCTTTTCAACCAGTTGGAGGGTGCCACCGTTTTCTCCAAGATAGACCTACGATCAGGCTATCATTAGCTAAGAATCTGAGAAGAGGATATACCGAAGACAGCCTTCACCACGCGGTATGGGTTGTACGAGTGCACTGTTATGTCCTTCGGACTGACAAATGCACCTGCCTTTTTCATGAATCTGATGAACAAGGTATTCATGGAGTTTCTGGACAAGTTTGTGGTAGTTTTCATCGACGACATCCTGATCTACTCAAAGTCAACGGAAGAGCATGAGCAACATCTTCGTTTGGTTCTTGAGAAGTTGAGAGAACACCAATTGTACGCCAAGTTCAGCAAGTGCGACTTCTGGTTGAGGGAAGTGCAGTTCCTCGGACACATCATCACTGTCCAAGGAGTTGCCGTGGACCCAACAAACGTGGAATCCGTCACTAATTGGAAACCGCCTAAGACAGTGACACAAGTGCGGACTTTTTCTTGGACTTGCGGGTTACTACCGCTGGTTCATCGAGAACTTCTCGAAGATTGCCAGACCCATGACACAATTACTGAGTAAGGATGTGAAGTTTGTCTGGACATCCGAGTGCAATCACAGCTTTGAAGAACTCAAAAAGAAGTTGGTTTCAGCACCGGTCCCGATCTTACCGGACCCCAAGAAAGACTTCCAAGTGTACTGTGATGCATCTCGCCAAGAGCTAGGGTGCGTGTTGATGCAAGAAGGCAGAGTGGTAGCCTACGCATCACGTCAGTTACGTCCCCATGAGGAAAATTACTCGACACACGACCTGGAATTGGCCGTAGTGGTCCATGCTTTGAAGATTTGGCAGCATTACCTCATTAGTAACCGCAATGAGATTTACACGGACCACAAGAGCTTGAAATACATATTCACCTAGCCTGATCTGAACCTCCGCCAAAGAAGATGGCTGGAATTGATTAAGGACTATGATGTGGGGATACATTACCACCCGGAAAGGCCAATGTCGTGGCAGACGCTTTGAGCAGGAAAAGTTACTGCAACACCGCTCGAGCAGAGGCATTGTATAAGGAAATGCAGCAGGAATTTGAACGCTTGAATCTGGGCATTGTCGAACATGGATTCGTGGCAGCCCTAGAGGCCCAGCCCACACTTTTTGACAAAGTTCGCGAGGCACAAGCAAATGATCCAGAAATTCAAGAACTTAAGAAGAACATGAGAGTCGGAAAAGCTCAAGGTTTTACGGAAGATGAAAACGGGACCGTCTGAATGGGAGAACGTTTGTGCGTTCCAGATAATAAAGAACTCAAAGACCTAATACTCCGGGAGGCCCATAAGACGCAGTACTCCATTCATCTCGGAAGCACAAAGATGTAGCAGGACCTTAAGTCAAAGTTTTGGTGGGCCAGCATGAGAAGAGAGATCACAGAATTCGTGGCACTTTGTGATATGTGCCAGCGAGCCAAAGCAGAACACCAATGGCCTGTTGGACTGTTACAGTCGCTCAAGGTCCTAGAGTGGAAATGGGAAGAAATTGGGATGGACTTCATCACCGGTTTACCCCACACATCGTCGAGGTATGACTCAATCTAGGTGATCGTGGCCGACTCACCAAAGTTGCACATTTCATCCCCGTACATACGACGTATACGGGTAAGAAACTGGCAGAACTGTATATGGCTCACAAAATGTGTTTACACGGAGTGCCCAAGAGGATCGTATCCGATCGTGGTAGCCAGTTCACTTCCAAGTTTTGGTAGAAGTTACAAGCAGAACTGGGAACCTGACTGAACTTCAGCACAGCAAATCATCCACAAACAGATGGTCAGACTGAAAGGGTCAATCAGATATTAGAGTATATGCTAAGGGCTTGCGCACTAGATGTCGGAGGAACATGGGATAAGAGCTTACCCTACGCGGACTTCTCGTACAACAACAGTTACCAAGCCAGTTTGCAGATGGCACCGTTTGAAGCTCTGTATGCCAAAAAGTGCCGTACACCGCTTTTCTGGGATCAGATGGGTGAACGCCAGGTATTCGGAACCGACGCACTCGAAGAGGCAGAAGAGAAGGTGGCCATAATACGGGAGCGCTTGAAGACAGCTCAATCCAGACAGAAGAGTTATGCCGACAACCGTCGCCGAGACCTAAGTTTCGAGAAAGGGGACTATGTGTATCTTCGTGTCACACCACTCCGCGGGGTACACAGGTTCCAAACCAAAGGGAAATTAGCACCTCGCTTCGTGGGACCCTACCAAGTGCTAGCCCGTAAAGGTGAAGTGGCATATCAGTTGAGCCTCCCAACTTCAATGACAGGCATACATGACGTGTTCCACGTGTCACAACTAAAGAAGTGTCTAAGGATACCAGCGGAACAGGCAGATCCGGAACAGATCGAGATCCAGGAAGACCTCACCTATGTGGAGAAGCCAATTCGGATCTTGGAAATCAGTGAAAGAAACACCAGAAGCCGGGTAATCAGATTCTGCAAGGTACAGTGGAGCCATCACTCAGAAGAAGAAGCCACCTGGGAACGAGAAGACGAACTAAAGTCCGCCATTCCCACCTCTTCGCCAGCACGTCTGAATCTCAGGGACGAGATTCTGTTTAAGGGGGGTAGGTTTGTCACACCCTGATATTAGCCACACTAAATTATACTTGAGAAAATACCCAATAAAAATAAATTTAAATGGCAAGAGGAATTAATTAAATATGTGAAATGCAAAATAATAAATTAACATGGCCGAGAATATTTTTCTTATGTTCTCCTTGCCAAAATACATTAACTCGATTTTTAGTGGAATTTTCAGAGCACAGAAACTATTTTTAATAAATCAAAAACGATTATCGGAATTAATTTTGCTCTGGAAATCATTTTCCTTTTCTCTTTCTTTCAGTTTTCTCTTTTTCTTTCTTTTTCCCCCTCGCTGGGCCATGGCCCAGCATTGTGCCGCCGGGCTCCGTCAACCTGCGCGCCGCCGCGCCCCGACCCCACCTGCCAGCCGCCATCCCGCCCCCCTCCCGCTCTCTCTCTGCACTGCGGGGCCTGCTTGTCGGGCCGCTCGCCCGCGCCCCTCCCCGCTGACAGGCCGGGCCCGCCTGTTAGCCTTGTCTTTCACCTCCGTCCGAATCGAGCGGAGGGGAAAAATCCCCTCCGCCGTTCGATCGGCGCCCGCGCCCACCTCGGGTTCAAACGAGCGCGGACCGAGTCCGCCCCCACTCCCCACGTCCTCCGGCGTCCTCGTCCCCTCTCTCTCGTGAATCATGCGCATGACCTCGACGCTGCCACCCTCATTCCCGAGCACGATTGAGCCGTTACGGCCTCGATCTCGCCCGGCCGAGTACATAATAGTGTTCGCCGCGCTCTCCTCTACATTTCCCCTCTCATACCGAGCCTTCTCGAGCCCTCAAACACCACCGCCACCGCGCATCCAAGTTTCCGCCACCTTCCACCAATTCCAACCATCGCTCACCGCCGGTCCAGATGCCGCCAAACCGCACCGCCACCGCCATCGTCTCCGCCATGCCGAGGAGCCTGTTGGCTGCCACTCCGTGGAAGCCGAAGCCCGCCGGAACGCTCCGTCCTCGCGCACGGTGAGCTCCAGTCCTCTGTCTCCTCTCCGGCCGGCTGTTTCCACCGCGCCGCGCCTCCTTTCTCCGCCCTAACTCCCTTCCTGTCCTCCTCATCTTCCAGGACACCTCAGCCACCGCCTCTCGCTCATTCGCCGCCGTCGGAGCTCCGTTGCTGACGTCGTCCCAAAGCCGCCGCCATCACCTCATTGCCGCCGTCGTCCTCGCGCCGCCGTGAGCCGCCAGTGAGATTCCCCTTTGCCTCCTCGTCCCATTTCGCCCCTCCGCGTGTCCGCCGACGCGCCGAGTAGTCGCCGCCGGTGACCATTGGGTCGCGTGCACGCCACCGCCTCCCGCTCGGGACGGCCGGCTTCGGCCAATGTTCCCCGGGGCTGTCCGATCTGCCGGGTGGCAGATCGGGGCCGCCCGCGTGGTCGCCCGCGTGGCCGCCTCGTTGGCGCCATGTGTGCGCCACGTGGCGCACCCATTTCCAGCCACGGTGGACTCGGTCCACCGTGTGCCATCCCCTTGTGTGGTGCTGGCTTCCCGGTCCAGTGACACCATAAATCGGATAATTGCGCAATAAATTGTTAGTAATTAGTTTTACACTGGAAATAACAGTAAAACTTCAATAATTCATAACTAATTCATACGAACTCCGATTAAGCCCATTCAAATTTCATTAAATCCAGAAAGATGCCAAGAATGCATTAAAAATACTTTCAACCCATGTTTGATTGCCCACATGTACTGTTTTTAATTATTTGTGCATTATTTGTTATAGAATCCGACGTCGGGAACCCTCCAGTGTTTTACGAGGTCGTAGCAGAGTACATCGAGCCGGAGCAGGGCAAGTCGCACGGTTATCTTGATCAATTTGTACCTGTTTTTCACTAAATTGCTTTGTTTACTCAAATAAACTACATTATTTCTATATTTCATGTGAGTGGGTTATAACCTATACAATAATAGGACCTTGCCTTAGTTTTGAAACCTGAATCCTTGTCACCTGGGTAATAATATGATTGTATTACTATTCTTAGGATGCTTAGCCATGCCTAGCAACATAGCTCACATGGAAATTAAATATTATCTTTTTATATGATTCGACTCAATATCGAAAAAATGGAACTTTGAATAGGCTGATGTTAAATTATTAAAATTGGAACTAAATGGTGGGTTGTGGGTGTATGGTTTTGCTTGTCACACCCATGGCAATTAAGAACCGGTTCGCGGGAACCACTTGGGCAACTACCCGTACTTTTCACAAGCCAGCGTGGGCGACGGCTAGGCTTGAAGCGTTTTTTCTCCCTCTCCTAGGCACTGAAGAAGAGGGTGGGCGTGATGGAGTTGGGTCGGCCCGGGGTAGGGTTGATCGGCTTCCAGATTCACCGTGGCGCAAGGGGGTAGCCTGGCCAATATGGCGTGCCCTGTCAACAGGTGCAACCTCAGCGTGGTGTGGATGGTTAGGGAGAGGTTTCGTGAACGGTTCTGTCACAGCCTCTCACGGGGCATCGTGGTGATGCACTGGCACACGGGAACGTGTGTGGGACTATGTCTTGTGAGTAAAGTTGTACACCTCTGATCAGAGTAAATCTATTCGAATAGTCGCGCCCACGGTTATGGGCACATTGGTCAAGACTCACCGTGATTAGTCTCACCTTTAGATAATTAATCTGGCTTTATGAAATTGGTATGGTTCGGGTGGAAGGTGTGGAGTCCGGTCAACGTGGTTGAGTTGATCGGGGGTGGCCGGCTAGCGTGGTGTAATGCTAATCGATGGAGACTGGTGAGCGTGGTGTAACGCTCATCAGTGACACCTGGTGGACATGATGTAACGTTCATCAGTGCGGCCTGGTCAGCATGGTGTAACGTTGATCAGGAAAGACTGGTCAACGTGGTGTAACGTTGTTTAGTGGAGACTAGTTAATGTGGTGTAACGTTAATCAGTGGAGTCCGGTTAACATGGTGTAACGGTAACCGGAGGAGTTTGGTGAACGTGGTGTAGCATTCATCAGTGAAGACTGGGTGACGTGGTGTAACGCTAACCAGTTGGGAATGGTTAGGCCTGGTTAACGTGGTGTAACGTTAATCGGTGGAGAATTAATATTGTTAAATTAATCAACATTTTTACTGTTTGTAAACTACTACCGTTTGCAACTGCTTTTACACAAACAAACCCTAGCTCATCTTTGTACCCTGTGCATATGCATAATTGTGGGTGTGATTTGTTGAGTACTGTGGGTGGTACTCAGCCTTGCTCCCTTTTCCCCCTCTCAGTTTTGGAGAACGCGTTCGACGAGGATCGTCCTGAGGAATAGGCTGGCTCTGTCATCAAGGTGCTTGTGGGATGGAAGCTGCTGCCCCGCTCGATGTCTATAGACTATCTTTACCTTTTCCGCTGCATTTTTGTAATATAATTTTACTCTGTTTGTAAGACACTCTGTATGGTAACTTGGCTTTGTGTACCCTGGCTTTCCTGGGTAGGGATTTAATACAATGAATGTTCAAAATTTCGGTGGTGAATTTCTGGGCATTACACCGCCATCCCGTCCTATCCAAGCTAGCTCACGGCGCCCCCAAGGTCAAACCGCCCACAAAAATCTCACCCAAGCCACCGCCTCTCTCTGTTGTCTCCTTGTGCCACACACGTCTATAAATCCATCACCCCATCGTGAGTTCAACATCCGCCGCCGCCTTAGCCTCGCGGCTTCGCCCTTTTCTCCGCCGTCCCGAACCCCAATCAGCCAAGCCACCATCGCCGTTGAGCTCCTTATCACTACGCGATCCTCTTCGGCCCCTCCCCAACGCCAATCCTCACCGGGACGAGAGATGCCCAAATCCGCTCACCGCCGCCCACCATTGCCGCCTCTTCGGAGCTCGCCGTCACACAAGGTAGGAGCCCGATTTCTCCCTCTTTTTTCCTTTTCACAGGACACCGCATCCAACCTAACCCATCCCAACCGCCCTTTGCCGCTCCTTCGTCACCGACGACGGCCATTCCCCGTGCCGCCTTGCCGCCACCATCGCCTGCCACCGTCGAACCCTTTCCGTTCAATCCGAGCTGACCACCTCCTTTGCCATCTCCCCCTCGTTCCATTCTCGGGCTCCATTTCCTCTCCTTCGCCGCCGATCGCCGGTGCAACCATGGCCACCATGCGCCGTTGATCCACCCGGCCGGCCTCCGGGTGCCCCGGCCGTCACTGGCCGGTGGGCCCGCGAGATTAGTCTCCTAATCCCCTCTCTTCCTTTCTATTTGTGACCCCTCCTCCCCTAATCATTGGTACCACTGACAAGTGGACCCGACCGCTTAACCACTCACCTCTCACTTACCCGTGGCCCCTACACGGCTTAAAATTTAATTCACCCCCCTTTTAATTTAATCATAAGCCTCTGACATGTGAACCCAACCCTACTTAAAAATCCTACATGTCCTACTGACCAATAGGCCCAGCCCCATTAATGATTTTAATTAATCATCAATTTAAATAATGTGAGGCTTACATGTGGGCCCCAATCCCTTTTCACTTTCCCACTCTCATTGTCATGTGGGACCACCTAGTCAGGCTCTCTCCCTCAGTCCACTGACATGTGGGGCAGCTTTGTCATCACTATACTCCAATGACATGTGGACCCTACTCTCTCTCTCTCTCTGTGTTCTTGACAAGTGGGCCAGCCCCTCAGTTTCTCTCTCCCAGCCACTGACAATGGGACCCACCTGTCAGCCACTTATCCCTAAAATAATTCATTTTTCCAAAATCCAAATAATCCTTTTCTTTTCCTAGAAAAATCCTTAACACTTCAAAAATTCATATCTTTTTATCCGTAACTCCGATTGAACCCGTTCAAGTCTCAACATTTTTCTAAAATTGAGATCTACCAAATGGCACTATTACTTATTAATAATAATACTTTATTTTATGGATTTTGTGATTTTTTTCTCTCCTTTCGCGTGTAATCGACGCTTCAAAAATTCTTTCGGACGTCAGATTTCGCGAGGATTCGAAGACGAAGACTAAGGCAAGTCACCTCTTGACCATATTACTCCTAAATTTAAAATGATTTGTTTGCAAAATTACATGTTAGTGTGCACGTTAAATTGATCGGCCTCGGTTTGCATGACGAACCGACAAACCAACCTAGTAGTTCTATAAATCTGGTAGGACGTCCATACCCTATTCCTTGTCACTATACCTCATGGTACCTCGGTGACCGTGCTCCCTGAGCATGGATTCTGATGGTCCCACCTCCAACATAATTGATTGTCGATTTGGGAAAAATAGGGTTTTGAAAGTTTTAAAAACCCAACATGCGATGTCGGTGGGGTTGCGAAACAAAATTGTTTGAGAAAATCCGCGGTGCAAAGAGATCGCCAGTGTGGTGGCACTTCGTATTCGCATATAAGGACCTCCTTGGGGAATTTCATCTGAGCATCTCACAGTGTGACCACACGGGTGGAATGGGACGCCCCTGGCTGAGTAACTAGTGTTCCCAGGATCGTTCGGTTGCTAATAAATGTGGGTGCGGCTGGGTGATAAGGTCGAGAAGCCTATCCGCATCTTGGAGACCAACGAGAGGAACACTCGGAACCGGGCGATAAGGTTTTGCAAAGTACAGTGGAGCAATCACTTGGAAGAGAAAGCAACATGGGAACGCAAAGGATGAATTAAAGTCCACTCGCCCACATCTCTTCGCCTGATCTTCCAAATCTCGGCATGAGATTCTGTTTAAGGGGGTAGGTTTGTAACACCCTGAAATTTACCCAATTTAAATAATTATGAAAAAGGAATTTTAGAAATTAATTTAAAAGCCTCAAGGAGTGCAAACAATAAGAACGGAGAAAAATCTTAACAAAAATGGGCCTGGAAAAAATTTTAGAAAATACTTTGCTTAATTTTCTATCTCCTGGATTTTTCTGGGATTTATTTGAGCAAGGAAAGTATTTTTAGGAGATTAAATAAGCTTTACAGCATTTAAATAAAAGAAAAAGGAATAAAAATCCCCTCCCTGTGCACGGGCCAAATCCGGCCCGTCACTGTGCTCTCATCCTCCCTCTCTCATGCACGTTCGTGGCCCACGGCATGCTCGCGCTCGCGCCTCCCCGCGCTCACCGATAGGTGGACCCTCCTGTAGGATTCATCTCCGACCTCGGGTCGGAGAGTTCCTGTTTAGCCCAACGCCGCCGCCGCAAGATCCGCTCCAATCCACTCACTCCAGTCGACTTTTCCTTCGATTGGTTGAGGGGTTTTTCTCCTCGTGTCCCCCTCTATCTTTTCCCCCAAATTTCGGAGCCCCGCCTGCTTTGTAACGAGCTCGAGCTCGGGCCTGTTTGGGAAGAACCCTAGCTTTATCTCTCCGCCGCCATGGAGTTCGTCTCCGAGTCGATCTCTCCTTCCTTCCACTATAAATACCAACCCCCGGCGCCCCTCTTTTGCTTTCCGCCTCAAACCTAGCGAGTCCCAGTCTCCTGTGCCCTAGTGCCGTGAGCTCTCTGCTCCACCGTCACCGCCAAAGTCTATCTTAGCGCCGTCGTCGCCCTAATCATCGCCAGCGCTCGCCACCGCTTCTGTTAGCTTCGCCAAGTTGCTAGGAAGCGAGGCCGCCAACCCCCAGTCACCGAAGACCACTGGAACCCCGACACCGCTAGGACCTATGGCGCCCCGCCGCCAAAACCTCGCCGTCGGGCCCCCTTGTCGCCGATCGTCGTTGTTTCACCCACGGTGAGAACCCCTGGGATCCCCTCTACTCGTTTCTATCCTCGCCGCACGCCATCGACCATTGGTCCCCGAGCCGCCGCCGCCGCCGTCGTTAACGTGGTGGCCGACATGGACATCGCGTAGGAGCCAGCTAGCGCCGCGTCAGCCCCTGCAATCCAACCGGTCAAATTAGATCCTAGCCGTTGATCGCTGTGATTAGATCTTAGCCGTTGGATCTAGGTTGTATTAGATCTCGGCCCTTCGATCCATCTCAAAACCTCCAATAAATCTGAGCCGTCCGATCAAATCCCTTTTAATCTAAGCCGTTGAATCCTCTGTGGACCTTGGTAGACTTGGTCTACCATAGACCCGGGCCTTTCTCTCACTTACCCGTGGGGCCCAGGTGTCAGCCGCCTCTTTCTGGTGTTGACGCCATAAATCCTCTTCCCGAATTAAAATAAATCTAGAATGACATCATTAATCGGTTTAATTCTTTTAAATAGGCTTTAAGAGGATTTAAATTTCTAAAATTCATAACTAATTCATCCGAACTCCGTTTGGGATGATTCAACTTGTAAAATTCATTAAAAGTCAAGATCTACCCAATAAAAATATAATATTGTACTATTGCTATACACTTATATACTGTTTTTGCTCGTTTTTGTTTATTGTCTTTAGCCGCCGACGTTCCAAAAGAGTCGGGATTTCTCGAGGAGAGTTTGGAAGTTTGTGCAAAGCAGCAAAGCAAGTCACACAGATTCCCCAACACCTTTGAGCATATTGTACCTATGTTTAAAGCTATCTTTTCCTTCAACTATGCATTTATTTTTATAATGTCATCGGAAAGGGGAAACCATTATCCTTAATTATGGCCTTGTTGATTTGATTACCTATCATTGTACCTAGGGGACAAATATGGCTAGCTAGCTTAATTTATTGGTTAGCTAGAATAACTGTAGAATGACTTATGGGCAATCATTTAAATTCTGATTACACTTATTTAGATCACATGAAATAATCACTCAGTTCACGACCGTGGTCGTGTGATGATAACTTAATGGTCCACTAAAACTTGACTAGATAGTGGGTTGTGAGTATCAGGTTGGTTTATGTTGCTAGCGGTGCTCATGACAATTAAAGACCAGTTCGCGGACTACTTGTTGCGAAGCATATATCGTACTAACCACAAGTCAGAATAAGCAACGGCTGGGCTTGAAGTGTAGCATGTTCCAGCAGGAGATACCATAGTGTGTTAGTTGATAGGTGGTAGTGTCAATAAATCCACAATGACAGTGCCAATAAGTCCATAATTGGGAGCCAAGAGTTTCTCTAGCCTGGAGGTTGGAACACGTCTACTAGGGACTTGGCCGATTGTTTTCTGTTGGACGTGTTATGCGAATAGTCCTGTCACAACTTCTTTCCGAGGTACCATGGTGGTATTAAGGCGCACAGTGATGTGCTGTGGGGTTGTGTCTTGTGGGTAAATTTGTACACCTCTGGCCAGAGTAAAACTATTCGAATAGATGTGCCCTCGGTTATGGACGAGCCTAGCAATGTTTTCTGTGATTAGTCCCACACTACCTTAATTGGATAGTGAGTGGAATAATATGGTTAGCTCCAGGTTGGAGTGGTTGGGCACTATACCGCTTTGGTGAGCAATATGGTGTTGATTAATATTGTTTAATGATTAACGTTTTATTACTATCTTAAATGCTTTATTAAATGCTATTTATGCACTTGAGCCATATTGTGCCATCCTTTGCTATCCAGTGCACTTGCATATTTGTTATGTGGCTTGTGGAGTATTTCATGTATTCACCTTGCAATCAACAATCATCATCAGAGGAGTACTACAGCGAGGAAGACTCCTTGGAGGACTAAGCAGGAGCCTGGTCAAGTGGGTGGAGTGGGAGTCGTCACGTCGTTCGTATTTTATTTCCGCTGCTTAGACTTTATTATTCTGAGAGGTGCCATTCGCCTCTATAATAAATACTTTCATTATGTAAACAATTATTTTGTTATCAACTTTGTCATGTGTGCCTCGGTTGATTCCTAGACGAGGATTTTCACACAATAAAGCACCTGAATTTTGGATGAAAATTCTGGGTGTGACATATAAACTGTTCGAACAGCCGTGCCCACGGTTACGGGCGAATGTGAGGTGATTCCTCTAGCGTAAATTTGTTTGTCAGTACTTTGTGAAAAGTGATTTTTGGTATGAGAATCGTTACCAGAATCGGCCTTAGTGGCTGATGGATGATCTGAGTGGTCTAAAACGGAGCTGTGTGACCCGGAATGTCTAATTGCATCATAGATTAGGCTTCTTGAGTGGAAGCAGTATGTGAATTGAGTTAAAATTATGGATGGCTCGAGGAGCCAAAGAAATGAACTATGAGTTGAGATGATGTCTTCAATAGGACGAAAGTGAAAGGAAAATAATAGAGAAAGAATGAGATAACGTCCTGAAATAGATGAAAGTAAAAATAAACTAATAGACGAGAATATGATAAGCTGCTTTAGGGCAGACCCACTGAACTGCTGTCGCAATCCGACAGGCGGTATCGGAATAGACTTAACTAAAAACAATTAAAATATGCTTCGTCCGCTTGAGTTGTTGCAAAGCAATTCGCGAACAGGATCGAGGCGAGAGCCTCTTTCCAATCACACCTGAGACAACCCACACTTAGAGATTTGAAAAAGTTTTTAAGTAAAAGGTTTACGAAATAAACCCCAGCCTTTCTTTGATAAGCCTACATGACTCACTTTTCATGTGACTTGCTGAGTACGTATGTATTCAATCCATCTCTATTTCCCCTCCTTCAAGAAGAGTGAAGTTAAAGTGAAGATTAGAGTTTTCTTCCTAATTCCAAGCCGTTGTTTGTGGATTGGGTTCCCGCTACGTTGTCGTTTTGCTGCTGTTTTGTTTGAAAGTTGCTGTTCAGGGCTTGCCCGAAGTTGCAACTTATAAAGATATAAAATATGTTTATTTATTTAGTTGCTATTGTACATCTCGGTTGACCGCGAGTACCAGCAAGGATTCCTGGGATTGGTACCAGCATCGTAGTTCCGTGGGAGTTGGTTCACGCCAATCTCCTGTGACGCTTTCTCTCTGATGTCACTGTAAGTGGTGCCAGGGCGGGCCCTTACACCAACGTACACTTAATAGATGGAGGTAGGTTGAATCTAAATTCAATGCCTAGTCGTACACTTAATAAATCGTAAAATCTATACAATATGTGCGTACAATTTGATCTTTGCTAGCGACGCGTCTGCGAGCCACGGTGCCTTTTCTAGAAAGTAGCACGGGTCACTGCTTTAGACTGACGGGTGCACAAATACGGGTGTAGTGATGTCCTTAATAAATGTCTAAATCCAATTCTAACATCTAGTTATATTTAAGATATTTACTTAGCCTAGCTCTAACATCGAGTTATAACTTTAATACACCGTGTATACGGGTATTAAGCATGCAACTACAGTAGACAGCCACGGAGTATTAGGCGTTGGAGACCCAAGTTGGCATCGGACAGGTTCTATTCTGGGACAGAAAAAGGAAAAACCAAAAGCCCCCAAACCGTAACCCTTAATAAATGCCTAAATCCAATTCTAATACTAGTTATATATTTAATAAGATATTGGCTTTGTCTAACTCTCGATTCGAGTTATAAGCTTAATACACAGTTGTGGAGGCCATGGGCCCCGGGTACCTCATTACCAGTACATGGGCCACTCGGATAGAGGATGGGCCGGACCATGTAATTAGAGATAAGATAGCACCCGGCAGGCTGTACCTTGTATAATAAGGAAACATAGTCTTAGTCGGATAGGACTCTATCTCTAAGAAGAAAATCCCTTGGTCGTATCCGACTAGGATCCTTATCATGTACCCCTGTCTCCTGGTATATAAAGGGAGGCAGGGTGCCCCTCAGGGCAAGCACGACAAAAGCAACCAGATCATCGATCTACATACACCTCAGAGGAATAACACCTCAACTGGACGTAGGGTATTACCTCATCTTGAGGGCCTGAACCAGTATAATTCTCTCGTATTCCTCTGCAGTCCACCGAATTCACCCTCGCCGAGTAACCCCATAGTTTTATTGCCGGTGCAAAGCATCGACAGTTGGCGCGCCAGGTAGGGGACGCTGGCGAATTCCTCATCTGAAGATTCGATGGATTCAATCAACGGAGTCGACAGCAGCAAGTTCTTCCCCGGAGATGCAATTACCTTCGGAAGCTTAGACTTCATTGCCGATCAATTCGGCAATCTCACCCTGGCTGAGGCAGATCCAATCTTGCCAGCCGGGGAACCAGCCGACGTTGCACCAGTCGGCACACAGGACACCGCCGTCTCCTTCAGCGACTTCCTGCGGCAGTCCTTCACATCGCCGAACATCGGGACAACCCTCTCCTTCGGCGTCCGGCTTGCGCTAGGCCTTGAGCCAGCCCGAGTTGGGCCGAGAAGGGGAGAGGTCGTCAATTTCCCGTACAATTCCGGCGACGCTGCGCACCTTTACCTCACGCAGCAGACCCGGTCTCCAGCGACTCAGTTTGGACATGGCCAAGCGCCGTTTCAGGTTGGATCTAGAGAGATCGGAGTCGTTCTCACTCCGACAAACTATTCGGAGTCCGACACCAAGTCGGATAGCGGTTCGAGCGCTAGCTCGGACTTTAATTCGGCAAGCTTCCCCCTCTCCCGCGAGATCTTCATGGCTTCAACACCACCTTCCGAGGGACGCTGACTACAAAAGGAGCGACAAGAGGAGGCGCGCCGATTACAACAAGAGGAGGCCAACCGTGAAGCCCACAACAACGAGCTGCGTCAGGCTGGGCGAGTCGCTCAGCAACAGATCCTCCAAACCAAGATTGGCGACCACGACGTCTTTGTCACGCCACAACAGAACGTTGTAGCCGCAGCGACTCTGCTGGACACACTCCAGCTCGGAGCCGATCACTAGGCCACCCCGACTATCGCCAAGATCAAGGCGATGATCACAGCTGCCGCCTGTCAACAGCAACAGCAGTCGGGCGACACTGCTATACCGACCAACCGGTCGGGTTCACCGGCGGCAGGCTCATCTGCATCAGCACGACGCTGGGCGGCCGGCTCCAGTCGGCAACGCGAAGAGTCCCGGCAAACAACTCTCGGCAATACCAATAATGACAACCGGCAGCGTCGCCAGTACGATCACCGACCCAATCAGGACCTCCAAGTTCGACTGCACCGAGACCTTCGTCACACCATAAACGCCCGCCGCGAAGAACGCGAAGAAGATGAACGCCGCCGACTGGAAGACGAAAACGAGCGCTTTGGCATCCAGCACGAGCGACTACATCGCCAAGATCGGAGTCGGAGCCCTCACGAAGACGAAGGCATTCTCGCCTTCACTCGGGAGCTACAGGACGTCTTGTGGCCGACTGGCTTTAAGCCCACCGGGATCGAAAAGTACGACGGCAAGACAACCCAGAGTCCTGGCTTACCGTTTACACCCTGGCAGTCCGAGCTACTGGGGACGGCAGCAGAGTCATGGCTAACTACCTCCCAGTCGCGCTAGCCGACTCGGCGAGGACATGGCTGACAGGTCTCCCGAGGCGGTCGATCGATTCCTAGGGACAACTCAGGGACCGGTTCATCGCTAACTTCCAGGGGACCTACGACAGACCCGCTTCGGAGCATGATCTTTATCAACTGCACCAGAAGAAAAACGAGTCTTTGCGCGAATTCATCAAAAGGTTTTCCGAGAAGCGCAACCAAATCCCGACTGTCAAAGACGAAGACGTCATCACCGCCTTTCGCAAAGGGGTAAAAGACGCTCCGCTTATTGCAAAATTCACTCGGAAGCCACCATCCACAGTCCGGGCGCTCTTCGACATGGCCAATAAATACGCCGACTCGGCCGAAGCGGTCGCCAAGGCCCTCGACAAGAAGAAGGAGCCCCGACAGAAAGAACAGAAGACGAAAGCCGACAACGAGCCGTCTCAAAACAAGTCCGGCAGCCGTAAACGGAAGTCGGACAACGAGGTGGCCAACATGGAGCGCAGCCGGTCGCGGCCCCAGCGAAACAACGACTACCAAAAAGTCATGACCGGGCCATGCCCCTTTCACCCCAAGGGAAAGCACGCGGCCAAAGACTGCTATATGCTCAAAAAGTTTGCCTCCGAGCAGACTTCATCGTCTGGCGCCGACAAGGACAAAGACAAGCCAGACTCGGGTCCGGCTGACGACTTCCAAGATCCTCAAGCCGAGCTCAACCATATCTTCGGGGGACCACTCGCATACGAGTCCAAGCGCAAACAGAAGCTTTCAGCGCGCGACATCAACACGGTCTCCACGACCGACACCCCCCAATACCTGCGCTGGTCAGAGATGGCCATCACCTTCAATTGCGCAGATCACCCAGATCGGGTTTCCCACCCGGGACGCTATCCACTCGTCCTGGACCCGGTCGTCAGAAACATCAGGCTAAAGAAAACCCTCATCGACGGAGGCAGCGCGCTCAATATCCTGTTCGCCAAGACTTTGGACGAGATGAAAATTCCTCGTTCAGAACTACGGCCGAGCACCGCGCCCTTCCACGGGATAATTCCCGGCCTGTCATCAACTCCACTCGGGCAGATAACTTTGCCAGTAACCTTCGGCACGCGGGATAATTTCCGCACAGAAACTGTCTGCTTCGAGGTCGCCGATTTCGAGACCGCGTACCACGCGATACTCGGACGACCGGCACTCGCCAAATTTATGGCGATACCGCACTATACATACATGGTGTTGAAGATGCCTGGACCAGCAGGAGTCCTCTCCCTCCGCAGCGACGTCAAGCAAGCCTTCACCTGCGACAAGGAGAGCTGTGAACTGGCTCAATCACAAGAGGCGGCAGTCGGGCGCAACAGCATTCGGCAAGCCGTCACAACAGAAGTCGAGCAAGATCAAGTTCCGGCGAAAAAAGCAGCGAAATCGGGTATTTCAGCGGACTCTGATACGAAGAAGATCCCCCTGGACCCTTCCGACCCCTCCAAGACTGCTCTAGTCGGGACCGGACTCGACCCCAAATAGGAAGACGCGCTCGTCACCTTCCTCCAGGCCAACAAGGATATCTTCGCGTGGAAACCGTCCGACATGCCGGGCGTACCAAGGGAGGTGATCGAGCATGCCCTAAACGTGAAGACAGACGCCAAGCCAGTCAAGCAATGGCTGCGGCGCTTCGCTCAAGACCGCAAAGATGCTATCCGGGAGGAAATTACCAAACTTCTCGCAGCCGGGTTCATCAAAGAGGTCTACCACCCGGACTGGTTGGCAAACCCCGTTCTGGTCCGGAAGAAAAAGGGTAAATGGCGCATGTGCGTCGACTACACCGACCTCAACAAAGCGTGCCCCAAGGACCCATTTGGTCTTCCTCGGATAGACCAGGTGGTTGACTCCACGGCAGGGTGCGACCTACTCAGTTTTCTCGACTGCTACTCGGGATACCATCAAATCAGCCTGAGGGAAGAAGACTGCTTGAAGACATCTTTCATCACACCGTTCGGAGCGTATTGCTATATCACAATGCCGTTCGGTCTGAAGAACGCGGGCGCAACCTATCAAAGGGCCATGCAGCGGTGTCTGCATACTCAGATCGGGCACAACGTGGAAGCCTACGTCGACGACGTGGTGATCAAGACCAAGTCCAAAGAAGACCTCATCGCTGACCTGGAAGAAACCTTTCAAAACCTTCGAAGATTCAAGATGAAGTTGAACCCGGAAAAATACGCCTTCGGTGTGCCATCCGGAAAGTTACTCGGCTTCATCGTCTCGCATCGCGGCATCAAGGCCAACCCGGAGAAAGTCAACGCCATCAGGCACATGGCACCCCCGACTAACCTCAAAGACGTCCAGAAGCTGACAGGCTGCATGGCGGCACTCAGCCGATTTATTTCCCGACTGGGCGAGCGGGGCATGCCCTTCTTCAAGCTACTCAAAAAGACCGACAATTTCCAATGGACTCCGGAAGCCCAACGAGCCTTCGAAGACTTCAAACAATTCCTCACATCACCCCCAGTGTTGGCGTCACCTCTACCCCAGGAACCGCTAATGCTATATCTGGCGGCAACAACACTGGTAGTCAGCACGGTGATGGTGGTTGAGCGATCCGAACAGGGTCATATTCAAAAAATACAACGGCCAGTCTACTTCGTCAGCGAGGTCCTTGCCGACTCCAAAATGAGATATCCGCAGGTCCAGAAGCTGCTATATGGCCTACTTATCACAGTCCGAAAGCTGGTGCATTATTTCCAAGCACACCAAGTCACGGTGGTCACAGCGTTTCCACTCGGGGATGTCCTTCATAATCGCGAGGCCACTGGCCGAATCGCTAAATGGGCACTCGAGTTGATGGCGTTCGACATCACCTTCCAGCCACGGACAGCAATCAAGTCACAAGCTCTAGCCGACTTCGTGGCCGAATGGACAGAAGTCCAACAGCCTACACCAACAGCAAAGCTAGAGTACTGGACAATGTATTTCGACGGTTCTCTATGGATCGGTGGCGCCGGGGCCGGAGTCATACTGACCTTCCCCACTGGCGAAAAACTGAAGTACGTCCTGCAAATCCACTTCCCGGCTTCCCACAACGTCGCCGAGTACGCGGCACTCGTTCACGGGCTCCGCATCGCTATATCACTCGGCATACATCGACTGGTTGTGCGCGGAGATTCTCAACTCGTGGTAAACCAAGTCATGAAAGACTGGACCTGCCTCGACGACACCATGGCGGCATACTGTCAGGAGGTCCGCAAGCTGGAAAACAAATTCGACGGGCTGGAAATCACACATGTCCTGCGCCAATACAACGACGCAGCAGACGAACTGGCAAACATGGGATCCAAACGAGAAGCAGTTCCAGCTGGAATCTTTGTCGAGCAACTCATGGAGCCATCAGTCAAGAAGAAACCGGCACCAGATCAGTCGAGAGGCGAGCCTACCCCGACCACAGATGAGGTACTGCACATATGTCAAGACTGGAGGACTCCTGTTGTCAAATTTCTCACGGACGACGAACTCCCAGAAGATCACAGTCAAGCCGAGCAGATAAAGCGTCGAAGCAAAAGCTTCCTACTAATCGGAGAAGACCTGTACCGAAGGAGCGCATCCGATGTCCTCATGCGCTGTGTCACCACCGAGGAGGGCAAGCAGATCCTGCAATCGATCCACTCGGGCATATGTGGCAACCACGCCGCATCCAGGACGTTAGTCGGAAAGGCTTACCAGCAGGGATTCTTCTGGCCCACAGCAGTAACAGACGCCAAAGACATCGTTCGCAAGTGTGAGGGTTGCCAGTTCTACGCAAGACAAACAAACCTTCCAGCCCAGGAACTCCAAACTATCCCCATCTCCTGGCCATTTGCAGTATGGGGGCTCGACATGGTCGGGCCTTTCAAGAAAGCGCCAGGAGGATTCACACATTTATTCGTCGCGGTGGATAAGTTCACCAAGTGGATTGAGGCTAAGCCCGTTGCAACAATTACAGCGGCACGAGCAAAGGACTTCATCATGAGTATATTATACCGGTTCGGAGTCCCTAACCGCATCATCACCGACAACGGTACTCAGTTCGCGGCGGGCCTATTCCAAGACTTCTGCGACAATTTCGGCATCAAGATCTGCTATGCATCTGTGGCACACCCGCGGAGCAACGGGCAGGTCGAGCGAGCCAACGGTATGGTCTTACAAGGCATCAAGGCCAGGATATTCGACCGACTACAACCATATGCGGGCCGGTGGGTACAAGAACTCCCATCTGTTCTTTGGTCTCTCAGAACCACGGTTAGTCGGGCAACAGGGCAATCCCCTTTCTTTCTGGTCTACGGTGCCGAGGCTATGCTACCTACCGAGTTACAGTTCGGCTCTCCACGAGTCCAGGCCTACTCAGAAGATGACTCCAATAATACCCGACTGGTCGAACTAGATCAGCTGGAAGAAGCAAGAGACACCGCAACTATCCAGTCGGCAAGGTATCTTCAAGGCCTACGCCGCTACCACAATCGCAATGTCCGTGGCCACGCCTTTTTGGTCGGGGATCTCGTTCTGAGGAAAACACAAACCACCAAAGACAGGCATAAACTATCCCCAATCTGGGAAGGGCCGTTCATTATAGCCGAGGTCAAGCGGCCAGGCGCCTACCGACTGAAGACCGAAGACGGCGTTCTCATCAGCAACTCATGGAACATAGAACAACTACGTCCTTTCTATACTTGAGTTCTATAATTTTCATGTGTACAGTTCTTCTGACTCACTACGCCGCTTGTATCAACCGAGTAGTGAGTCAGGGGCTGCATGTATATATGTGCGTTGTCAATAACATACGAGCTTATTTCACTTCGGTTATGAAGCCTTACTATGACCATCGCGTTCACCCGAGTACAGTCTCTTACTTTGAACGTTTTTATTAAATTCTGACAGACAAACTCGGTGCATACTACACGGTCAAGTAAAGCTAATGACAACTGAATGATAAGCTTGGCGGCATTGCACACATATTTACACACTCGTTTATACAAGTTCATATGTCCCGACTACATGACATATTGCCCTCACAGACCCAGGTCTCGGGTAATTATTTCTGTAGTCGGCTTCGCCCGGGCGATCAGCTCCAGCGCCTCCTCTGGCGTCGTCTCTTCAGCAAACCCCTCCCCGATGGCTTCAATATCTGCCCTAGGGTATATGGATTTGGTCATCGCCAGGGTCTGGGCCACGCCGGCGACAACACGCTCATCCGAGTACCTTTTCAAGGCACTCGGTGCATCCTCGAGACGCCCCACTATCTGAGGGATTCTGCTGCAGCTGGTTCCCACTGGGCGGGGATCTATGAGGTCAAGGAGCCCTTTCACGGACCCGACAAGGGCCTCCCGTGACTCCCTGATCAACCTTATCTCCTCCGTGTAGAACTGATACTGGGCCCGGACATTAGTTCTCATGTCTGCCCAGATCAGCCGGCGAGTAAGCTTCTCAAATTCGGCTACACACAGGATAACTAATGGATTGGCTAAGATCACAGTCGGGTTGAGGACTTACTTTCGTAGTCGGCCTCCCACCCGGCCACGGTCTTCTCCAGTTCAGCCTTCTCCTCACCAAGCTTGACGACGGCCTTCCCCAACTCGGACTTCTCCCGGTCAAGCTCGGTGTTGGCCTTTGACAAGTCGGCCTTGACCTTCTCAAGCTCGGCCTTGGCTTCTTCGGCCTCCTTCAGTTGCGATTCCCTCTCCGTTCGGGTCTTTAACTCCACTTCGAGGTCTGCACCACAGATTAGCCAAGAGCTCAACCGTGCAGTCATGACACAACTGGGCAGTCGGGAACAATGCAGCCGGATGAATACATCAACGGCTCAGTCGGGAAGATATACTCGATGTCGATGTTTTACACCGGCAATAAATATATGGGGCTACTCGGCGGATGGAAACTCAGTGGATTGCAAAGGAACACAAGGAAATTTTATACTGGTTCAGGCCCTCGATGTGAGGTAATACCCTACGTCCAGTTTGTATGTATTCCTTTGAGGATATACGGTGGTAGTTCTGATGAACTGTATGGCCGTGTGCTTCTATGAGCTCTTCTGTCTTCATGGGGCGCCCTGCCTCCCCTTATATACTGGGGGACAAGGTTACAAGGTAGGAGTCCCCATCGGATTACGACTAGGAGATCTCCCCTTAGAGATATAACGTACCCGACTAGGACTGTATATTCCTTTCTATACAAGGCGAAGTCTGCCGAATCTAGCTATATCTCTAATTACAAGGCTAGGCCCATCCTCTATCCGAGTGGCCCATATGCTTGTCATGAGGTACCCGGGGCCATGGCACCCACAGTAGCCCCCGAGACCTTCATAGTTGAGTCACAGCTGATGCCGAGTGCTCATCCTCCACGGCGAAGTCTTCCCGAGTGCATTGCTCCCGAGTACTCTTTGTCTAAGTGCTGCTTCTCCCGAGTCCTGCTTCATGTCAGCTGGCAGCGAGGCTATGAAGGTCTCGATGTAGATGTTGGAATAGTGTGCGCCGAATAGGCGCACCTATTAGGTGTAGCCCCCGACTTTGTGCTTAATTGTGAAAACAATTAAACATGAAGTCAAAGATCTTTAACCTTGTAGTCTTTCCCGAGTAGATTACTACTGGTACATGAGACTCTTCGGTATCATGTCAACCGGAATATGATTTATAGTCTTGCCGAGTAGGGAACTACTCGTATATAGGACTCTTCGACTTCATGTCAGTCGGAATGTGCGTTTATAGTCTTGCCGAGTAGGATGCTACTCGTATATGGGACTCTTCAGCGTCATGTCAGCTGGAAAGGGGGTGTTTATAGTCTTTCCTGAGTAGTATACTACTCGAAAATCAGACTCGTCGGCATCATGTCAGCCGGGATGATTATTTATAGTCTTTCCCAAGTAATATATTACTCGAAAATTAGACTCGTCAGCTTCATGTCAGCTGGAAAAGGTGTTTATAGTCTTTCCCGAGTGGCGTCCCATTCGGAAGTTAGACTCTTCAGCTCGTCAGCTGGAAGAATGTTTATAGTCTTTCCCGAGTAGTATGCTACTCGAAAGTTAGACTCCTCCGCATCATGTCAGCGGGAATGAGAATTTTATAGTCTCTCCCGAGTAGTGTACTACTCGAAAGTTAGACTCATCCGCGTCATGTCAGCGGGAATGTGAATTTTATAGTCTCTCCCGAGTAGTGTACTACTCGAAAGTTAGACTCATCCGCGTCATGTCAGCGGGAATGAGAATTTTATAGTCTCTCCCGAGTAGTGCACTACTCGAAAGTTAGACTCTTCAGCGTCATGTCGGCTGGAGTAATGTTGCTCATGGCAACTGGTGGCTGCGCATATAGGCCGAGTACCACTGTATGAAAAATAAATCCATTACGTGGTTAGGTGTACTCGAGAGAGATACCTGTATCTCCAATTTCAATGAAGACCAGCTTGTGATCCTTGTAAGGATGTATCCTCGAGACCTGGCGGATAAGACAGATACCCAAACATATATGTTTAGCAATAAGGCTCTCATGAAGCATATCTGTTTACCTCATCGGTTCCTGTGGGTAGCACCAGCGCTATAATTTCAACTCAGCCTGCGGGCGGCCCACATGGAGCATGCTACTGTAGGAACTCATGTCTTGGTGGCTATTACCAAGTAAGTCGGCCTGAGCCGACCTATCCGGCATAGCTCTATAGAAGCATCATCCATCGCATGTCAGGATGAGTTTTTTGGTGTTGGTAACCGCAATCAGCCAGAGAAATCCTTATTCGCAAGCCTTTCCGACTTACGTTCTGGATGCAAACTGGTTGCCACGTAAGCCTGAGTGGGTATAATGCAAGATCTGCTTGCCCTCCTCAGGTGTGACACAGTGCATGAGAACTCCGGATGCACTTTGACGATGTAAGTCTTCTCTGACTTGGGTAAAGCCGAACAAGGTACCCGAACCTTGCATTAGCAGAGGGTTCGGCTAGCGACCCTCATGGGGCGTACCCTATCCAACAGAATTATAGCCAAGCCAGGCACCCGAACCTTGCATTAGCATAGGATTCGGCTAGCGACCCTCATGGGGCGTACCCAACCTGACAGAACCGTGACCAAATAAGGTACCCGAACCTAGCATTAGCGTAGGATTCGGCTGGCGACCCTCATGGGGCGTACCCTACTTAGCCGAGTGGTATACAGCCCCGACTGGCGCCGGGGGCCGATTGTTGGCTCGCATGGAGCGTAGTCGGGGAAGATGACGTCCCGACTGGCGCAAGTACTCGGTGAGTAGCCCTCATGGAGCATCCCGAGTGTATTTTGGCAGACTTGTTCCAGCCCCCGAGCGTAGGAGATAGGCTCGCAGCCCTGAGTTCCTGTCACGCATATCCGGAGCTGGGCCTGCAATAAAAAATATCGGATGAGTAGCATCTGATGATGGAAATAATCACCCGAATAAAATGTATTTTACAATGTATGTAAATACATGTTCTTCCTCTTTTTGATATTAATTTCCTCGAGTAGTTGACCCCTTACGTTTAAGCACTCTGCCCGACTAGTCATAGCCCCTAGCGTCGGGAGTTGGCTCATGGCTCTTTCCCAGGCACGCGTTTGGTGACTTGAGTTCGTCTTACATGGAGCAGAGTTTCACGGATCGAGATTTATGCTACTCGAGTACTTTTGTAATCATTTAAGAGCAAAAACGGAAAAAAGTAAATGCGCAGCTTGTACACCTATTAGGTGTAAGCGGCTGTGGCACTAGCAAGGCCGAGTGAGGAGATGTTTATCAGAAAGCGACTTAGCTGTTCGGTATTTGGGAGTGGGATGCCATCCTCGTGTTTGAGCTTGTGAGCCCCCGAGCATGTCACTTGTTGTTCTGATATTCCTCAGTTGTTGAAGGTCAAAGGCGGTTGTGACCGACTGCCACAATGGAGCCGTCTGACTTGCGTTTGCGATTCCCAGCTTTAGTCGGGACCGCGTCGTCGGTGTCGTCCCGCTTCTTCTGTCAGGGTGACTTGTTGTCATCGAGGGCCTCGGCAACAGCGTGGGCCGAGTCGGCGTACTTGTTTGCCATGTCGAATAGGGCCTTGACAGAGTTGGGAGGCTTCCGCGTGAATTTATCGATGAACGAGGTGTCTTTGACTCCTTTTCGAAAGGCGGCGATGACGACCTCATCCTTGATGTTTGGGATCGAATTTTTCTTCTCAGAGAACCTCTTGATGAAGTCACGAAGAGACTCGTTCTTCCTTTGATGCAACTGATATAAGTCGTGCTCGGAAGATGGCCTCTCGTATGTTCCCTGGAAGTTGGCGATGAAGCGTTCCCGGAGTTCTCCCCAGGAGCCGATTGATTGCTTGGGAAGTCCTGTTAGCCATGTCCTCGCTGAGTCGGCTAGAGCGATTGGGAGGTAGTTAGCCATGACTTTGTGATTTCCCCCAGCTGCTCGGATCGCCAGAGTGTAGACCGTGAGCCAGGACTCGGGATTGGTCTTGCCATCGTATTTGTTGATGCCTGCAGGCTTAAAGCCGACTGGCCAGTCGACCTGTCGTAGTTCCTGGGAGAAGGCCGGTATGCCTTCGTCTTCATGAGGACTCCGACCCCGACTACGGCGGCGAAACCGCTCGTGGTGGAGGCCGAAATGCTCGTTCTCGTCTTCCAGTTGGCGTTGCTCATCCTCCTCTCGTTCGCGGCGCCAAGCGCTGACGTTTTGCTGAAGGTCACGCCGTGGTTGGCCTCGGAGCCGCCGGTCGTCGTTGGGGTTGCCGAGTGACGTTTGGTGTGACTCCGAGTGCTGCCGACTAGAGCCGGCTGCTCGGCGTCGCTTTGAAGCGGATGAGACTGCCGTTGGGGAAATCGACCGGTTGGTCGGTATGAGAGTATCACCCGACTGTTGGTGCTGTTGACATGCAGCAGCTGTAAGCATGGCTTTTATCCTTGCGATCGTCGGGGTGGCCTAGTGATCAGGCCCAAGTTGGAGCGTGTCCAGTAGGGTTGCGGCGGCCACGATGTTCTGTTGTGGCGTGACGAAGACGTCGTGGTCGCCGACTTTTGTTTGGAGGGTTTGTTGCTGAGCGGTTCGCCCAGCCCTGCGTAGATCGTCGTTGCGGGTGTGCAGGCGTCTTGCTTCTTTCTCCTGTTGTTCTTGCAGTCGGCAGGCCTCCTCCTCTTGTGGCTCGTGTCGTCGGCATGATTCCTGAATAGGAGTAGAGCCTCTGGATGCCATGAAAATTTCTCGCGGCGGAGTGAAGCTTGCCGAGCTGGTATCCGACTTGGAGTCGGAATCCGACTGGGAGTCGTAGTCCGACTGAGAGTCGTAGTCGGAATAGTTGATGGGGGTGATTACAACTCCGACCTCCCTAGATCCGATCTCGAGCGGCTCGGAGCCGTATCCGAGTCGAACTCCAGGGGATCGGGTTTGCCGCGTCGGATGTAGATTGTAGATATCCGCGGCGTCGCTGAGTCCGAACGGGAAGTTGACGATCTCTTCCCTTCTCGGCCCGATCTCGGCCGGCTCAGAACCGAGTCCGAGTCGAACACTGAAAGGAAGAGTTGTCCCTGGACTCGGGCGTATTGGAGATCGCCGCAGCATGTCGTCGAAGATTGCCGCAGCGTCGTGTGGGCCGACTGGCGCGGAGTCAGCTGGTTCCTCGGCCGGTTGGATCGGGTCCGTGTCGGCCGGGGTGAGATTGCCGATCTGGTCGGCGACGAAGTCAAGGCTTCTGAATGCGATTGTATCTCCGGGGGGAGTTTGCCGCCGTCGACTTCGGTTGCTGGATCCATCGAGCTTGTAGATGTAGATCGCGCCGAAGCCCCTACCTGGCGCGCCAACTGTCGATGTTTTACACCAGCAATAAATATATGGGGCTACTCGGCGGATGGAAACTCAGTGGATTGCAAAGGAACACAAGGAAATTTTATACTGGTTCAGGCCCTCGATGTGAGGTAATACCCTACGTCCAGTTTGTATGTATTCCTTTGAGGATATACGGTGGTAGTTCTGATGAACTGTATGGCCGTGTGCTTCTATGAGCTCTTCTGTCTTCATGGGGCGTCCTGCCTCCCCTTATATACTGGGGGACAAGGTTACAAGGTAGGAGTCCCCATCGGATTACGACTAGGAGATCTCCCCTTAGAGATATAACGTACCCGACTAGGACTGTATATTCCTTTCTATACAAGGCGAAGTCTGCCGAATCTAGCTATATCTCTAATTACAAGGCTAGGCCCATCCTATATCCGAGTGGCCCATATGCTTGTCATGAGGTACCCGGGGCCCATGGCACCCACACTCGAGGATTTTACCTCTGACCTTCCCGGCTAGGGCCCATGTCTCCGCCCTGAGCTGATCGGCGCCACTCTTCAGCCAGGCTTCCCTCCCCGCATGACGCTCCTCCATCTCGGCCTTTAAGGCCCGGAGCTGTTCCAACTCTGCGAGGTGGGGAGCTACCTCGACCAAGATCTCCGTCATCACCTCATTGCGGTCGACAAGTTTCTGCTCGGGATAAAAGACGTATCAAGGACAGAGTCAGACATCGGAACACGAAGATTACCAGAGCTTTACTACAAGACTCATACCGCGACCCCCTGTGACCCGCTGATGGCGGCGCGAAGCAGGCTCTCGCGCTCTCTCCTTGCAACAACTTCATCGAGCCTAAAGCTTTTTATAGTACCGTCGCGTGTTGTCCATGTGAAGGTCCGGGGCATCACACGTGGAGGAGCTTCGATCCGAGGCAGGCATGAGATCTCTGGCGGTGGCGGCAACGGCGACGACGACGGCGACGACCACAACGGCGATGGGGTCCTAGCCTCAGCGCCATCATCCCCCGCGACCTCCGGGACAGGCTCAGGGGCTTCGCCCGCGGCTTCCGCAACGAGCGGCACCTCGGGAGCTGGGGCCTCAGTCTCAGCAGCCACCTCTCGGTCGGGCGGCGGCAGCGGCCCTGTAGTCGGGGCCACCTCAGTCTCAGCGACCGGGTTGGCCGCCGGCTCAACAGGCGTGTTCGCGGCCGCTGGCTCGGCTGGGGCAGGCTCATCAAGTGGAGTGGTCGGATCGATTTCCTTGAGATCGATATCGGCCCGCCTCCTGCACGATGAAACAAGACATCAAGACATTAATTCAACGCGCAAAGACTCCAGAAGACCCGGAGCAGCGCACCTCTTGGAGAACTTCAGCTTCTTGCCGGGCGACCTGCTCCCCGGCTGTCGGAGGATGAAACCTCGACGGCGGGAAGTCGGGAGACCCCCCTTTTGAGATTCGGCCAGGGGAGTAGTTCTCAGGTGAAGCCGGCGTCAGGTGTAGAAGAAAGATAGGCGAAGAAGACGTAGAAGAGGCGGGGTTCGGACCGTCCGAAGCGAGTCCGGACCGTCCGAACCATGGTGAAGCAGAAGGGTCCGGACCGTCCGATGCGGGTCCAGACCGTCCGAAGCATGGTAATCGCGCAGGGTGTTGGGGAAGACGATGAACAGAGGCGCACAAAGGAGGCAAGAGGATTTATACAGGTTCAGGCCGCCGGAGCGTAATACCCTACTCCTGTGTGTATGCTATGTGGAGATGAATGTGGTTTGCTGTGTTACAAGGTGAGCCTAGCCCGCGGCCGGAGCCGGAGAAGAAGAGCAGTGGCTAGAGAGTGAGCTCAGGCCGGAACTCCTTTTTCCAGCCAGAGGCATGGATCCTCCTTTTATAGTCAAGGGGAGTCCACAGTGCCAGTACATGGAGAGTGCGAGAGCTATACTACGTCTTGTCGCTTCGTACGCATGCCGCCGCCTGCCGCGCCCACGGCGCTGCGCCGGAGAGTTGTCCAGTCGCCGCCTGGCTCTGCTGCTGCGGGCGGCTGTGCAGAGCACGTCTGGTCATCTCGCCGCCTGGCTGCTGCAGGCGGCTGTCTGGTCGGTTTCTTGTCAGGCGATCAGATCATGGAGATGCTGTCGGGAGACAGGCGGGAGGCGCCCTGTCACCTCACCATCAATGCGAATATTTGGGGAGCTGGTCAACCGAGTTCTTCGGGTGGATCGGCCCCTGGAGCCGTGGCGATCGGCACCTGAGGTCGAGTCGGTCGGCCTCGGGCCCGGGCATCGGCATCCGGGACCGGGGGATCGGCACCCGGGACCGGGGTATCGGTGCCCGGGCCCGAGAGCGAAGCCGCTGGAGATGGCGCCCCGAGGACGAGCCCGGGGCCGATGGCGATGACACCCCGGGGACGAGCCCGGGGCCGATGGAGAGATGACCCCCGGGGAACTGACGTGGCCGATGACCCACGCGTCCCCAGGGCATGTGGGACCCCCTGTCCCATTTCGCCGACACCGGCGGAGCGCTAGCTCCGGCAGTCGGCCCGGTCGGCTCGGGCACCTCCGCCCCCGTCGGCGTTTGCTCCTGCCGGCCCCTCGCCGGCGCTACGACTGGACTCGACAGCGTCGGGCTCAAATTCACAGGTCTCAACCTGGGGCTCGATCGAATGGGCGTCGCGGCAGCGGCATCCTTTATTTTCAAGCTTCCGCTCACGGCGCGCGCCGTCATGGCCCCCTCGCCCCGATATAAAATCGGTTTCTTTCCCGCTCTCTTGGAGTCGGGCTGGGCGGCGGAGGGACTTCTCGGCCTCTTCTTCGACGCGACGGCCGACAATGGACGGGAGTCCTCATCAAACTCCACGCACCACTACAAGAAGATCCACAAGATACATCATATGCTGCCGGAAACTCAGATATTTGAGCCCGCAGGCATACGATACGAAGGGAAGACGGATGTTACCTCGGTCCGGGGCCGGTTGTGCCTAAAAGATGCAATGCGTCTCTTCTTGTCCTCGGTTTCAATTACCCCGCTGGAGAAGTATCCGAACAACGTCTCCGTCACCTTCCGCTCGTCGGCCGACTCCCGACTAACTCGGTCAGGGTCATTTTTTCCCTGGTAGTCCCAGCCGAACGCACTCCTCAGCTTCAGGGGCTGGAAGCGCCGGGTCAGGAACCGCCTGGCTACCCAGGGACCAGTCAAGCCGGCCTTCTTGAAGTTATCCAGCTTCGCCAACAGCAGGTGCACTTGACCCATCTCCTCATAGGTCGGGTCCGCCGACCAATTCGGCGAAAACACCGGCGGCAAGCCGGTAAATGGCCGCAAGGAGGGTGCCAGATTTGCGCAATAGAACCACTCCTTGTGCCAGCCTTTCAAGGAGGATTTCAAGGGAAGATCGAGATACGACTTTTTCCTATCACCCCTCAATTGAAGACCAGCCCCCCCGATTACACTGATGTTAGATTTGGAGGGCTGAGGCTTAATGTGGAACAGATGCCTGAAGAAGAAGAAATGGGGTTCCACACCCAAATAGCACTCACACAGAGTGACAAAAATAGAGATCTGAAGAATGGAGTTGGGGTTCAGATGCACCAACTCCAGCTCGTAGAAGTCGAGAATGCGGCGGAAGAAATCAGAAGATGGGAGACACAAGCCTCGATCGAAAAAAGAGGCAAAGACTACCATTTCTCCGGGTCGGGGATTCGGGCTCGACTCATCCCTAGCCGGCCGCCAGCGAATCATCTCTTGGCTGGGCAACTTCAGTTCACTCTCCAGCCGCTTCAGCTTCACCGAGCCACAATCCGACACCGGCCAAGAACTTCCCGGCGCCCCCGCAAGATCCGAAGCCTTCGGCATGACTGGAGGCGACGAGATTTGGGGAAAAGCAAATCAGGGGCTTGGAGCAAACGGGGAGGATCGAAATCGCCCGAGTTCGGGTGGGGAATAGCAGCAGCTAACCCTAGCCGGGCGGGAGGCGAAAAGTTGGGCGCGAAGGTGGAAGATGAAGAGATTGGCTGATTTGGGGAAGACGACGGAATCTTTTTCTCTCTCTCCCCGTCTTTTTATAACCGATGCCGACTAAATGGGCTTGGGCCTACACAGTCCGCGCTGGGCCAACAAGATATGAGTTCCTACAGTAGCATGCTCCATGTAGGCCGCCCGCGGGCTGAGTTGAAATTATAGTGCTGGTGCCGCTAACAGGAGTCGATGAAGTAAACGGATATGCTTCATGAGAGCCTTATTGCTAAACATATATATTTGGATATCTGCTTTATTCACCAGGTCTCGAGGATACATCCTTATAAGGGTCGCAAGCTGGTCTTCATTAAAATTGGAGACGCAGGTATCTTTCTCGAGAACACCTAACCACACCATGGATTTGTTTTCATAAAATGGTACTCGGCCTACATGCGTGGCCATTAGTTGCCATGAGCAACATTTTACCCGCTGACATGATGCGGAAGAGTCTAACTTTCGAGTAGTGCACTACTCGGGAGAGACTATAAATATCTTTTCCCGCTGACATGATGCGGAGGAGTCTAACTTTTGAGTGGGACGCCACTCGGAAAAGACTATAAACCCATTTTTCCAGCTGACATGACGCTGAAGAGTCCCATATACGAGTAGTCTTCTACTCGGCAAGACTATAAAGTTTATTCCGGTTGACATGATACCGAAGAGTCATAAATACCTGTAGTAATCTACTCGGGAAAGACTTCCAGGTTAAAGATCTTTGACTTCATGTTTAATTGTCTTCGCAATTAAGCACAAAGTCAGGGGCTACACCTAATAGGTGCGCTTATTCGGCGTACACTATTCATATATCTACATGAAGCCCTTCATAGCCTCGCTGCCAGCTGACATGAAGCAGGACTCAGGAGAAGACTTACTCGGACAAAGAGTACTCGGGCGCATCGCACTCGGGCAGCCTTCACCGTGGAGGACAAGCACTCGGCATCAGCTATGGCTCAACTATGAAGGTCTCAGGGGCTACTGTGGAGGCCATGGGCCCCGGGTACCTCATTACTAGTACATGGACCACTCGGATAGAGGATGGGCCGGACCATGTAATTAGAGATAAGATAGCACCCGGCAGGCTGTACCTTGTATAATAAGGAAACATAGTCTTAGTCGGATAGGACTCTATCTCTAAGAAGAAAATCCCTTGGTCGTATCCGACTGGGATCCTTATCATGTACCCCTGTCCCCTGGTATATAAAGGGAGGCAGGGTGCCCCTCAAGGCAAGCACGACAAGAGCAACCAGATCATCGATCTACATACACATCAGAGGAATAACACCTCAACTGGACGTAGGGTATTGCCTCATCTTGAGGGCCTGAACCAATATAATTCTCTCGTGTTCCTCTGCAGTCCACCGAATCAGTATAATTCTCTCGTGTTCCTCTGCAGTCCACCAAATTCACCCTCGCCGAGTAACCCTATAGTTTTATTGTCGGTGCAAAGCATCGACAACAGTAGACAACAAGTGAGTATTAGGCGTTGGAGGCCCAGGTTGACACCAGACAGATAGAAAAAACCGAAAGCCCCAAACAGTAACCCTTAATAAATGCCTAAATTCAATTCTAGATATATATTTAATAAGATATTGACTTATTCTAACTTTAACATCGAGTTACATGCTTAATACACCGTGTATACGCGTATTGAGCATGCAGCTACATCAGTAAATAGACAGCCACGGAATATTTGGCGCTGGAGATCCAAATTGGCATCGTACAGTTTCTATTCTGGGGACAGGAGAAAAGGGGCAAAAACCGAAAGCATCCAAACCGTAACCCTACCCCGTATAAAATCCCAAACTCACGCAGGCGATAGGGCTTTTCCCCCTCTACCTCCGTCGCCGCCGAAATCCTCCACATCTTCGCCTTCTCGCGCTCCCCGTTACTCGCGTGGTGTTCTCCGGGAACGGCGGCGACCATGGAGGAGGTGACAGAGGCGGTCAGCAACCTCACCATAGCGGAAGGAGCAGCCGGGGCGGGCGGCAGCGCGGAGGCGCACAAGAAGAACCGCATCCAGGTCTCCAACACCAAGAAGCCGCTCTTCTTCTACGTCAACCTCGCCAAGGTAGGGAGGAAGATTAATAGCGCAATCTTTAAGGGAGAGGCGAGGAGGAGCGCCTTGTTTTGCTGGGAATTTTGTTGCGTTCTTGGCTTATGAGGGGTTTTTGCTCTGCTCCGTGGGTTTATCTAAACCCTAGTTAAACCTCGCTGCGGATTCGCCAGCGATTTGACCGGATTTGAAACGGAGATGGCTAATTTGGTGCTTGATGTTGTTTGTTTGCAGAGGTACATGCAGCAGCATAACGAAGTGGAGCTCTCGGCACTCGGCATGGGTACATGGATTTAGCCATTTAGGCACCTGTTCTGTTAAATCTCCTTAAGCTACTTCATGAGTGATTGGTTGAAATGTAGCTAATAACTACTTTCGGTTATAGAAATACTAGAAAATCGGCGTGCCGGTGCGCTTGCTAATTTATAACCCGTCCATGTATTTTAGAGGCTTTTTTCAGATGTTGGAATTTTGCAGGTTTTTCTATTATGAAACTTGAGAAGTACTCCTGTTAAAAACGTCATATATTAATGACCGTGTTTTTGTTCTTTATAAGTACAATCATAGCAAGAGTAATTGTAATTTTTTGGCACTCAAGTGTGTGTTAAACTACGATCCGTGTGGATCCCTTTGACCAAATCTGAAATTACAAATGCCACGTTCACCAAAAGTTTTGCCCTAAGCTTGCTGCTGTGACTTGTGATTGGCTGGTGTACTGCAATAGGGTAATGTGATTGCGTTTCACATTGACTTTATTGTATACAAACTATAGTGTTAATTAATTCTTGCATGAACGTTTTCTGTGTGTTAATGTTTCGGCCAAAGTGTTGATGCGTACTTGGTTCATTGTACTTTCCTTTTTCTCCCCCTTGGACTTATATTTGTTTATATACATGAATTCCTTTTATGCACTCCTTACCTGTTAACTTTCTTCCTGACAGCTATTGCAACGGTGGTGACTGTTGCTGAAATTCTGAAAAATAATGGCCTTGCTGTCGAGAAGAGTGAGTCCTGTTTGTCTTAAATGGTCACCTGATTGCATTCTTCTTCTGTTCTCTTAACTCAACCCTAGATTTCTTCAGAGATAATGACATCCACTGTTGATGTCAAAGATGATTCGAGGAGCCGCCCAATCCAGAAAGCCAAGGTTACAGCTCTTCCCATAGTTAACATAGATACTTTACTTTTCCATAATGTATATAGGCCACTGTTTTCTGAAGTCCTATATTTGTCCTTGCCAGATTGAAATATTGCTCGGGAAGACCAACAAGTTTGACGAACTGATGGCAGCAGCCGCAGAAGAGAGGGAGGCTGCCGAGGCTGAGGAGCAAAGCTAAATATTGGAAGCCAAAAGCTTCCTGTTGTAGCTTTAATTTAGTATCTGCTGCTAGGTGCCGTATTTGAACTCCTTGAGACATCAAGGTTGTATAATCAATTAAGGGCACAGCTTATTTGGTGTGCTTTTTACTTGATTGGTTAGGTTTTGATGCCAACTTATGACGACAGTAAAGGTGTGTGAGTACGGTGCTCATCTTGATTTATCCCAATTTACATTTAGAAGATGTCCAATTGCTTTAAAAGTCTTGTTCTTTGTGTTGTTGATGGAAGAAGCAGAGTGTCCCATGCAACTCCATCATGGGCTAAAGTTGAAATAAAACTGGCAATACAGGGATCAGATGCATCACAGCTGCATCTCCAAATACTGAAATCAAGCTGGAAATACATCATTTAATTAATAAAAACACATAAGCCCATCTCCAAACACTGAAATAAAAATCTGAAGCTTTCAAGTAGAGAAATCAAAATTCACATAAACCCATCTCGAAATATAGAAATACATCCAAATTACATTGCAGGTACATCCCTCTGAAGACTCAAAATCAAACTGGAAATACATAGGTTTATTGAAAACAAACTTGAAATACATCACTTTATTGAAAACACGCCATGCCTCCTGAACAGAGGAAATCAAAATTTATGGTATTCTTCCAAATTCAAATGCAGCCCTGATTGATATGCTCCAGCAGACACAAACTTCTCCCTGGTGCTTGCTGCCATGCTCCATCAAACTCATGCACGATCAGTCACCGTCTTCTCCGGCGACGGCGAGCGCCATTGCTGATCAACCACTTCATGCAACCTTCTCCTTGTTCTCCTCCTCATCATCTTCGACGCACTCCGCCTCCAGCGCCGGCGCATCTTCGACGAGTATCTTCTTCAGCGCCTCGTAGCACATGAAGGAGATGCCGGCGGCGGGCATGAGCTTGATGCAGCTGGGGCCGAGGCCGCGGTAGAGGCCGGCGGCGCCCTCGCTGCGGAGGATGCAGTACATGGCGTGGAGCACGTTGCGGTACACCTGCCGCCCCCCGACGGCGCCGACCTGCATCTGCTTCCGGGCCACCTCGAGCGGGAACGTGGCCGTGCTGGCGATGGCGCCCGCCGCCGACCCGATCAGCAGCGTCGCCGCGGGTCCCACCTCGGCCCGCCCCGTCGCCCGCCGGTACAGCCGCCGCAGCGTCTCGTAGGCGTAGAAGTTGGTCGCCGCGTACGGCACGACGCCGATCAGGCTCGGCGCCAGCCCGCGGTACAGTTCCGACGGGCCACCCTCCCTCACGATCTTCACGAACGCGTGCAGCACGTTGTCGTACAAGTCCTTCTGCGAAATGAAGTCATCCATCCATGGATGGGTGCTCATGGCGATGAATTAGCGGGTTAATTTGATTAATTTGGAGGTTTTGATGAGGTTTTGTGTTTACCTCGATGGTGAGGCGGGTCTTGACGAGCTCCATGGGGTAGGTGCAGAGGGTGGAGGCGACTCCGGCGAGGGCGCCGGCGACGAGCGGCGTCGGGATGGGGATCTTGGCCAGCTCGCCGTCCTCCGTGGTGAGGTACTTCTTCGCCGTGTCGTAGGTGAAATGCTGCAGAACACGCCGCCATGGATTCGATCACGAGAAGTTCAGAGAAGAAAAGGAGAAGGAGATGAGAGCTTGCCTCGATGGCCTTGCTGGGGGCGACGCGGAGGACGTTGACGGCGTTGCCGCGGAAGAGGCCGGTCCAGCCCTCGTTGCGCACGATCCACCGGAACACCTCGGCCATGGAGCCGGCGCCGCAGCTGCCGACCATGAGGTGGGTGCGGATCGTCTCCAGCGGCGCCACGAAGGTGCGCGACACGGCGCCGGCGATGGCGCCGCTCACCAGCCGCCGGATGTGCGGATTGCCGATTTTCACCCTCACCTTCCTCAGCGCCAGCAGCCCGCGGCCGAGCTTCTTGTTGCCCTGCTTCTTCTTCTTCCCCGCCGCCGCCTCCTCGGCCTCCTCCGCGGCGGCGAGCTGGCGCGCGACGTCGCAGTTGTCCCGGCCCTTCACCGCCGGCTCGGCGGCGGCGGAGACGTTTAGACCGACGCTGGCGAACGGCGGCGGCGCCCGACGAGGGAACTCCAGCCTGTTGCCGTTGCACTCTCCCTCGGCCGAGCTCCACGGGAACGCCAGCTCCGGGATGAACCACCCCTTCCTATCCACCGCCAGCGCGCCGCCGGCGTTGTTTCTCGTCCTCGTCACCATCGTCGTCACGCCATCATCGCCGCCATCGATCACAGCACAGCAACTATAATCAAACCACTTCCTGCCTACAAGCCAAATCAAATTAAGCTCGATCGCAAAAACTAGCTTATTAAGAACAAATCGATCGATCAAACATTGCAACTACCTCGAGGAAAGAAATTAAAGAATCAGACTAGTAGCTTCCTCTTCCTCCTCCTCCTCACTTGTTCTTGGGTTAATTCTTGGCAATGGGAGGCGAATGGCACCGCATTTTATAGCCATTTCCACACCTCTCCGGCCACCAGGGTGCCGTGCTCTCCTCGCGACGAAAGCACAGCTAGCTAGCGGCGCGCACCCGGGCACACTCCAACGGCATCTCCGGCTTGTCTCACCTGCAATACCGCTGCACTGCCACTGAATCTGCAGGCTGCGCGAGGGGGCAGCCAGCCTCGCCAGGTGACAGTAGGGAGCCCCGCGTGCGCCCGCGCGCCGCGCATAAGCGCCATGCATGCCAGGACGACAGCTCGCTTGCTAGGCTCCATGCTCGTCGCAACAGAAACAGCGATCCTTTCGTGCTACCTAGCTGCTGCATGCCAGTTCAGTTACTTCTTCCGGAGGAAGAGACCAACCAAGCAATGTAGTGGCGGCGCGTTTACAAGGCACCTGAGGAGCATATTGCTTCGACTTATTAGAAGCTTATTACTTCTGCTTAATTAGGGATACGTAAAATGAGAATTTATTAGCATATAATTAATTAATTATTAATTATTATCTGTTTGAAAATTTGATTTATTTGATTTTTAAAAAAAACCTTTATATATAAAGTATATAAAAAATATATTGTTTGTTAGTTTAAAAAATGTACTACGAAAAATAAGAGAATAAACTAAAGCTATAAGCGCTCAATAACGTTGCCTAAGGTGAGAGATTTGAACTACGTGGCCGTGGTGCTAAGCAGCAGGTGCATGCTTTTGCGATCTTGAAGGCAATATGATCGCGACAAGCAATATACCCCGGTTGTTATTTAGAGGGACTGAGACGATGGAAGGCATGAGGAGCAACGTGATTGTGCTGCATTGGCAACGGACAAGAAAGGGCAGGAGGAGCAAAGCGGAGAGCTTGGCTTTTCGGCGGCCTTCACGGAAAGCGACCGTAACGTAACGCTAGATATAGCTGGCTAGAAAGCGGAGCACGGATCACCGTTGTTTGCCTGGCGATGGGCTAGACTGGTTCTCACACGCGGGGGTAATGTTGTAGGTCTATTGGGTTTACAAAATCGGTGTGGCTCTGTTTTCGCTAAAACTGGAGATTCCGAGCCGGCTTGATATCACAAACCGCGCGGTAAACTGATTAAGTAGAAAAAGAACGAAGAAACTGAAATTTTTTTCTGGAAAGACAGGTTGGTTTTGTGAACCGACTCTACGTCGGACTGAATCAAGGGCAAATTGTGCAGGGCTGCACATCGATTTTCAACGTCTAGGTGATCTTGTCTCTCGTGATTAAATTTTTGAATGGTTGTTTTCTAAGAGAGAGAAAATATCGGTCATTTGGTATCCAGCAAGATCAATAATTGATTAACTATAGGGTCTTAATAGACAAATCTTAAAAAAATACTCTACTGTCCCACAGAAAAAAGATACAGTTTCAAAATTGAAAGTGAGTTTCTTTTTTCCTTTTGAATTAGAGAAACAACTAGTAATCTTGTAAAAAAGAAGAAGACAGAGCTGATACTAATTTACATTTCTTTCGGCAAGTAACCAGTAACTGGTCATTGTCTTAGGACCTATAGTTACCACTAGGATCTTAAACTCTAGCCTGTAATCTGGAACCGCTGTTCGTAACACAAAAATCGGTGGATTTGCCATTGCCCAGTGTAAAGACCTGTTCTTTTCTTGCTCGAAATTTTGGATTCACGCATTTGTTGAATTTTGCCCCTATGGTACGGAAATCTGCCAAGGACCCATGGGTTGGAGTACTCCAAACTCACTCTCACCCTCCTGCTTGGTGCTTCTCCTCGGTCCTTCTTTGTGCATAATGGATAGTTCTATCAAATTCAATTGTTATTAATAGACTAGTACTACACCCATTGCAACATGCCCATATCACTACATGTTCTTTATGATTGGAGATAGACCGGGGAGTTTTCACTGGTTTGGTCTTTCCTTTTTTCTTTCACGCTGCGCGGAGGTTGTTAGAGGGGGGATGGAAGGAGGACGATTTCACTTTAGAGTAGTAGATATATGTGTGGTGGAATAAATAATTGGCATGTTTATAAGAACCTAGAAATAATACTACAACCTTCGGTACATATAAATTTATTATAGGACCATAAAGGCGAAAGGGTAGCCATACAATGACTTGAGCATATTTCACTCCTATGCCACCAAAGTTTGCCTTTTGGCACATTTTTTTTCATTCTCATAATCAAGCGCTACTCCACACCACAAGGTTATATAGACATCAACCTTTAACTTCAAAGGTGTTACGTTGTTCCCTTTTCGTTGCTTACACTGGTTGACTGATCGTTACTAAGGGCACCTTTGGTTTCCTATGTTACAATGAACTTGGCCCATCTCACCAAACAGGCTTAGTTCATCCTGTTTTAATGCCCCAAATTTCAGTGGTTGGTTATCTATGTATTTGAGCCAACACCCATAGAGAAATTTTTTTTTTCTTTGGATGTACACTCGTATCAAATGAGTTTTGGCCTGAGCAAACACGCGTGGCACACTTTTTTGGCTCACCTTATCTAGATCAGAGAAACATATTTGGATTTTGTTTCTTCAAGGCCAGGCTAACACCTCTTTTTTGCATGTATTGGGACATGGCCCACGATTTGCTATAAGAAAGCAAACAAAGCGTTGCTGCTGAGATAGGGTGAGGTTTGCTGCACAAAACCACTAATGTGCTCTTTCACATTCTTCTATGCTCCATATTGCCCATGGGCACCTTTTTTCTGATCTTATTTCATGTTGTCCCCATGCTCCTGTGGTCTCGCCAGTGCTACTCTCATTATGGATATTGTGCTTCACCGTCTAATACTACTATGCGCTATTTCTATCTTGACTACTATCTTTAGATTCTATTAGTTGAAGCTGTTGTATTTCTGGAAACTACATCGCACGATTTTAAAGCTACTATCTTCAATTTAGACTTTGGAGCTTAGAGCATCAAAAAACCTCTAAGGGTTTGTTTGGAATGAAGGATTTTCATAGGAAAAATAGAGGATTTTGATCATCCTTAGGAATTTTCCTATAGAGGCCCTTTGGTTCATAGGATTTGAACATGTCAAATTTCAATGGAATGCATTCCTATGCCTTAATTTCATAGGATTTTAAACATGGGCTCTAACCTCATTGTTTTTCTTCTCTTTGAGAAGTCCAATGCAAATTCTCTCTTCCTATCTCTACTCTCTCTCTAATATAAGTAGCATGTAATTCCAAAATTCCTGTATTTTTCCTATAAGCTATCCAAACATATGTTTTGAGTAATTCCTATAATTTTAGTTTCTATAGTATTTAACATGTCATGGTATTATAATTACTATGTTTCCTACGTTACAAAGGAACCTAAAAGGGCAATAACGAAGAAAAAGGAAAAACCCTAAGAGAACATTACAAATTTTGGACGGCGCACGACGAAGCCTTCAAAATCATCCGACGGCCCAAAAGCCACGGCCACCTCGTAAGGGTCAGGACACCTCGTCTCCCTCGAAAGGCCCCGGGCTCCAAAAACCCAGAAGTCCGCGTCGAGCTCGCCTAGGGTTTTAAATCCCTCTCTTCCACCATTCCGCCGACCACCTGCTCCCCCACCTTCTAGGGTTCCGGCGACAGCGAGCGAGTTCCCCCGGCCATGCCTCCGCGCCGCCCGCGAGCTCCTGGCCGTCGTCGAGGCGGCGCTGCTCGGGCCCTCCCCACCGTCGCCAGCGCAGCGCGTGGAGCTCCTCCACGCCGTCCGCGATGCTGCCCCCGCATTCCGCGCGCTCCTCTCCTACCCGGTGAGCTCTTTTCCCCTTCCCTCGCCGCCTAGCTGTACGAATCATTTGATGTCGTTCGGGAGCTCGGTTTTGATTGGGTCTGGTTTTGGTGTCGCTGTGGTGTGTGGGCAGGGGCCAAAGGCGTCTGATCGGACTCAGGTGGAGGCGAAGGAAGTGCGGCTCCCAGACATGCCGCCCATAACGCTTGATGACACCGACGTGCAGACCGTAAGCTCCCCCGCCCAACTATTTGGTGTGATGCGCTCTGCATTTACCTGGTTTTGCTTGGAATATGTGAGAAATGCGTAATCCTTCTGCTTAAGTTGAGCTCCTTGTGATTTATGTTCTCCTGATGTTGGGTGAAACTTGAACATTTTGATTAGTCTCTGGTAGAGATCCTATATGAGATAATAGTTGCGAACTATTAAGTTTGGTGAGATGAACTGCGGTTTCGCCTGTGAGTTAATGCGATTTTATCTTTTCCTGAATACGCCAGTTGCTTTAGTGCTTTTGTTTCTTTGTAGTTTCATCATGAAATGCTTCGTGCAAGCTCTGGTGGCTTTGGTGGTTAAATAGGTTTCGGGAGGTGATTTTTTGGGTTGGGGGGGGGGGGAAGGTTAGCTTGTTCTACAATGTCTCAATGGACCAATAAGTATCTTTTGGTAGGAAAATTGTTCAAATTTGTAGACTCTTGAGCTGTGACTTTATCTTAAGGGCGACTAACTGAGATCGCATATGGTGCTATTTGCTTTAGGTGCCTATTTCTCTCAAACAAATGCTAATTAACACAGTGTAGTAAAATTAGGACTAGAGCTTGTTGATTTTTTGCATCGATGCTGTCCAACCAAAGAACTGGATAGAAATTACTGTTGTGCTCCCTATACGGTTCTACTTTCTCAGCATCAATGTCTTATGGCACCCCTTTTTTGATGCTTAAGATATATGATAGAGAACATATGCAGTGCAATGATATGCACAGAATATGTATTCTCGAGCCTATTCTGAAAATTCATTACCATGCGCGCTACATCCGCTATGCTAGTGTGGAAACATTACCATTTGGTTGCATCACCCATTATTTGCCTCTTTATATTGAAGGATCAGATCTAGGGTGGCTGTTATGTTTGCACACTTGCACCTATAATATAGATCTCCATGGTTTATCATTTATTTGTTGATTTTCATTTGTCCCCAGATATATGACATTATTTTGAGGGCTGTTCCTCTTTTGCTTTCTTCATTCAAGTCAAAATTTGTGCCTATACATTTTTTCAGGCCCTTAAGTTGAGTGATGAACTCAATCTTAATGAGATTGAGTGTGTTCGCTTGCTAGTTGACGCCAACAGGGAGGTACACTTTCAGTATAACGGTTATCTCTAATTCTGTATTATCTATGTTTACTTCTACCTGACCATTTATGCATTTGTGGTGGTGGTTTTGTAGTGGGTTCTATATGGCCGAGAGCCACTGGAAATATATAGGCTCGCAGCTGGCCTTTGGTACATGGAGAGAAGGGATCTTATAACATCTTTGTACATTCTGTTACGGGTAGTCATTGATCATGTCCATTCCAGCTATAAACTGTCTGAAATTTGAAAGTTGCATTTAATAGTTCTTTTTATATTCTGTAGTCTGTTGTACTTGATCAAGGGCTTGATGCTGATCTGATGTATGAAATACAAAATCAAATGGAGGCTCTATTCATTGATGGTCTCCGGCCGCGTATACTTACACTTGTAAAGGTTAGATTCAATGGAGCTTGAATACTCTCTTTCGTGTTTTATGTAATGAGCAATGTTGAACACAAGTTCAGTAGTAACAATGGGAAGGCTAATCCAAATTTAAAGTCCGCTCTTGACAGATGCAAGTTGCGGGCTTAACCTATTTTTATAATAAATGTGGAGAACTAGAGAATACATTTGAACTCTAGCTTGTAGGCTTAAATATAGTTAAAGCAATGGATATGGGCAGGGAACTAGCAAGTTATGCCGTTCCATCAACACTTCTTTGGAACTATTAGCCATTAAAAAGCATATGGCAATTTTAGAAGACATAGTCAAACTCTCTTAGCTTTGATTTTTATATATTTTTTTAGCTTCATAAAATTAGATTTTTCATGAACATTACTAACATCCCGTAGTGTTCTTTTAATATTTTTTCAACAAATTTACACTCTTGTTGGAAGCTGTGTCATGTCTGAAGCATCACTTATAACAAAGGGCGTATCATATTTGGGAAATTCCATTCTACCATGAATATGGAAAGATTTCCTATCATCTTTTTTTTTTGGTGAAAACTATGATTGACAGTTGTACCTTTTCTCCTCATAAAGGAACTTAATCGTGAAGAACCAACTGGCGTTGGCCGACCAAGCTCTGAGCCCTATGTGCTTGATTTCAGAGGGGCTCTTGTGGAAAGGCGTGCCATTGTTTCTCGCGAGAGATTAAGTTTGAGCCACTGCCTTGCTCTTTCTGCACTTATTAAATCGATGAGTAAGTTAAATGCTCTGTATAGTTGCTAATATCACCTGCTTATGACATTCTGATGTGTCCACTTAGTGACTTGAGTGACTATCATTTCAATATCTTTCCCTGACATTCAAATATAGGAAGCTCCATAGTTTTTCTGAGTGATAGAGAACCATCACTAATAATGTGCAACTTCATTTAGGTCCCAGGGAGGTCAAGGATGTATTTTCAATGCTAAAAGACTGTGCAGCTGAAGTTAATGAAAATACTTGCGTGGAGCTTCAGGTTTGAAGTTTGAACTGATACGTTGAAATTGTATTTGTAGACATGGTATTGGTATAACTTTGAATTGTTTATTGTTGTCGTACAACTCTTACCATCATTTATTGTTGCAGATCACCTATGGCGTTCTTTTTTCTCTTGTAGTAACATTTATTTCTGATGCCTTAAGTACTTCTCATCAGAAACCATCTTTGTCATCTTCTGATTCTTCGTTCAGACGTGATTTTCACGAGCTGGTAATCTTTACAGATGCCTGAGCTTATTATTTTTCCAATCTTTGTTTAGTTGGAACATACGGAAAAAAACATGCTCATTGCATGCTTTCATTGTTAAAATGTCAGGTGATGAAGTCAGATAGCAATTTGACTATTGAAGGATTTGTTGGTGTTGTGCGACTTGCATGGACAGTTCATTTGATGTTAACTCAAGATCGAAGTAGTGCGAGAGATACTCTCACTAGTTCTTCGAGAGATGTGGCAGATATGTGGGCATGTCTGGAGATTATCTGTCGCCAGAATACTTTTCAATTTTTGCAGGAACAAATTATGCAAACAGCTGCCTACAAGGTATAGCAATTCCAGGTCCTGACATCGCCTGACTGAATAACTGTAGACCCTATTACCCTTGATCTTTACTGGTTAAGCACATGTAGATTGGTATAGTAAAATTGAAATATTTTATATTCTGTATTTTTTTAAATGTCCTTGCATAATCTTGCAGCCAATATGCTTCTCAATAAACTTCTCCTTTATAAATTTGTCTACTACTTTATAATTTTTTTTTGCCACATTTCATAATGCTGGTCTTTTTGTCCTTACTATAATAGATTGGCTGATAGGATAAATTATTTTCACCGAGATATGCTAGTGGGGAAGTGACAATGCATTGACTTCCCTGTTCTCTGCTTTTTCGTTTATAACATCAGTCCTGTCGTGCAATTATATTTCGTTAGTTGAGACCCTTTATGAAAATTTTAAGAACATTTATCAACTGCTGTTGATTTTCTGAATTGACCTACTGAGAATTCCAGCAGAGGTAGAGGTAAAGAAATTAAGCATGAATTACACACATAAAATTTCTGCTACTTAACATTATTTATTTATTACTGTCTTTATGTGTGAGCTGATTCTTGGGTGGTTAAAGAAAGTATGTTGCTACTGTGCATAAATAGCAACTGGTTTGTAGACTTGTAGTGCACTGCCTTTGGTATAGTATTTGCTGGATAGCAGACGCCATATTCCCACTCCATAATATAAAATATTTACATTTTTTGAATTTGTGTGCATAATGTGTTGTATGAAATTAACGTGAACTGCATACTATAAATTGATTTATGGACGCATCAAGCATACACATCCTGACATTTTTTGCAAATACAACTTCCTACATTACTGGCGTTATATCCCAGTCTGCAATCACTGCTTTCTTGGCAGCAACTACTGCAACTGCTATTTTTTTAATTGGTATAATGCTACAAGTTCCCTATTGTATTTTGGCCAAACTCTGATCGCTAATATATGCAGAAGTATGTAAATCAGACACATGAAAGTGAGTTCAGTATTTCTTGTGTCCAGTCTTTATGCTCTTTATATATTGTATTGGTCAAATTTTGTTTACAAGAACTTCCAAACATCTGTTATCTAGATATGGCTGTAGTATATAATTTTCTGGTTTTTTCTGTTTCTTCTCATTTGTTGCAGAATGATGATGAGGATATTGTTTACATGTACACTGGCTACATGCACAAGTTGATGATGTGCTTTCTTTCCCATCCGACTTCTAGAAACAAGGTTAGAGTAGTTCCTCGAACTGCAGCGATATAATGAGATGTCTAATATTTTTCTTGAGTCCATGGGTGCCAATAGTGACATATCCCCTTGATAACAGATAAAGGAATTAAAGGAAAAAACAATGAATGCCCTCAGTCCATATGGGTCACTAAGAGATCATAGAGAAGACCCTGGCAGAACTGGAGAACAAATTGGCCAGCCTAGCAATCAACCTTTCATATCTCTCCTAGAATTAGTTAGAGAAATATACCAGGTATTGTTTCTTACATCGATATATTCAATGATATCAATGAAACTGCATATACATGATTTAATTTGATTTTCATGGAACTATGGAAGTTATATATCCTTTTAGTTTCGCTTAGTATAATTTGTGTAAGCTTATTTCTGTAAGACTGTAACCACTTGTGCTTGTAACGATTGTGGTTTGGTGGTTCTCCATGATACGAGAGTTGCCCTAACTGTCTTGTTCACCCTTCAGTAGGACCATTGATTTCTGTTTCTTTGCAAAACTGCAAGCTTTGGAACTATTGCGATATCAAACTACATATTATAGGGAGAAAGCTGCAAAAATTAGACAACCCAATGATATTCTAGGCAATGGTTCTGTCAATTCTGAGCATATATGTCTTAACCACAGTTTGACTTTTAGACAGATGCAACCTTTAGTTTGATATAGATATATAACCTTTATATTTGTTGTGTATGATGTAACTGTATGTAAGATGTTGGACAACTGGACAAATCACAAATGCGGCATGCAACTAGTTTCCTAGACACCCAGTATCAATAATTGTTCCAGCGATAATGCTTAAAGATCTGTAGAATGCGTAAAAGAGGGACTCTTGCCAATTGCTGCGTAATTTAGCCATACCACAAATATTCTAAGTTAAGATGTGATGTTGAGTGGTGCTGCACTGTTAAAAACCTCTTGATCTGTCCCTCTAGCTGCTGCTATTGACTCTTCTAATTTTGAATATGACAACCTTGATCTGCATTTCCTAGGTGCACAATTCTGAATTTCTGAATTTTTATTTAATTTATACTAAACAGTAAACACAGCTACATATTCGCTCTGTTCTCTGTTTTCTTCTGTTATAATTACAGAATATGTCTATTGCTGTAAACAGTAGGGCATTCAAATATGCTTTGACATGATGTTTTTCACTTTACTAAGCTCTAATTTCAATAACATCTTCGACAATTATTTGATTTTTTTGTGCTCTCATCAGAAAGAACCTGAGCTAGTACATGGAAACGAGGAACTGTGGGCCTTTGTCATGTCTGCAGGAGAAGATCACACCAATACACAAACTCTTGTTGCATTCCTTGGACTTCTTAGTACTTTGGTATGCAAAATGTTGCACAGCACTGCTGAATATTCAATCTTTTACACCGTTTGTAACAATCTGGTCTTGTAGGCTTCCACTGAAGATGGTGCTGCCAAAGTCTACGAATTGCTCCAGGGAAAAATGTACCGTTCAGTTGGTTGGAGCACTTTGTTTGATTGCTTATCTATTTATGAAGAAAAGTTTAAAGACTCCCTTCAATCTTCTGCAAGCATGTTGCCTGATTTTCCCGAAGGGGATGCACAGGCACTTGTTTCATATTTAGCTGTTCTTCAGAAGGTTTTCACTTTCCAGCATCTTATTATATTGTCTTGGTTCCACCCAAACATATTCTAGATAATTTCACACGGTGCTCTCAAATCTTTAATGGCTTTGACCTAATTTTTTTTACACATTGCATTCCTTTTTTTGCCCAGCTAGAGCATTGTATTCCAATGGTTATTTTTCACCTTACCTATGTGATCTTGTGGCGGATTTCATTATTTTGATCTGTTGAGTTAATTACAGCATAACACTCTTGTTGTGAAGAAATACTGACTATGGCTAGAGTTCTGCCAAAAAAGCTAGAGAAGCCATACTCAAAACTATGGCTAGGAAATCAAACTTCTTAGTCTTGTAATTCCTTGACTTGGTTATGCTATCTCCCTTGAGGTTCTGGATGGTAGGATTTTCGTCAACTGTTAACATAATAACCTTAGCTATTTATTCTGCTTTTGGATTCTTAATAGCGAGCATGTTCTGGCCCAATTTGTGCTTAGGTCTGACATATGTTTTACTCTCTGTATTTTGGATTTTAGCTAGATGGCTTTTCTCCAGTCTTCTTCACTTTTATCTCGGATGCATTCAATTGTAAATTGGTGTTTGTTGCTTTTGTTTCTAACATGCATATTCATGATAACATGTTCTGTTTCTTCTATTGCCCATGGGTTATGTTTTCTTTATGATGCAATACCCACATATATCGGTTTATTTTATTACATAAACTACCAATATGCTGTAGGTTGTTGAAAACGGGAATACTAATGAAAGAAGGAAGTGGTTCCCTGACATTGAGCCTTTGTTTAAGCTCCTCAGCTATGAAAATGTACCCCCATATTTGAAGGTACACTTTTTTGAACATTATGTACTTTTAACATCACTTTTTGCTTTTACCTTTTATAATCATGTATGCTAAAATTCATGAACAGGGGGCTTTGAGAAATGCAATCACTGCATTTATCAAAGTATCGCCACTGTTGAAGGATGCTATTTGGAGTTATCTTGAACAATACGATCTTCCAGTGGTTACACCTCCACTTGGCCAGCATAATGCAACACAGGTATCAAGTTTGCTGTGTCCCTACACTTTTATCTTTTGAACTTGTCTGAATGGTATCACGTACTATGGTGGCAAATTTTCAGACCTATTTCCAAGTGAATATTTCTCTTAACATTTAACCTTTTGATGCTTTTGTAACTAACACATAGGTAAAATGGATATAGATCTTGTTAATTACACATTTGCTTGTTTCATATCCCTGCCATTTACAAAAAGCGCTAGGCGCTAACTAGGCGGTGACCCTCCGCCTAGAGCTTAGGCGTGCCTAGGCGTTTCCTAGGTGTTTTCTAGGTGCTTATAGCTAGTGTGTAATTGACAAATTAGGAATTAAACACTGATCATAAGGGCAATAGAGCAGACAGCACTATCCCACTGCCATAGCCTCTTCAATCTTCATTCATATCAATATCAACCTCATCCTTGTCATCATCAAACCCACTCTTCTTCAGATTTGATTTCCTCTTCTTCATAGAGCTCTCTCATCTAGAGATTTCTTGCACTTGTCTTTAGATTCCTGTGAGGAGCTCCCTCCCTAAACCTAGCCCAAGAGTGGCTTTTTCCCTTTTATTCCACCACGTCAGCCGCCACAATGGGCCTCTGGGCCTTCGCCAACGAGCGTGCGCTACTGGGCCTTTGCCGCTTATGCGCCGCCGCCGCCTAGGTGCCACCTACCACCCTAGGTGCTGCGCTAGCCTTCTGCCCAGCGCTGGAGCGTGCTTAAGCGTGTGCTTAATGCCGCTTTTTGGAACACTGCTATTGTCAGATATCAAACTACTGAATGTGTTAAATTTTATAGAGTTTACTATATTTGGTGTGGATTTTGGTATTCTCATTTGCCAGAAGCCTAGAACAGCTTTCTAAATTTTAGTGTTTTGGTAAATGCCTTTTGAGAACCAAGTTAAAAATGGGGATATTGTGTTCTAACAGAAATTATCTGCCACTTACAACCCATTAGTGTACTGTTCACACAATTTTAGCTGTGCCCGTCGAAGTGTAGCACATGTCTTTCAGATACTTTTGCATTGGTTGCATTACTTATCAGATAAGATGTTTAGTAGTTATCACCTTACCCTTAGGTGGGATTTGTCTATCCCTTTGAACTCTGTTCAAATAAGGAGGCATTGCTGTTCTTGGAAAAAAAGGGGAGGCACTTGGGCAGGTTGATTAATGCTGTAAACTACATTGCTGATGCAAGAATGTGTTTGGCAGGTCTACGACATGAGGTTTGAGTTGAATGAAGTTGAAGCAAGGAGGGAGAGTTATCCATCAACAATATCATTTCTCAACTTGGTCAATGCTCTAATTGCAGAAGAAAGAAACATAAGTGACAAGGGCCGGAGGTACTAAGTATTGTATATTTTTGCTCTCCCTTGAACATTTTAAAGAGCAAGATTCTTGTGTTAACAGGTTTATGGGTATATTTAAGTTTGTTTACGAAGATGTATTTGGGCCTTTCCCTCAAAGAGCCTATGCCGATCCTCGGGAGAAGTGGGAACTGGCAGTTGCCTGCTTGGAGCACTTCCGTATGTGAGTATAATGATTGACACATATGTTCCATTTCTTGCATTTTTTTCTTTTACCTTGTCATTTTTTTGGTTGGCAAATAATTGGGGAACCCTACTAATATAATATATTCAAAGAAATGTACATCAAGTTGTACACAAGAAATTGAGACTGTCATCCCATTTATTGTTTGTCTTCCATATGTGTTATACAAACAATGCAATGGTGCTCTAAAAAAATAATTGGCCATTGATAATGTGCAGGGTTTTAAGCATGTATGACATCCAGGATGATGATATATATGCTGCTGTTAACGCATCTGGACCTTCAACAATATCTCATGCCTCAATTGACAGACAGCTCCCTGTGCTCGAGCTACTCAAAGTATGTTCAAGTGTTGATTTCATGCAGCTTTAACATCTTATGCAAGCTGAATATGAATATTGTAGCAGGAAGCTTACTATAATTTTCTTGCAATTAAGATCCTTTTTTCCAGAGTTTGCTCTGTTGCTGCCAGCTTGCCACCTGAGCTTTTCCAAATGGCCAAAAATGGCCTTATGCTCATGGAGGTCTAGCCACACACACAGCATACTAGCCAGTGAGCAAGGGAGGGGATGGGGAAATGAAATAGAGGGGAAGGCTACTAGGGTGTTATGTTAGTGATATTGTGCATTAGCAGTACCCTCATACTGTAGCAGTAGGATTACATGTAGCAGGGGAACCCTCCCTGTAAATGGACCCTTGTGCCCCATTTTATCAAGAAACACAGAAACACAAAGTTAGATTTAGCTTGATCAGAATCTCCTATCAATTGGGGTAAGCTCATCACCAATGAGAGCGATCTCACTTTTATCCCGGTTTTCGGACCCTTACCCTATTCATGATTAAGTGCCCATGGGCCATAGAGCAAGGTGAATTTGTCATTGACTTGCACAAACGGCGCCATAATTGATGGCAATGGCATATTATTGAACAAAATGTAACGTTGTGGGTATAGAAGAGAGGCGGAGTTGATGTCATATTGTAGAAATGGAGCAACTTTATTTATTTTATTTTGCGGGGATGAACCAGAGCGAACTTGATGGCATAGTATACTCTCTCTCTCTTGGTAAACATTGCGCACTCCTTGCTCATTGTCCTGTGTGTTTATCCAGTACATTTTCATTTGGCCCTGGACACCTTTAGTACATCATACTGTGCACGTAGTGTGTAGTTTACATAACTAAAAAGGTTGAGCATCCTAATAGAAACATACTACTATACATTATTTGGATAGAAGACCGGAAAATTGACGCTGAAGGCACTTGCCAATTGGTGGCCTGTGAGCTTTGTTTCCATGTATTCCACCTTTGGCCTGTGAGGTTTGTTTCAATGTATTCCACCTTTATAGCAATATTGTCAGTTTTGGAAAAAAAGAACAATTGACAGGAATTTACTACCTAATTTGATTTCGCATTGCTCAGCTCATGCTTTCAATAGATTAAGGGCTCCTTTGGTTTGAAGGAATTTCATAGGGTTTGGAAGATTTCATTTCTTGGGAAAAATTTATGTAGTCTGTGGAAGAAAGGATTAGAATTAGAATCGCAAAAAAAACCAATGGTTGGTTTCTTACGCCTCCATTTCATAGGAAAATAAACATGAGCTCATAGCTCTTTACTTTTTTTATAAGTCCTGCTCTCTATCCCTCCCACATATGATTTTGTCGGAAATTCCTGTAAACCATAATCCTGTACTATTCTGTAACATGTGACAATCAATTCCTATGTTTATAGATCCCCTTGTTCCAAAGGAGTGATATACTCTTTAACAGATAACCACACCTTTGCTGTTCTTCAATTTATATGAAGCTTATGCGCATTTCTTGCTTGCTTTTGCTTTATGGGGTATGTCCAATACTCCAATCTCACTGATATACGTCTGATTCTCTGATGTTTCTAATTAAATGTTTCATGATATAAATATTTTGTTTGAACTTCTATGACTATGACTATATATGTCTATGTGCTTTGTATAAATTATGGGTTGTAATATTCCAATGCAGGATTTCATGAGTGGGAAAGTTGCTTTCCGCAATATTATGAACATCATATTAGTGGGTGTGGACACTCTTATTAATGAGCGAACTACACAAACTTATGGGATTCTTCTGGAGAAAACTGTCCATCTATCATTTGAAATATTTATTCTTGTGATGGAGAGAGACCTGGTGCTTGCTGATGTTTTCCGTCCACTCTACCAGGTTTTCTTTCTTTATGGCAATATCTTTCTTTTGCTGGTCATTCCTCTCTCTATCTGATGGTGTCTGTTATTCTTTGAACTATGCAGCCCTTGGATGTTGTGTTAGCTCAAAATCATAAACAAATTATAGCTTTGCTGGAGTTTGTACGATATGATTATCTTCCTCAGATTCAACAGTGCTCTATAAAAATTATGGGAATTCTGAGGTATATCCAAATTACTTTTGTTTCAGCTATTTACTGAAGTCTACCTTTTATTCCATGTTTACATCTGCAATCAGAGTAATTAAGATTAACGTGCCAATGTTCTCACCATTTTGTTTCATGCAGTTCTAGAATAGTTGGTCTTGTCCAGTTGCTTTTGAAAGCAGATGTTGCTAAATCGGTAATTGAGGATTATGCTGCTTGCTTGGAGTTCCGCTTTGATGATTTCCAGGTCATAGAGAACACAAAAGATGATGTTGGTGTCCTAATACTACAGGTTGTTATTGCAATTTTAGTGTTTCTTTCATGTAGTACATAATATGCCTGTCTTCTAACTATATAACCATTTTTTCATGCAGCTACTTATCGATAATATTTGTCGTCCAGCTCCCAACATTACACATTTACTCCTAAGATTTGATGTCAATGGATCCATAGAACTAACTGTTTTAAAACCAAAGTCACACTATAGGTTAGCTCCAGGCTCTTTGCTTTATATATGGCCATAAGCGTTGTTTGACTAACCATCATATTGTGCCTCAGTTGTTTAAAGACAATTCTTGACAATCTTGAAAAAGTGACAAAGCCAGATATAAATGCCTTACTGCATGAATTCGGTTTCCAGGTTTGTTTTCTCAGGATAGAACCCAACTTCTTATTTTAATTCTTTTAATGTCAAAATTTGCGTTTGGCTCATCTTAATTCAGCTTCTGTACGAGTTATGCCTTGACCCTTTAACTTGTGGACCTGTCATGGATCTCCTGAGTACAACAAAATACCAGTTCTTTTCTAAGGTTCGCATTCTTCTTTTGTTCTTTTAAATTAAAATAGCTAAAAGTGGAATTAGAAGTCATAATTCTTTTCTTGCTTATTGTTCCCAGCATATTGGAACCATTGGTGTGTCACCACTTCCAAAAAGGAACAACAACCAATCTCTTCGAATCAGCATGCTTCATGAGGTATGATTTGTAGGCATGAACTTCTTGATGCTACCCTTTTGGGATGTTTTTGCCTTTTTGATTGTTGGTGTCTGTTTTATTTTATTATGTTGGCATTTTCCATCCTGTTAATCTACAGCTTGCCAATTTCAGAGGGCATGGTTGTTAAAGATGCTAGCGTTGGCATTGCATGTATCTGATATATCATCGTCTGTATACCGGGAATCCTGTTTGGCTATTCTATGTCATACTTTTGGCCAATGTACTGAGAATTTGAGGAGTGCGAACTTGTTACAATCTCCTAGCAGTAGTAATTTAGCAATGAATGGGAACAAGGTAATGCTTGATAACTTTTATTGTTATTTTTTTGACATGCTGTTTTGTTATCCTGTGTTTCTTTATGCTACATTCATGTGATAATCTGTCTATTTTTGTTTATATGGCCTTTATTGGTACGCTGTGTAGTTTTGTTTGTGCATGCCTTTGCCAGTATTCTTTTGTGCTTCTATCAGACTATTTTCATTCGCTGATTAGAATTCTTAAGGGAAATCCACACTCAATGCAGTCCATTCAGCTAAACTATGAACCTTGTTTCCGAACTCATATAATGTAATTTCCACCTCTTAATGTTCAAATTGTGCAGACATTTGGAACTGTTTAAGGAACTGTCCACTAATATAATCATTAGGCACTGAGCTGAAAGTGTGTACTTGTGAAGGAAAGTTTGGGGCAGGGCCTACAGTTTCTTATGTCACTGCAGCCTTTCCCATCTACTCAGAGCTCTTGGATTATGGAAGTAGTGTACCCCTCTTTCTCAGGATTAATAACACTCCTAATTGCTTGTAATCAAATTTTACACCTGTTGGGGCCACTCCCTATATCTTAGATGGCTATGTTGAGGTCTTCTTGGAGCAATTATAATGACGCAACATTCAGGACATCACAAATACCACAAATATCCCACTTGCTACATTTCCATACATTGCTTGTCAAATATGACATTTTAACTATGTTTCCATGCTGCAATCTTATTTGTTCTCTTTTTCACTTAGGTTTTGGATTTGCTTGAAGTTGTCCAGTTCAGATGTCCGGACACTTCCATTAAATACCCCCAGTTGCTTTCTAACCTGAGACTTGAATCAAAGGTGTGCCCTTTAAACTTCAATTTTTAAGTTTGATTAGTTCTCATCTGATTCTTGCTGCTAATAGATTGAAGAGATCCTAAGGAATTCCGCAACATCCGAATTTGGTGGTGTATATTATTATTCAGAGCGAGGTGATCGATTGATTGATTTGGACGCATTCCATGAAAAACTTCTTCAGGTCAATTTTCAGCCTTATTCGTATTATTACATTTTTATGTTTTCTACGGTTTCTTTTTATGGTTTGCTTCATTTATTACAGATGTCTCAATTACTCAACCCACAATTGAGTGAATCTGAGAAAAGCGAGCTAAAAGAATCATTCCATCAGATGCTGAAATGGGCCTGGAGATATAACAAAAATCTTGAAGAACAGGCGGCCCAGCTTCACATGTTGACTGGCTGGTCTCAGATTGTTGAAGTTAGTCTTTTGTTTGTTTTGTCTGCTTAGCTTTTCTTAGGTTGAGAATTTGTATGCAGATCACTTGCTATTTTTCTTTGATTCCAGGTAGCAGTATCTAGAAGGATGTCATTACTTGAAGATCGTTCTCATTTGTTGTTTGAGTAAGTGTTGCCACCCTTCTCTTAGAATACAAACTTTTATTGTCACAAATGTACCAGTTTTACTGATTTCATATTGCATGCTGCAGGCTCCTTGATGCTTCATTAAGTGCCACAACATCTCCAGATTGCTCAGTGAAAATGGCATATATTTTAACCAATGTAAGTTTGTTTGTTAATGGCTTGTATCAAGTGTTAACCTCTTAATAAAGTTCCTCGTCTACTGTAAACTTGTAATTTATTTGTGTTGATGTTTTCAAGGTAGCATTGACTTGTATGGCGAAGCTACGGGATGAAAGATTCATATGCCCAACTGGTGCGGATTCTGATGCAGTTACTTGCGTTGACATCATTTCGGCAAAGCAGTTGTCAAATGCAGCCTGTAATTCATTATTATTCAAACTTACGATGGCAATACTAAGAAATGAATCTTCTGAGACTTTGAGAAGACGGTAACTTCACTATCATTGGTGACTATGAGCACCAAAAACATTTCTCTGTTCCAGTTGTTACTACCTCCGTCCCAAAAAGACTGTCTTTTTACCTAGAGTAAATTGCAAATTGGTCCAGGTTTTCTTACCTATGTCGCACAATGGACTGGTGCTAACCCATCTTTTCACTTTAAACCATGTGGTGTTACCAAATCTTCCAGCTTGGACTAGCGGCCCACAGTGTCAGCAAGGAAGTCTCTCTCCACTACTTCCGGAGCTTCTCGATCCCATTTCATCTTGGTAGTGACCAGCGCCAGTGGAAGCAATGCTCCAGCGGCGTGGGCTGGCCGATGGAGATCGGCGAAGGTGGATCTGGAAGCTCGAGCGCCAGGGCGGCTCATGTCCGGAGATCGAGCTCGTGCGCTAGGATGGCCACGCCCGCACCCTCGCGCTGTAGGCGGCAACATCCTTCCATCATCCTGCGCAGCCCGTGGTGCCACGCCCCATCTTCTGCAGTTCGCAGCCACGCTTGCACCCTCCTAGTGCATGAATGGTGGTAGTGGCGTCCCTTGCTGTCGACGCAAATGTCCTCCTGGCCGACGGGGTCGTCTTCCTCAAGAGAGCAAGAAGGTAGGTAGAACAAATGACGGGCCAGCGGCTTCTTGATAGTCCCTGCCTCCCTGGCTGCCTGTGCATGGAAGAGGAGCTCATGTGCAGAAGTGAAGCTACGAGCAGGGAGCCAGCCGCTGTTTCTACTGTTGCTTGTTGGGGAATTGACGATCTTGCTTGTGTGCCCAATCAGGCTCTAGGTAGACGAAGAGGGAGACTCACTGACGTGTGGATACTAGTTTAAAGTGAAAAGTTTGTTCATAAAACCTGGTCCAAAACAAAAAGACTTGCTAATGCCTAGTCCAATATGCAACTTAGGTAATAAAAACGGATCCAAAGTGCAATTCCTACTGTCCAGGTTCATAGCTAAAGAGACAGTCTTTTAGGGATGGAGGTAGTATTCTCTTTCATACAAAACATATGCTGATTTTGAATTCTCTTTTGCAGCCAATATGCATTACTGTTAAGTTATTTTCAGTACTGCCGTAGCATCCTTGACTCTGATGTCCCTCCATCAGTTCTTCGGTTCTTACTACTTGAGGAACAAGAGGGAGATGATGATGAACTCGGTCTTCAAAAGGTCTTTTCCATTACATTATCTTTGTGTCTCGTGATGAGAGTATTTCCTTATCCTTAGCTTGTTCTTTCTAAAGGTTCTCAAGGAACAAAACGAATTAGCGCGCACCAATTTTTCTATCATAAGGAAGGAAGCTCAAGCAATTATCGATTTGGTATGTCATTCTTCTGTTGATGTAAAAAAATAGTTGAGATGTTTTGCTTGAACCTTGCCATTTCTGAAGATGTAGGTAAATTTGCTTAGTGCCATCATATTGAGGTGGCCTATTGGCTTTTGCTTTAGTGATAACTTACAGTTTGTTTAGTTTTCCTTTGGCTAAGTTGTGTATGTGCTACCTCACAATATTGTTTGGATAAACTGGAGATGGTTTCTATATATATTTTGTCAAGATTTAGATGTAGATGCATTGAGTCGCTCTTCTTTTCCATGCTTTGGCTTGACTGTATTCCAGCATTTTAGTTGAGTACTACAATATGATCTAGGCAAAAAGCCTCGGTAAAATCTGTAGAATTGAAGCATAATACTTATGTTTATAGCATAGGTGTTGCATGTGTATATAAATATAATAGAGGGTACAACATAAATTGCAACATAAAAGTAATTATCCTAAAATCTAAAATTGTGTATATGACCGCGTGAGACGGATTAGCCAGCTACTTACACTTGTGCAAACATTTAGTCAAAATAAAATGCAAAAAATTATCCTCAAATTCTAAAATTTGTATATATGATAAAATGAGATCAATTATCCACCTACATACGCAAGGTTCAAAACACATCATTACCCCAACTCTGTTTACTAGGGTAAAGATATACCAAAATCTCAACCAGGTACTTGTCCAGATTCATAGCTAGGAATGCTTATATTGTTGGATGGAGGTAGTACAGATTTGGAGCTCATGAAATAGGTTCATCATGTAAGTGATGCTATTTATTTTACTTTCCATCTCTATTCTTATCACAGGTTGCCAAGGATGCTATCCATGGAAGTGAAGCAGGGAAAGCTATTTCATTCTACGTTCTTGATTCACTAATTAGTATTGACCATGATAAGTATTTCTTGAACCAACTTCAGAGTCGAGGAATTCTCAGATCATGTCTTAGTGATGTTAGCAACTATATGTCTAAGGTAGAGACTTCATTTCCCTTGTTACTTTTTTCCAAGAAATCTGCCCTTATAGTATAAGACATTGTTTTGTCATGCTCATGCCAATCACACTTTTACATTTTCTTGAAAATGTCCCCACAAAAAAAAAAAGATCTTGAAAATGAGCTGTGGCTCTGCTTGTATACCTCTATAGAGGACTGCCATTTTTGTGAAAAGTATGAGGGGAGGAATTTAAGATGAAATTGCTTAGTTGTTTTCTGGGTATTGATGGATGCTTTGTACTGCTGAAGTTATGGAGGTATTTAAAAGTGAAATTGTTCAGTGGTTTTCTGGGTATTATTGGATGCGTTTTTGGATGATCAAGGCTAAATCATCAAGGCCTGGCCCAATGGCCAGGATTGTTACCTGCCTCATGTCTTTCTTCAAGGATGGCTTTCAGTTGATCTCTTTTGAAAATAAAAAAGTTTGGTTATGCTCTTTTGTTTTTCTGAGACCGCACACAACATTTTATGAATCCTGAGCACTGCGTTCCTTTCCATTGAATTTTCCTGTAATACACGTGCTGAATTATGTAGTTATGTAGGTGGATGGTTGGCGATACTCCACAATAAGATAATGTTTATGTGGAAAGTGTCTGTTTGCGGTTTTGTTGTGAATTGTGATAATCTGTACTTTTATGTCCCCATATTTGCAGTAATTTTGTACTACTGGTTAGCATAGCAATGAGTGTATTATTGCTACCAGTCCTCTTTCTAGCATTTATGCCTTTGCTGTTTTGTCATCGACTTTCTTTTGCATTTTAGGAAGCATCATTCTCATCAGAGTCTTCACAGCGGTTTTGCACCATTGATGCTCAATTGTCATTACTTCTGAGAATCAGTCGCCATTATGGGAAACATGGCTCCCAGATTCTGTTGTGCATGGGTGCTCTACATGATCTTTCATCATGCAACCTCATGGGTTCGCAGAAAAAGGTTCTCTCTCTCTCTCTGTTACCAATGCGAGTTCTTATCCTCTGTTCAAGAACACTTACAATATCTTTATATTTTAGGCAAATTCAAGGCTCAACTCCAATGTAGTGAAAGAACGAGCAGGGGAAATTGACAAGAGGAGGTCATTTACTGCACCGATACTTAGAATTGTTACATCTTTCACCTCACTTGTGGACTCCGCTGATTTTCTTGAGGTTAGCCAATGTTCTGGAGGTTCCATATTTTCTGCATCTCATATGCAAGTGCATTTGGAAATCAAATTTTGTTGCACTATAATGAAACAATGACAATAGAGCCATTTTGGGTAAAACCTTCTTTCTTTTTATGGGGAGTTTGGAGCGCCCTACTGAAGAATTTCACAAAACTAGTTTTAAAGCTCATATGTTGCTAGGGGGAGCATCATATTGCCCAGCACACCGAACCATTGTATTACCTCGGCCAGCTACTTGGCCTACACCACGCCTACATCATTGTCATTGGATCTGCAGGGACTGAGTTAGTCTCACCTCAGTCCCTGCAGGAAGGGAGGATGTTATTAAAAGCTAAGTTGTTTGCAGGGTCTCGTGTTTTTCTTTTTCTGGCTTTTATTTTTAGCAACTTTTTAGCGAGGTGTGAAGGCAGGCAATATACCATCGTTTACCAACAGAGTTGTATTGATACTTCCTCACAATTGCTGGTGGGTTAAGTATTAAGTGCAACATATATGGTTAAAGGAGACAACCCATGAAAAATGTCTGTACCCATAGTTCTCCATAGCTATTTCAACCCAGTTGTAAAAGAACATTATGATGAGCTATTAGCTAGGGCGAAGTAAATATTTGCATACTTCTTTATCCTGAATTTTATCATTTCATGACTTGATACTGCATATAACTTTGTGGTTGTGCAATTTTTAGATAACAAATATTTGTGGTTGTGCAATAGGCCTGCTATTATGAGATTCTGGCCTACTGAGGTACCACATCAGCTAGAACTGATTGTCCATGGCTTGGGTTTGATTTGTGCTTGGTTTGTGTTATGGACGCTGATTGATGGATCGGGTAATGGTCCAAAGACCAGGATAAAGGCCATATCATTCTCGTCGTCGTTGGCTTCAGGAGACTCTGATCAATCTACCTAACTTAATGGTTTTATTGCTTAATTGATAATGGGGTACAAGGGGTTCCTTTATATATAGGAAGGATTGACTTTGACATCCGAGGAACTAATCTCTAATATTACAGGCACCAATCTGATCTCTATCAAACTTCGTCTGTCCTTACTAGATAATCTCCTACCTTTATTTGACTTATTCCTAATTTGATAATTAACCTGCTAAGTAGCTGTAAGGGCTGGGCTGGCTCACCGCCATAACATTTGACAGTTTGGTGAAAATTGGACAGGTTTTTAGAGGATAAAAATTTGTCCCCAGGTGATGGTTTTTGTCAAGAGGGATAAATTTGACTTGTTCTGGACTATTATTTTACCTCATTGGTAAACTTGTTGTCTGTTCCATGCTGGCCATGAACTTAATTTGAAATGCAATCTTTCTATGTTTTGTAATATTTCTCTATTACCATTCCTCTTTATGCTAATTTAATTCTGTCCTCAGGTGAAGAACAAAATTGTACGGGAGATAGTGGACTTTGCCAAGCAGCATCAGTCCGTTTTTAATAGCATTTTAAGGGAGAGCATATGTGGAGCTACTGTATTCACCTTGGAGCAGCTTAATATGGTGGTCTCTATTCTTGGCAAGGTTTGATATTTGCTTCTCATTTGATTTTGGTCATTTTTGTGATGTGTCTTCACAAGTGCCACCTACTTTATAGGTATGGGCATATGAGGAAAATGATGAATGCAGCTTTGTCCAAGATCTGTTTTCCATGATGCAATCTCTTTTTAGTCTTGATTTTGGGTCTCTCAACTTTATGCAATCACCAAACATGATTGAGGTACAATCTAGTTCTCTTTAACATAGCTTCATTATAACTATGCATATCCATGCGCCCTGAGATTTTTCTAATGCTTGCAAGTGTTGTTTCTTACCAGAATCAGAAGTCAGAATTGATAGTGTTTGATCTGTGCTTCAGCCTTATCTCCTACCTATATGTTCTGGCTACAAAGAAGGATATGCGGTTTCAGGTAAGATATTTTTGCTAGCAGCTCCTATCAGTTTTCATTAATATTTTAATAGTTTGGTACACACTGCTCCAAGTCTCTCAGCTCTTGTTTTGGCCATGAGCCATGATAACGAAGGGGAAGACCTTTTTTGAACAGCTGATACTGTAAAAGTTAGTTTTGGTAAGCTTTGCATTGTTAGTGAATTCTTAATGAGCTACACTACATATGATTCAAATCGATATTTCCAAATTTTAAAATAGTGAAGAAGTATTTGAATCAGCTTTGTTTGCTTTACATCTTTGAATTTGAATGTTTTAAATACCTGTAAGTATACATGCATTAATTATTTAACATGGTTTTCAAATTATATTCTGAAAAACCATTTCTGCGTACATGATTAGCTTTTGAATTTGACTTACGTGAGAACTTTGAATAACTGAAATTACCAGGAGTAGAAACAGTGGCATGCATTCATCTGTGCTGATTATTGCTTGAAAACCACAAAAAAGTTGAGACATCCAGTTGACTGGGGTAACCTTTGGCTTGATTTGGTGTGGTCGATAGAAGATAGAGAAAGTAGATGTTGTATGAGTTTTATTTTGTGTGTTCAAATCCTTTAGAGAAATTTATATTTTTTATTCAAGGTTTGAGGTTTGTTGCTGTAAGATATGGTAGTTCGAACAAGTGCTCTCTGAGATTAAAAACACATTACATGGTAGTGTGTACTTCCACTGTTCCACATCAGCATCTAGCAAAACACACAGTGCATGTGGTTCCACAGCGTGTAGCAAAACGGTCTGCCGACCTCACTGCAAATTTCTTGGATTTGGTTTTGATGATCCACGGTGCAATTTACTCCAAAGTAATTAAGGATGTAGTCAATGGAATATACCTTGATTAAATTTCAATTTTAAACTCAAATCACATCAGAATAAGAGCATTTTTCATTTTTTTTATTTACTTGCAATTTATAATTTGCTGGTGATTTTCCTTGTCTTTGAACTTGAATTTCATGTAAATACATTCAAAAATTTATACTACATTGAAATTTTCCGTGAGTTTTATCTATTGATCTCATGCCCGAAAACAACTGATATGGCCCCCAATTTACGTGTGCAATCTCTTATTGTCGATCGGCTGCGACGTTGCGGATAACATTACTGTTGCATGCATTAGGAATGGAGGGGATAATATGTTTCATGTCACCAAATCTTCTTACTCTGTTAACCATTTGTTGTACTTTTTTGTATATCCTAAGTTGTTCGTATAATCAGCTTCTTGAGCTTGCAGATTTCATATGATGATAGTAGCGAAAGTGGTCAGCAGCAACCAACACTACAACTTGTTTCAGATCTTCTAAACTCGATAACACTTGCTATGGAAAGAGTAGCTGAAGAAAAATATATGTTGCTAAATAAGGTATCTGATTCTAATATACTTTATTATGAGGAGATTTCAAGTTTTGAAAGTATGTGCTAAATTTAAGCTTTGAAGTCGAAATATTGATCCAGAGTAGAAAGGAATTCATTTGAACATCTTAGCAGTTCATAATGATTTCAGTGTAACTATGTATTCACTCTGTTTTGTCCTGCACAGATTCGTGACTTAAATGAGTTATCTAGGAAGGAGGTTGATGAGATAATAAAATTATGCATGAAACAAGATTGTATCTCTCCCAACGATAACATCCGTAAAAGGTACTTTGTGCTTTCCTTTTTTTCGACAATTGTCCAGAATGTTCTTGGGTAAATAATGAAGACTTCATTGTCAGTTGTTTGTGTCAATCTCTGATCTTCATCTTACCTTTAACCACATATACAAAAAGTGGAGATATATTTAACAACAAAGTAAAGCTTTTTCCTAACCCCTCCACCTTTCGTCATTCTGCTTGGCGTCAAATTGAAGAACAAATTAGTTTGAGCATGAAGCTATGCATTATTAAGTGGTAGCCACGAATATTTCTTATAGCGGCTTGCCGTGCATCATGCATGCATGAGTAATTGAGTATAGCTGCTCCGACGATATTATGGTCCGTAGAACATCACCAAGTGAAGACCACCTGCAGAATGGCAGGGTGATGGCTTCATTGAGTCCATTGGGATGATAGGAGACTGAATAAGGGTCAATAATCTTGGGAGAAAAATGCACCATCTCAGTATCTAAGGATAACAAAGAATCTAACAAAACACTTCATGCTAAACTGCTTATCTGTTAAACGTGATACAATAACTGCAGTGCCCTAATTGACCCAATGGCCATGACTTGCATTAATCTATGATCGAATTAATCGTCTACGTCAAAGGTTTTTATGATACATGTTGCAGTACATGTAACAAAAATTTCTCTCTTGCAGGAGGTACATTGCAATGATAGAATTGTGTTGCATGGCTGGCAACCGAGACCAGCTCATAACCCTTCTACTCCAAAGCGCAGAATGCGCTATCACTATTCTCCTTGTTCATTTTCAAGACGAGTATGAACAATTGTTTGTTATGCAGAGGTTTTATTGCCTTGGTCTTTTTGTTCTTAAGCTTCAAACTGTTGCTTTTTTGTACTTTTTGTAGGTCTTGTGCAAAAGATCTTTCTTCATTTTCTGATGAGTTACTTCCTATCCTGGAGAGGCTAGAGCATTTTAAAGAGGTATGGTGCTCATATATATATAAATAAATTGTGGATTGCTCTAGTCTTTTCATTTGCTCACTGAGTTAGTGAGCTCTCATATTATGTATATCTGCATTTGTTTCGTTAGGCTGATAAAATTTTAATTAACTGTATGCAAATGCAATTACAAAGATACCCTGTAAAATGTGACGTACCACCATATTTTCTGCCTAAAGATGTTTACCGACAAATTTTTCATATACTTGAAACTTTCATGCTTGTTTTTGCTGCATTTAATGTGCCCTGAAAACAATTTTTTTTATTGGCTGGGCAGGACAAAGTCGGGCGTAGCCTCAAGCTATTTCACCGATCTGTCACCACTCTAAAAGAGATGACCATCAGAAGCATGTCCCTGTGAAGAACGACGGAGAGATGTATACAATGTAACTTCTTTTTGTAGCATAGATTTCAAGCTGTAGAGCCTTTGTTGTTGTATAAGGTCACATACTGGAATATGACGTTAGTTGGATTCTATTGCTCTAGGCCTATAGCCAGTTGTGTGGTAGATGCAAAGTTTCCGTCTTGTCAAGGGAAGCCTGATCAGGGATCACAGTTTTTGAAGGTACGAGTCGTATCTAGCAGTCGAATTTGTCATTTGCATGAAATAAATATTGCATGCCTTGGAACTTTTTGCAGCTGACAAGTACGGTTTACCGTCATGCAGCCGAAAAACCTTTAAAATACAGCGTAGTAGCTGAGCGGGTAGAAATATTAAATCGTTGAAAGCTACGCAGTCTAGGAGCGTACGTGCCTTGTTCATCAAAATACATCACCACCAAACAACTGGATTCAGAATCTGTGATGGCACAAACCAGCAACCGCAACGCCACGCTAGTAAGTCTCAAACCAACTGTACTCAGACAGCAATGTACAATGTATGATCAAAACTACACAGCAATACGGACCAGCTGACGAACACAAGCACAGAAACAAAATCAACCCTGTAAGTGACAAAAAAGTAATCAGGCTGCACATTCAGATCTATGTTTATGCTGAACTTTATGATATATCAGCTTACACTAGCCTTTTTTTCCTCTCATTTTTACAGCAGCTGGGAAACACAGATTACACGGAAAATAGCAAGTTAAATGAAACATGAACTGATACCCAAGATACAAACTCCTTCCAAGTTTCGAGATCATTGAGCATTTGAGCAGAAGTGCAGGCGAAGAGAAGCTACCAAATGCAGCGTCTCAGTGCAAGTCATCTGGTAGCCTGCTCGACAATCCTCTCATCCTTGGTCTTCACCACTCCTGCCCCTCCTGCCCATTGCTGCCGTGCAGAGGTGGCAGGGAGAAGGCGCTCACCGTTGAGCTCCCGCTCCGGATCTCAACCAGCGCCCTAAGCGCCGCAACCGTGCTCTTCATGTGCATGCTCTTCTCATCCTCAACATCCTCCTGTCCCAGGGAAGCTCCACCGTTGGCTGAGGAGGAGCTGGGCTTACAAGTCTTTTCGTCGCCTTCACTTTCTTCTTTTCCGTCTTCACTCAGCATCGATGATTCATCATTGGTTGGCATGAGCCGGTCCAGCATTTCCTCGCATTCCTTCACGAGCTTGTACAGGAGGTCAGTGGTGAAGAAGGGCTGCTGCAGCACCTTCTGGATGAAGGGGAAACGGATCATGGAACCGGTTCTCTTGTCGTACTTCTTGAGGATTTTAACCAATCCTGCAAAAGAGGAACATGTAACATAAGCATTTGCATCCAAAAAAAAAATTTTATATGTAAAAAAGAAGCCTATCCAGCAATGACAGTACAAAACAACAATATCAGCAAGCATATCAAGGTAGAAACGATGGTGATTTTAAGCAACAGCAATCCACATAATATTATAACACCGTTATAGGCAACATCCAATATAGAAGTTATAAAAAAGTGTAATATTATGCAAGTATACTTTTCACAATAAATTAACGCATCTGCAACTCCATATAGAGAAAAAGGTTGAGTTTTTTTATTGGCCCCGTTTTAAGAAAATGTCATAGAATATATTAAAAGTAGTTGTTATTTGAACATGTTTACGTATCTTATAAAACAAAACCATCTAACAACAAAAATGTGTAGAGTGCCATGTGGTCCCACTAAAGTCGGCGGGTTTTTAACTTCAAGATTCCCACATGGATAATATATCTACCACACTTACTTTTATTAGCACGTGCACGATATACTATAAAATGAGTAAATAATCGATTTGACTTCTTTTCAGGAAACTTGACCTTTTTGAAAAGGACAGGCGGCACTCTCCACATGACCAGCTTTCCACTAGCGTTTCTATCGTATTCGGATTCCGTGGGTTTTATATACTCAAACTGAAAAGTTAGAAATCGTCTAAGCATGTTTAGACGAATTCTATGAGTTCAAACTTTGTTTTGATTACATATGTACTGTTGACTCACCAAAATTTACCGACACGCATATTCATATATCCTGACAAAAATCACATAAATAATGCTGTATCCTGACAAAAACCACACAAATGAAGGCCCCAACAGCTCCCCCATGTCATGTGTCCTAGAACTACAGTAGAAAAGCAAACCAGCCATGTTTCTATTACGTGAAGCGACATTGGCTGTGTGTACATGCAGTTTGGATGTAGAGGCCGGGTTTTAATCCATTTTTTTTAAAAAAAATATGTGAAGCGACATACACGCGATACCGACGGTATATTCTTCGGCCCGACATATGGAAGGTACAACTCTGAAATTAAACTACTGCACATTTCGAAGAATTCAGAAATCCAGACTTGGCAGAGAAGGGAAGGGAAGAGGAGGAGAGCTCACCGGTGTAGTTGAGCGCGCTGTAGTTCTCGAGCAGCACCATCTCGCCGTGGAGATCGACGATCTCCTTCCTAACGCGCATCACCTCATCCGCCGACGACGCCCTCACCGCCCGCTCCCGCAGCTCCTGCGGCCCCTCGCTCCATGGAGGAATCAGATCAGAACAAATTCACGCAGAGAGCGAGACGACGACGACGCGGCCAAGATATGGAAACGGAGGTTTCCCGTTACCTTCTGCTTGATGACGTACTCCTCCTCCTTCTCGAGGAAGAAGAAGTTGAACTTGTCGAGCTCGGCGTCGAGGAGGGCGACGAACCCGGCCTGCTCCGGCGTCATCCCCGCCGCCGCCGTCACCGCCGTTCCGCCCCCGACGCGACGCCGCTTGCTCAGCCTCTCCCCGGCGATGCCACCGCCGGCGCGGCAGATGAGGTTGAGGCGCTTCTTGAGGTCCTTGTAGGAGAGGAACTTGTCTTGCCACTCCGGCTGCATCTCCAGGATCTGGTTGCTCAGGCTCTTGCCGAACTTCATCTCTAGGGTCGGGTCGTGAAACCAAAATTGGGATCGAATTGGTCGAAGATTTGTGGGCAGAATGAGGCGGGGGAGAGGGGAGATGATGGCGATAAATAGGGAGGAGGAGGAGGAGGAGGAAGGGGAGAATATTCGTGACGGGAATATCTCGCGGCCTGGCGCTTTCCTGACGAACTCGTCGGCTTGGAGGTTTTGGTTTTTGGGTGGGATAGAAATGGTAGCTGCACACAGCAGCTACCCCAGTGAAGCGCTTTGGGTTTACTCCCTCCGTCAAAAAAAAAAAAGGTTTCCTAGAATCCTAATACAAAATTAATAGATAGAAAAAAGATTAAAATACCTCTCATCAAAAAAATAGTATTTATGAGTGGGCAGGTAAGAAATATTAAAGAAATAAAATTCCTCGATTTACGAAAGATAAGAGAATAGAAATTGATTTATTTTAGAACGAAATTTGAAACACATATGTTCGTCTTTTTTAACGGAGAGAGTAGATTGCAAGTGTCTCATGACAATAATATATGGGTCCCTCTGAATAAATCATGTCTGAAGTGGGATGCTAAATCATCGAATCCCCAATCTAAGGAATGGTAATATATCAAATCCCTCTTTTGATTAGGTTGCACTGTGCAGCAACATGATTTTTATTATCTCGATTATTATTGATCACTCGGCTATAGAAGACAGCAAATATAAGGTACTTTGTAAATATACATTAAATGAGATGATTGAGATATAACACTCTGAGAATCAAGGTAACAAACGCACAAATACTTGATCTAGATTCGTATCTAAAAGTTGCTCTACCGTAATACGGAAGGAATATACACAACAAACTACAACTGCGTTGTGTTTACATTATAGTGAAGCTGAGCCAAATATAATCAAACATTTGAGAGAAAACGAAATACAAGTAGCCAAAACTAGAAAAAAAAAAGCCAAATACTCCTTAGTTGGTTAATCCAATTAATTCCCTCAAAGATCCACTTGTTACACTACCTCTTCCTGGTCTAAAAGTGTAGTCATCCCCTCCTAACCTGTTAATTTAACCTTCTTTTTAACAACCTGTTAATTTAGCTAACACAAGAACGATGCATACTCGGTAAGCCCATCCAATAAAACTAGCTGCATCTAGCTGTAAGTTTGTCCAAATTTTCAACTGCAAATTGCAGTGGCAACAAGAAATGCTCCTTGTTTTTTTTTTGTTGTGGCGGGAGTTGAATTTTTCCAATGGAATATTCTACTCCTTAGAAAAACAAGATACTAATAATTTTTTAACACAGATTAATTATTTCTGGCGAGATATCGCACAACCAATCAAAGCGGTATCTTCTCCTTCTCGCGCATCGGCGTTGACGATCACGACGATTTCGATTGGTTACTCGATGAAGGTGGACCACGAAAATTTTAAATGGATTTTTTCTTCGATGCGTTTGTTAATTAAATTAATCAGATGCTCTTCTGGTTAATTAAGCAAGCTCCAGACGAATAAAAAATTCCAGCAATTTGGCGTGTCTCCATGAATGCCACTCTCACGTAATGCAATCAATGTTCAGGCATACGTTGACCATTTTTTCTTTAACTCCCTCTGTTTTTTAAAACGTCATTTAAAAAAGAATAGAGATAGTATCAATTTATGAAATAAAAATCCATTATATTAGCTAACCAGTGCAAGAGCGACACGCCGAATTAATTTAGACTATGAAATTAACTCTCTTTTTCACGCACATAAGCACATTACTTTACTCTTTTTTCTACAGTTATCAGTACAAGAAATTCAACCGTAATTCGTTAAATATAGGTCGAGAAAACGAAATCATATACTCCACGAGAAATATTCTGAGAGACGATCGACCTGCAATTAGCATAGATTTGGTGATTAGCTGCGTAAATCCTACGAGAGATTTTCTCTTGAGATTGATAACTACGGATACAAATGCTAAGCCAGACTGAGTTTGGCGATTTTTTCCACGCAAAAAAAATTAAAAAAGGGGGCACATCGTACGACGTCGAAGATTCGGAGAATATTCCTTGGTGCGTTTCCGGGTGGAGGAATATCCAAGCGGATATGCCTGGTCCCCATCCCGCCCACAGATCCCTCTTACTTCTTCCGATGAATCCAAACAAACACAGAAAGAATTAAAAAAAGGGGAAAAAACAAATTCGATGAAGCATCTGCGTATTCCTGCCGGTGGATATCCCGTCCAGCCACGGCCGCGCGACGCCGGCGCGGCTGACGGCGACGTCGAAGCCCGAGGAGACTGGTGCGTTGGGCCCACGCGTCAGCGGGACGCGGCATGCTGACGGCGTGAGTGGGCCCGGTCGGGGTAAAGCGGCCTGACTCCTAGACACGTTGACTGAATCGGGCTCTTACATGCTGGAACAGTGATGGGATGTGAGAGTGGGTCGCTGACTAAAGTATCTAGACCAAAAGATTCCTTAAATTAGGTTAAGCGTATTTCTCGCGAGTTATCGTGTGTGGTAAACACTTTTATGATATCGTTTAGGTGTGTGGTCTATCTGGTGATCTACATCAGTCATATAAGTAAGACTAGGTTATCATAATATTTCTGTTGTCGTATAGTATGTGCCACGGAAAAAAGTGTACGGAGATGACTACGGATCAAGTCTATGGTCCACACAAAAAGATATTATATTGTTGTGTTTTTTAAGCAATGTTTCTAGTTAAAATAATACATATCCTATGATATTACGTAACTCTTTTAATATGAAAAGATTGGCATGCTGTAGATACGTAATAGCTTTCACATAGGCCCTTTATTTTTATAGCTATTACAATCAAGCCCATGCGGTATTTATATCTATGACATGTTTTATCTATTATAAACAAGAGTATAAGTCTATTAACCTATTAACGTGTGGAGCTAAGTAAAGAGACAAAGGTCCTCTGCAGTACTACACCTGTAGTATTGTAGGGGATCTTAACTGCAAATGGAAGACTAAAGTGGGCCATAAGCCATGGCTTCTCTACCAAATTTGAATTATACAAGTGAAGATGAGTGACCAACTTACTGATTAGCCATGTTGCATAATTTTTGGATTATATTGAAAAGACGCACACTCAGATGTGTGAATGGGTCCTTTTTAATACATGTTTATGGTGCGAAGGTTGGCGTTAAATCCATAAAACTAAATTCGTAATGGAAGCACATTCACGCACATGTAATCATGGGCAACATAATTTGAATGTACTAACTATGACTATCACCACATCAAAATTGCTTTCCTAGCAAGCCAGCACAAACTTTGAATGGTAGATAATATAGTGAAAGCATAGTAATTGATGTGATATATTCCAACGTCCCAATACTTACCTATCAAAATGAGAGATTACCATAGGCATTTTTAGGTTGTTTTAAAGAGATTAAGGAATATGTATTTCATTTAATGAGGGAGGGTAGGGGTAAGAGGGTGGTTGAGATAAGATGGAAATAAATATGAACTATAGATGATTGATGGGATAAGTAGTACTCTAAAAATCCTTATATTTGCAGATAAATTTTAAAGAGTAAATTGCATTGGCGGTACATAAATTGTAAGGTGGGTGAAATCTAGTACACAAACTTGTAAAACGTTTATCTCAGTACACAAACTTGTGTGGTGCGTATAAACCAGGTAAAAAATGGCAAACCATGACTAATGTGGCTGAGTTTGACGTCGATTAGGATGCCACAAAAGCATATGTATGTGCAGAGTATGCCACATAGATATGCATGTGCTCAATCAATACAATAAGGTATGTGAAAGATGTATAAAACAAAGAAAAGATGTTGTGATAAAACATAGAATCGATCAAATAGAAACCAAGTAAATATGTGTTATTTGCAAATACAACATGCCCCATTTCATCCTCACATGTACACATGGCATCCTAATCATCATCCAACTCAACAAGATTAGCCATAAGAGCATCAACAGCGGTGAGTTGACTCACGTAGGAAAAACAAAGCCACGTATACGAAGGTTCGATTCATTTCTCCTAGTCTCCAGCGGTCCCAACCCTTACGTGGGCCATATCTAATAAAAAAAATCCCTTCCCTCTCTCCCATCCAACGGCTAGTTGAAGCCAACGGGTTGTTTGCCGTTGAAATTTCACTATACACATATATTATTATTTAATTATGCATAGTGTATTGCATCCATCCGTAATTTGGATTTGATCCTTGGCACTGTGCAAGATTCCTATGATCTCCAGTGGTGAGGAGTCGACTAACCAGCAGCCAAATGTACGCATAAATTGCTTTTTTACAGGTTTGTGTATTAGATTACATCTATCTCATAAGTTTATATACGTAATTTACTTAATTTTAAATGCTTGAAATATTTATATTTTTGGACAGACCGAGTATAACTATATGACATGGAACACAGTCATAAAATTTCAAAACAGATACTGAATAAAATCTCAAGTCTGTATCAAAGAATAGAGAGAGAGAGCGTACTCAGCAAGCATGGATGCATGTTGCACGCGGCAGTCCATTTGGCAGCCTGTCAGTCACTGATGGACAGAAAGATCAAAGCAGATGGTTGTCTTGGTTTTCTCAGCCTAATCCGCATAGCTTTTCGATCCGTGAAGCAAGCAACCGCCCACAGCTGAGCTGCCGATCGGCTGAACCTAGCCATGAAACCGGGAAGGAAACGAGACGGAAATATAATACTCCTTGCGGCCTTGTTCGTTTAGGCCGGGTGCAGGGGGGAATGGGCCAAAATACCCGTGTGTCATCCCGTCCGGACAGAAATTTCCCTCGCGGCCCAAATGTGTGTTCGGCTGGGCCGGGGTGAGGAAATTTCCCCGCCCAACCCACGCCAACCCACGGGGAAGAGAAAAAGAATTTTTACTGTTACTAATTTAATTTTTTTTAATTTACAAAACTAATTTTCGATTTAGATCATTTGCAAAATTACTCTCTTGCCGCCCTGGGCCACAGCGGGATTTAAAAACTGCCGTGGCCCAGGGCGGCGAATGGCATCCCCGTCACCCGGGGCTAACGGCGCCGGCCGCCGTTAGCCCCGGGGAGGCCACGTGGATTCGCCGCCCTGGGGGACGGCGGCGAATGCAAGCAAAATTACATTCGCCGGCGAATGTAATTTTGCTTGCATTCGCCGCCGTCCCCCAGGGCGGCAAATCCACTGGACCGTCCGCCCAGCAATCGGACGGTCCGAATCCTCGGATTGGACCGTCCGCACAGGGATCAGACCGTCCGATTAGATATCGGACCGTCCGATCGAACCGTTCCCTCCCGATCGGACCATTGCCCAGCCCAGGCCTCGGCCCCCTGGAGCCATTTGCAAATTACTAAATTTGAAAATTTTGTTGCTAATTTTTAACCCCAAAATTTTTGAAAATTTATTTGTCAAAATTAAATTCTTAAATTCTATTTATTGTGCCATTGCATTTATTGAGTCGATGTTTAAAAAAAACCAAATATCACATATTGTTCACGTCGTGAAAAGAACTTGTCAAACTGAGGGTATTCCCGGATCGCCACTCGCATTCCACTCCTCGTATGTCTGGATTGGCACTCGCAATCCACTCCTCCCCGTCTTTCGCCTACACGCTTAACAAAATTTAGTTTTAATCGTGGTTTAGGGTATGTTTTTAAAAGTTTTTTTTTATAATCCGACGATGGTGGGCGTTGGTTTGTAAAATTGTGTTGATCATTTTTTCAAGTTTATTTTTGGTAAAACTTAATTAATGACATGGTAATAGGCCGGTCCGTTTTAATGACATGATAATAGGTAGATGCGAGCCATTCGCATTGCGGCATGATGAATGCGACACCCATAGTACGAAATACAACAAGCGAGACTACATTGTTAGCAGTACAATGTATCTGAAGGATGGGATCGAGTCTACAGGAGGTGAATATGGACATGACAAATTTAAACAAGTAATGCGAGACCTATAAATAAATAAATACAACAATAGCCCCTAGGTCATACGCCTCCTCGTCCTCCTAGGCTGCGCTCGCACGTGCCGCGCGAGTACGTCAGGCGGTCCGCGGTACCCCACGGGTGGCTCGGACCGCCTGAGCAGCAGGGGAAGCACCGGCGTCGTGCGGCTGTGTGTGCGGTGCACCTCCGAGCTGTGACGACCCGATCACGTCCTGCTCCGGAACAAGGTCGTCCTTGGTAGAGATCCAATCAGAGGTGCTCGGGGCAGATCCCCGCCCAGTGTCCACCAGGTGGTGGTGAGATCCGCCGCGTGGGTCTGGTAAAGAAAAGCTCGCGTCAGCCGCATAAAAAGTGCAGTTAGTTATGGAGAATAGGTTCAATCCTGACGTACCTGACAATCCTCGCCCGATCGTGGAGGCTGCCGACCTCGATCCTCCGGCAGTACCAGAAGGACCTGCTCCCCACGACGTACTGGCCCCTGCAGAACCCGCCGCTCCTGTCGATGTCCCTTCACCATGGGGACCTCGCATATGTATCTGCATCGGTGGGACTGCATCGGGACGGCGACAACTCAGAGCACGGACGACCGAGCGCATCGTGTTGCACATCCGGTCGAACGTGATCGTCTGCTCCTGCTGCGTGAGAGGGATGCCAGCCTGTAGGCGCTGCCGCAGTAGGTCCAGCTCCGTGTGGACCTGCCTAGCATCGTCCGCCTGTTCAGCAGGACATACGTGGTTAGTTGCGCGTGGCACCTACCATTGAAAATAGTATGAAAACCATTGACTCACCGCGTGGAAGTAGTCCTGGTCGCGGTGCGTCGGGTATGCGTCTCGCACCCCCGCGACCTGCGTCTATAGAGCCTCGGGAGTGTACGTCACCCGTAGTCTGGTACGGGCCTGGTACCAGGAAAGGTACTGCTCGTACCTGGCGGCTGTGTAGGGGTGCAGCTCCGTGATGACGTCCTCCGTGGCTATGAGCCAGTCGTTGATGTAGTCGACGACGGTGGGTCTCCACAGCCTACCGGCGCCCTGGCCGCGCCGATTTAACCTGCAGGGCACAACCGGTGACACAATGCATAACAATACGGAATATTCATTTCCACATATACCTATGAACGTGTTGCGGTACGCCCCTGCGTTGTTGATGGCCGAAGGTCTGTCGCATACCGAACTGCCGCATCACACTCTGCGGGCAGTGCGGCTCGACAGAAATGTCGAACAGCATCGGCGTCATCGTCAGCCAGTACGCCTGGTCCCTGGTGTAGAGGGACGACAGCCCGTGCGGCGCACGCGCGTGCGTCGCCTCGGCGCTGTACGGCTCCCAGACAACGTCGTCGTCCGTGATCCTGTCGAACTCCATGACGAAGTCTGGGTACGACTTCTGCACCTGCACGTGAGCGTACCGACGCTACAAACAGGAAAAGAGTTCTCGTTAGTCCAAGTAACATAAAAAACCGAGACGGTTCTAACACCGAACATACCTCACGATGACACCACACCGTCCCCATCGTCGGATAGTCCTCCGGTGGGACACCCACGTACAGGCTCGCCTCGTACGGACTGTGGTCCACAACGGGGCGGCCGATCGCGAACCGCTCTGCCGCCCAGAGCTGTAGGAGGAGTGGACAACCCGTGAAGACCGCTTCTGGATGCGTACATCCTCCATGGACAACCATCGCTTGAACTTGCACATTTCACTTCGTACACCGATCTTGTGGACTTTGATACCCAGAACTCCCTCCCAAGTGACACGGCCCACATCTTCACAGCCTCTGTCAACTGTGCTTTTTCGGCGTATCTAGCGCCTTGCACCACTTCATTCTGCCGATACTCCCATGCCACGGTGTGCCCCTCTGAGACAACGAGTCCGGAGAAGTCCTCGTTGTCCCATTCTGCCGGGTGTACATCGTCCTCCGAAGAATCATCATCCTCCATATGCTCAGGTTCTGAGTCTTCAATTTCCATCTCCTGTACTAGACCTGGGTGTCTCTCCCCTTCATCTGCAAACCCCCCCGGTCCCATGTCTTCTTGGCCTCCTTCCTCTCCGGCACCCTCGTCTTCTGCCTCATTTTGCTCCCCTGTTTCATCGGGCCCTTCCGCTGTACTCGGACCAGCCTGATCAATGCTGACCATGTTATGCACTACCACTAGGATGCTCGGTGCCCATCCTCGCTGCAGTGCACTCTCCACAAAAAATACCCAGCTGGCTGTTGAATCTATTGGCATCAATTCCCACCAAAAACCTTCCACAGCCCAGCTAACCAGTGCGTACACCGTAATTGCATTTACTTGAGGATCTACTCCGAATCCCCTCATTAACCAATTGTAAACTCCAGGAAAACTTCTCTCAGCTGGAGCTATAATTCCCTTTTGTGCTACGTTGAACTCCGATAAATCTACCCCATATTGTCCTTGTCTGACATTTCCTTCACCGTGATATATCGCGAATACAACTCTATTTGCCATTTCTGTTCACAAAAAAGATTTTATTAATCTGTACTAATCAATATTCGTTCCATAAAAAGGCTATACGTATGAGTCAAACCATTACCGTTTCTATATTTTACAAACTGACCCAGCGGCGCTAATAAAGTTATACGCTAGGTTTATCTAACGTGTCAAAATGACATATACCAACGATGGCTATGGCGGAGCATATTTATTTTTAAAATATCTACAATTTACTACTTCTCCGCTATGTTCTTCTAGTACGGCCAAATAAATTTAACACTAACGATGGTTATGCCAAACCGCTAATATTTTCATACTATATCGGATATTACACTACAAGTCTACTACTAATTAACATTTGTCTAAAAAATTGACTACATAACAGAGGAAGATCAAAAAAATACCTGGATTCGGCTAAAAAATCTGTGAGGGCTTCGCCGCTATACTTCTCCTCCTTTTCCTCAGCTCTATTGGACGAACGCTGGAGGCGGAAGGGAGAAATGACAGCGCGGCGACTGCAGGAAGGGATTTTATAGGGGAGGGCAAAAAACCGCCCTCCCCCAGGGCGGCAAATGGCTATACATTCGCCGCCGTCCCCCAGGGTTTTTAAATCCCGCCGTGGCCCAGGGCGGCAAGAAGGTAGTTTTGCAAATGATCCAAATCGAAAATTAGTTTTGTAAATTAAAAAAAAAATTAAATTAGTAACAGTAAAAATTCCTCCAACGACACGATTTTTTTCTCCCCGGCAGCGGCTGCGTCTCGCTCTCCTCGACGCGCTAGGGCAGCGAGCTCCATCGCCCGCCGCCTGCACCGTCGCGCAGATCTCCATCGCCGCGAGCAGAGCAGCGGTGCCGTCCTGTTGCTTCCGCTCCCCGTCCCCTCGGCCTCGATTCCCGTCTCCTCGCGAGCTCGTCCGCCGCCTGCGCTGATCTCCATCCATCCCGCGAGCAGAGCAGCGGTGCCGTCGTCCTGCTGCTTCCGCCTCGGTGAGCATCCGTGCCGACGCACATCCTCTTCTTTTCTCATCCCCCTAGTTCTACCCACACCTTTTCTCTTTGCCTTAACCTTCTCCTTCTCTCCTCCTAGGGTTTGACCTAATATTTTCTCAGATTCGATCGAGAGGTAGACGAAGAGGGAGAGAGTTCTTGTCATCAGCAAGGTTCTATCTTCTCTAACTTTCAATGTCCCTCCTTTATTTATCAGGTACTGCTCTATTCCTCTTGATAATTTTTGGCACACAAGTGTGGCAATCAATCTATTTTACAGTGTTGAGGTTAGGTGACAGATTGTTGAAAAGAATAATGTTGCTGAATTCTGATAGAAGTAAGTTGACATATGAAACTCCTTAATGGATTGTTAATTCAGTCATCAGTTAACTTATGGATTAGGTTCCATCATACCAGCAATCGAATTGTACAAGAGTTATAGATATTAGTATATATACAATTGGCACCATCTGGAATAGAAATAGTAATAATCTAAAAGAAAATAATCTACAAATCTTCTGTCAATGGCTATCTCTTCCTGTGTGGAATAGTTAGCAATTGAGATGGTGTTCGTCCAAAGTAAGCAATTTGATCTTGCATGGCTCGCCGTTGCACCTTCAGCATTTTCAATAAGAAAATATTTGATTTGGACAATATTAGAATATGTATGGTTATTTTTTATCCTTATAAATGACTGGACATGTTTTGTAAAGGATGACATTTTGTTTATAAGAATAAAAAAAATATAAGTACATAAACGGATAAACAATATGACCATCAGCCAAAGCAAAAGTAAGAAGAAAAGAACAGCCAGCACAAACTTGCCTACTTCCTTGTATAGTTTCCCAATGTTTATGAAATGCATTTTCTGTAAAGCAAATCCTAAGTTTTACTTCTGTTCCTTTGCCACAGTTTTCCTGCTAGTTATTTGTGCGTGAACAAGCATTCTCAATTGTGTGGCTTTTACATCTGTAATTCTGTATGCATTGAAGAATCGTACAACCCAAGTACCTTCCAATTCGTTGCAATTACTAGGTTGAGCAGGCAAGCAATCAGCTGAATGATTCTTTTCTTGCTCCATTCTATTACAATGGAAGATAAATCCAGAAAACTGCAGAGAAGAAAGGAAAAAAGAAATCAGCTCAGACACCTTAAAGTTGAACCTTGGCAAAGGCTGCATGCATCATAACCAACATGGCATTTCTTTTCATCAGAAAAGAGTAAATCATGTTTGCGCACTGGATGTTACTAGATTACTCGTTACAGACACCCCGCAATCCATTCGTGGCATGTTCAGTTCAACTGAAATCGACAACAGTTCAAACCAGAATGGTTCTAAATTGAAGAATAAAACTGCCAGATTATGCAGAAATTTCCGGCCAGATTATGCAGGAATTTCCAGCCAGAACAGCTCCAAATTCCTGAAGAAGTTCGCAGCATCATGCCCACGCAATTAGGGCTCCCCAAACTCCCCCCTCGCATCAGCTTCGTCCCAACTAATATTTCTCCCCGCAGAATTTCTCCACGCGGACGCGCTCACACCGCGCGCCTCCTCCACCTCCCCCGCTTGGGCACAAACCCCAGCCGCTCGCAGCGCCCGTCACGAATCCCACCCGCGATCAGATCGGAATCCCACCCCCCAAACAGCCCACCACCGGGCCTCCTCTCTCCCTCCCTGAGGAACAACAAGGTAGTAGGCGACCGCGAGCTTACCTCGCAACAGCCTCACCCCCGTAGCGTGCCCGCGCGCCTCCACAGCATGACGAGTCGTCGGTGTCGGGCGATGGTGTCTCGGCGAGGAGAGGAAAGCGTGCACGGTGTAGTAACGGAACCCATTAGCAAGGCCCAGCTAGATTCGTGGTGCGATTCCACGAGTTTGGGCTATTTTGGGCTGGAAAATTTCCTTACCCAAGGAAATTATTCTCTGGTTGTAGTGTCCTTTCTCGGGCGGAAATTAATCCAAAAACTAGCCCCATCCAAGCACTTATTTCACATCAGTTTTGGGCCTACAACCATGTCATTTATAAGGATAAAAAATAACCATACATACTCTAATATTGTCCAAATCAAATGAATGTGTTTTTTTTACGTTTGTTACATATGTGACAATTTGGTCCTCTTGGACCTTTCCATACTAAACTTGAGTTAATACTTCGAGGGATTGAAAAAAATGCAGTCACAACCACCACCATCTTTGTAAAGAGTAAATATTTCATGATGGCTGAATGTGTCACATGCCCCTCCTTTGTGTTACAAGCACTGCAGCTCTTATGTCTGTTCCTTGTATTTCAATCAGTGAACTGATAGATTTTCTTCCTTATTACAGAATCACCTGTAAAGGAAAGTTGTTTTAAGCAGAGGGAAGCTCTTGTTGGGGAGCCTCGCTGTGTTATTTGTGGCCGATATGGTGAATACATATGTGACCAGACTGATGATGACATCTGCAGTGTTGAATGCAAGACAATTCTTCTTTCTAGACTTTCTGCTGAAACGAAGCCAGCAGTAAAAACAGCAAAGCGTGTAAATCTTCCTGTTGGTGATGAGAGCATCTGTATTAGGGACAAAAATTTTCCTGAAATACCGAGTATGCACGATGGCCAGATTGCTTCACTGAGAAGCAAACTTGATATTTGTGTCAAGGGCGAGGATGTTCCTGATCCGATCATGTGTTTTTCTTCCTCCGGTCTCCCTGAGAAGCTTGTGCTCAATCTTGAGGCTGCAGGATATGTAATGCCTACTCCAGTGCAGATGCAAGTCATCCCTGCATCAATATGTAATAGAAGCTTACTTGTCTCTGCTGATACTGGTTCAGGGAAAACAGCTTCTTTTCTTGTTCCCATAATTGCACATTGTTCACAGGTGCGATCACAGAAATGCAGAGACAAGCGAGGGCCATTAGCTATAGTACTTGCTCCAACTAGAGAGCTATGCCTGCAGGTCGAAGAACAAGCAAAAGTGCTTGGAAAGGGTTTACCTTTTAAGACTGCTCTAGTTGTTGGTGGGGATCCTTTGGCTCAGCAAATGTACAGAATTGAAAATGGCATCGAGTTAATTGTTGGCACCCCTGGGAGGCTAATTGATTTACTCATGAAGCACAATGTTGATCTTAACAATGTTGCTGTATTTGTTTTGGATGAGGTGGACTGCTTGCTAGAGAGGGGATTCAGAGATCAGGCCATGCAAATCTTCCAAGCACTTTCACAGCCCCAGGTTATGATGTTTTCGGCAACTGTAAATTCAGAAGTTGAGAAGATGTCAAACTCACTGGCTAAGAATGTGATACATATTTCTTGTGGAAACCCAGGCAGACCAAACAAATCAGTTAAACAAGTGGTCATTTGGGTGGAGTCTAAGCAGAAGAAGCAGAAGATTTTTGAGATAATGACAAGTAAGCAGCACTTTAAACCTCCTGCTGTTGTGTTTGTGAGTTCTAGAGTTGGTGCTGATCTCTTGTCTGAAGCAATTACTGTTGCTACTGGATTGGAGGCTGTTTCTATTCATGGTGATAAGACAATGAACGAGAGAAGAGAAAGCTTGAGAAGGTTTCTCACAGGAGAAGTGTCTGTTGTTGTTTGTACTGGGGTGTTGGGACGTGGAATGGATCTCCTGAAAGTTCGTCAGGTGATATTATTTGACATGCCAAATTCCATTGATGAATATGTTCACCACGTTGGAAGAGCATCTCGAATGGGTGTTGAGGGTATGGCTATTGTCTTTGTTAATGAGGAGGACAGGAATCTTTTCAGAGAGTTTGTTCAGATTCTGAAGACTGCAGGAGCTCCAATTCCCCGGGAACTTGCAAATTCAAAATACACAACCGGTATACCCCTTGGTAGTGGTAAGAAGAGAAAACTGAAGTCTAGGGGACATTCTTGACCAGGGTACATATCAGAGTGTTGGTCAATCTTTCTTAAGGATGAAAAAATTGTATGCCTACCTGGAATGTTAGCTATGTTTTATCTTCATGGGAATGCAACTGCATGTTAGCATCTTTGGTGGATAAGTTGGATATGTCTAGAATTTATACTTGTCATGAAATTTCCAGGCTCTTCCTGAGCCAACATGATTTCTCAGGGCAAGTTCATGAAGTCATGAAATCAGGGTGCACAGCAAATGTAAAAGAATCTATGGCATATGTAAATGTCAGCAAAATGTAAGTTAAAAAGACCCTGTACAATGGATTAATTTGCATTTTCCTTGATTGCACTGTTCATTCTTACATAATGGCTTTCAGGCTCTGGTTTACGTATTTCACTTTCTATATTTTTCTTTTGAATCATTTTTTACTGGGTTATTATCAAGTTAAATGTTACATTTGCAAACTTATCTGCACCTACCAAATTAAGAATTCTCCAGCATTCTATGCAAGCTTTTCTGCTGTATTTTCAACTGCTTTTATGAGTAGCTTTAGCCACCCTCCAGTTAACCTCTAGCGGCAAATTTAATGTTAACATCAATTAGCTTTGGTTTCGTCTTCCTCATATAATTTGGATGAAGGAAGGCTCCACTGAATTGGAAAATTACTGAAAGCTTCATAAGTATTGATTTTTCTGATTCAGGTTCAGTATTACTTGTGTTCAATTCCAAAGAGAAGTGTGGGTAATAAATATCCCATGATATAGATAATCAAGCATCAAGAAACAATTTAATGGCATATGTAATTATCAAAGTTTGAACAATACCAGGAGTCTGGGACCACATTATTGTCATACTTAACCCTATCGAATGGGGCAGGTTGGATCCTACACTTTAGTGGTGGTGGTTCTCCTTACTCCTACCAAAGGTAGAGAATAGGTTGATAAGCTGTCTGAAGCTTGTTGCTGACCAAAGAATGCTGTGTTAAATATGGCAGTTTAACTTGCTGGATAGGGATGGGCTCAGGCCGACCCATGATATTTAGTTCATTTAGTTGAACTAGAGTGGGTCAAGGAGGACCGGCGGCCATCCTAATGCTGGATAGGTGACTAATCTAGCTTGTGCATAGAGACAAGAAAGTCTTTTTACATTTGATTCAAACCCTTACGGAAAATATCCAATTTTTAAATTTTATTTGCTGTTTGCTTCTTGCATATCTGATGTATGCATGGGGAACATGTTGCGATTGTTACAAGCGCAAGTATGCTAGCCATATGAAAGGCAACATATCACATGCAACTGCTATGTAGGGCACTTAGGATTAATCATGGAATTAGCACTTGTGAGCTGCACAATTGGTGTTTGGGGCGGGGGCGGGGGGGGGGGGTGGTTTGGGGGGTGTGCAAGAGGAGGGCGGGGGGACAGCACAGGTCTAGATTTATTACCCCTCTACGACTTCAATGAAAAAAATTTTCAGAAACCCCCTGCTTGCTTCCTCGTTAATTTGTGTAGATCTGTCTCCCCCTCAACCCAAATCATGTGGCAAGCTAAGTTTTAAGTCTGGCAAGGTGGCACTAGCAACAGATCTGGTGAAGGTGACACTGGGGGTATTGTCACTCAACTCGCCTCCAATAGCGGGCAGGAAAGGTAGCATGATGTGCAGCAGTGGAGATGGAGTTTCGATGATTGCTCTTCCTACTGCTGGTGGCGATCAAGCACTGCTGGGGACGCACCGCGCATGGGACATGAGGTCCTAGTGAGCTGTGTTGATGGTGGCCAACTCTCTGATGTTGGCAATCCTAGATTTCGGGCTGTGGAAACCCTATGTCAGTCTCAGTGTGCTGACAAGAGACGGAGAATTGTGGAGGACAACATGGGCCATGGCCACCCCCTGCATTTAGACTAAGTGGTAGCATGAAGGATCATGTAGTGATTTGTCATGTATAGGCCCCCATTGAATCAGCTGAAGCTTTGCAATTGGCGCTGATGGTTGCCACAGCACATCTTAGTCTGCACCACTACCACATGATTTGTGCATGTCCAACTTCGTCTGACCACCACCCTGCAGCCTCTGCCCTCCTCCCCGCTAATCACTCTGATTACTATCCAACCTGTCATGAGAATCCACAGCTCCACACTGCTGTGATGCTGATCTGCGATGCACTGCCAATATTGGCTTGGTTGCAGCCTTCGTGTAGCTTTCTCCTTGCTCCTTTCCACCAGGTCATGACGAGCTCGATCTGACGGGTTACGGACTTGGGAAGTGCTGGCAGGCACTTCTTTCTTTCTTGCCAAGGCTGTGCGCAGGATTTTATAAAAAAAAGCATTACCATTTTTTTTGTGGTTTTGGGGGGGCGGGGTAGGCAGTTAGGCTGGTGGGTTTAACCGTAAACACTGATTGCACATATCATGTAAGAGAGATTCAGTGGAATAACAAGCATTACAGAATTCTTTACAGCCATTACAGCTTATAACATATTTTGTCAATTAGTTCAATCCCTGTTGTGCTGTAAACTATTTTTGTTTTATCAGTAACCTTTTGCAATTGCGATGACAGTTTATTTACACTAAAACAATTCATGGCACAATAAGATAGAACCAAGTATGTCATATTGGCATAATAGTTCCATGCTGTGATTGCTTCCATTTGTTCTTACTTCTTTGCATTGAAAAGTAATTTATTTCTTTGTTAGAATTTGAACAATTGTTCCTGCAAGCATGATGTTGGAACTAACTTATCTTTAAGATACCTATGATGGATTGTCTAGCATACTGGATTAACTAGAACATGATTTATTTTAAATGTGGTTCAATTTGTCAGCTTGTTCAAACCTTTTTATGTAGATCTATTATATAATAATTATCACTGCCACAAAGTAAGTTACTTAACGGCTAACGCTGTATGCTTTGCTATCTTAATTAAGATGATATCACTGATTGATTTGAATAGGATTGAAGCAAAGGATGGAGTTAATGTTGGGGGACCAGAAGTCCATAACCGCTACTAGGCTGGACAGATTTATTGCATCCTTTCGCAACATAGAAGTTCCTTGACTATCTAATGTGGTACTAGAAAAATTATCATGCGCAGATTAGTGGATTATTTTGGGCGTTCATCTCACTTCTAAATCTTGACACTAAAATTATGCATAGCCAATACACTGCAAGTCAGAGCATAGAAGAATAACAACAACAACAACAACAAAGCCTTTCAATCCCAAGCAAGTTGGGGTAGGCTAGAGTTGAAACCCAATAGAAGCTGCAGATCAAGGTTCAGGCACATAAATGGCTGCTTTCCAAGCACACCTATTCAAAGATAAATCTTTGGGTATATTCCATCCTTTTAAGTCCCTTTTTATTGCCTCCTCCCATGTCAATTTTGGCCTTCCCCTGCCTCTCCTAATATCACTGTCGCACCTTAGGATTCCACTATGCACTGGTGCCTCTGGAGGTCTCTGCTGGACATGTCCAAACCATCTCAACCGGTGTTGGACAAGCTTCTCTTCAATTGGTGCTACCCCTAGCCTATCACGTATATCATCGTTCCGGACTCGATCCATTCTTGTATGACCACAAATCCAACGCAGCATACGCATTTCCGCAACACTTAACTGCTGAACATGCCGTCTTTTTGTAGGCCAACATTCTGCACCATACAACATTGCCGGTCTAATTGCTGTTCTATAGAACTTGCCTTTTAGCTTCTGTGGTACCCTCTTGTCACAGAGAATACCCGATGATTGACGCCACTTCATCCACCCCGCTTTGATTCTATGGCTAACATCTTCATCGATATCCCCATCTCTCTGTAGCATTGATCCAAATATCGAGGTATCCTTCTTGGGCACTTTTGACCATCCAAACTAACACCCCTCTCCTCATGTCTAGCAGTGCCGAAGTCACATGCCATATATTCGGCTTTTAGTTCTGCTGAGCCTAAAACCTTTGGACTCTAGAGTCTGCGCCACAACTCTAGTTTCCTATTTATCCCGCTCGGCTTTCATCAACTAACACTACATCGTCCGCGAAAAGCATACACCAAGGGACATCCCCTTGTATGTCCCTTGTGACTCATCCATCACCAAGGCAAATAGATAGGGGCTCAAAGCTGACCTTGATGTAGTCCTATTTGATCGGGAAGTCACATGTGTCCATCACTTGTTCGAACACTAGTCACAACATTGTTGTACATGTCTTAATGAGGGAAACGTACTTTGTTGGAACTTTATGTTTGTCCAATGCCCACCACATAACATTCCTTGGTATCTTATCGTAGGCCTTCTCCAAGTCAATAAAAACCATGTGTAGGTCTTCTTCTGCTCCCTATACGCTCCATAACTTGTCTTACTAAGAAAATTGCTTCTATGGTTGACCTTCCGGGCATGAAACAAATTGGTTCATAGAGACCCGCGTACTCCTCTTAGGCGATGCTCGATTACTCGCTCCCATAGCTTCATCGTATGGCTCATCAACTTAATTCCTCGATAATTAGTGCAACTTTGAATGTCTCCCTTATTCTTATAGATCGGTACCAATATACTCCTCCTCCAATCATCAGGCATCCTGTTTGACCGAAAAATGTTGTTGAACAACTCGGTTAGCCATACTATAGCTATATCCCTAGGCATCTCCACACCTCGATTGGGATACCATCAGGACCCATTGCCTTACCCCCTTTCATCCTTTTCAACGCCTCTCTGACTTCTGATTCTTGGATCCTCCGCACAAAGCGCCTATTGGTGTCATCAAAAGAGTCATCTAACTGAACGGTTGTGTTCCCGTTCTCACCATTGAACAACTTGTCAAAATACTCTTGCCATCTGTGTTTGATCTCATCCTCCTTTACCAAAAGCTGCTCCCTCTCGTCCCTAATGCACTTAACTTGGTTGAGGTCCCTCGTCTTCCTTTCGCGAACCTAGCCATCCTATAGATGTCCTTCTCTCCTTCCTTTGTACCCAATCGTTGGTATAGACCTTCGTAAGCCGCCCTTTTGCCTCACTCACAGCATGCTTTGCTGCCTTCTTTGCCATCTTATACTTCTCTATATTGTCCGCACTCCTATCATGGTATAAACGCTATAGCATTCTTTCTTCTCCTTAATAGCCTTTTGGACGCCCTCATTCCACCACCAAGTATCTCTAGGTTCGCATCCACTCCCTTTAGTCACTCCAACCACCTCTGAAGCCACTCCCGGATGCATGTTGCCATCTTCTTCCACATGTTGTTTGCGTCGTCTTCTCCATCCCAAGGGCCCTCTTCGATAACCCTTTTCTTAAAAACCTCTGCCGACTCTCCTTTCAATTTCCACCACTTCGTTTTTGCAATCTTAGCTTGTTTGTCCCTACGAACGCACATCTGGAAGCGCAAGTCAGCCACCACAAGCTTATGTTGAGAAACCACACACTCTCCAGGTATTACCTTACAATCCAAGCATGCTTGTTTATCCTCTCTTCTTTGTGAGGACAAAGTCAATCTGGCTAGAGTGTTGGCCACTACTAAAAGTTATTAAGTGGGATTGTCTCTTCCTAAAGAAGTGTTGGCTACCATCAGATCAAAAGCTATAGCAAAGTCTAAGACTTCCTCTCCCTCTTGATTCCTACTACCGTACCCAAAACCTCCGTGTGCTGCCTCGAAGCCTGCATTTGTTGCACCTACATGGCCGTTGAGATCTCCACCTATGAAAAGCTTCTCGGTACTAGGTATAGCTCTAACCATACCATCTAAGTCTTCCCAGAACTGCCTCTTATCACTCTCATTGTGGCCTACTTGGGGTGCATACGCACTAATTACATTCAAGACCATGTCACCAATGACAAGCTTGACTAAGATGATCCTATCTCCTTGTCTTCTCACATCCACCACACCGTTCTTGAGGCTCTTGTCAATCAGAACTCCTACCCCATTTCTATTTGCAGTTGTCCCTGTGTACCAAAGCTTGAAGCCAGTATTATCTACCTCCTTCGCTTTCTGACCCTTCCATTTAGTCTCTTGAACGCATAAGATATTAACACGCCTCCTAATCGCTGTATCAACTAACTCTCTCAACTTACCGTAAGAGACTACATTCCAACTACCTAAACGAATCCTAGTTGGCTCGACTAGCTTCCTTACCCTTCGCACCCGTCGAGTCAGATGTGAAGACCCTTGCTCATTTATCACTACACCCGGGCGCCGATGTAGCGCGCCACTAAGGAAGCGACGACCCGATCCTTGCTCACTTAACACCCTGCCCAGATCACGACACGGCGCGTCACGGGGTGACGACCCGGCCCTTGCCATTTAACACCATACCCGGGTTCCGATATGGCGCGTCGCTAAGAGGGTTACGCCCCAACGGTTTTCTTTTGGGTTTCATCTCCATCTGATTGGCTAGGTTTTACATTGGCTCGCCAAGCCTAACACAACCTTATAGGGACAGGGGGCCCTCTCCTCCTCCTTTACCAGGGCTTGGAACCTGCTATGTTGAGACAACATAGGCGGAGAACCGCTTTATAGTTGGGACAACATAGGCGGAGTTTCAGAGCATAGAAGAATGACTTAGAAATATTGTTACCTGCACTGGCTGAAGAAATAGGTTTACAAAGCTTTTGGTTGTTGCAAGAAAGATATCTTTGAGGATTGAAACAGTGGCAGGAATTATAGAAGCTTTTGAAAATTATCGATGCATATGGCTACTACTGCGTACTGAATGAAATGAGGTCATCAAACAGAACTGGTATAAAACATGGATTTATGAAAAAGGTAAATGGGAGAGGACAAGAGTCAGTTAGACACAAGTAAAATGTTTCCATATGTACTTTGGTATAGAGAGGTCATGATAAAAAGGAGCAACTTAAGTAATATAAGAAGCCAAATTCCATAAGTGTGCTATATTTCATAGACATATAGGTCTTATTCAAATTCTGTTTTGTCATGTTATGTAATGAAAGTAATGCCATTTGTTCCCAAGTACTTGTTTTGCAGCAGCTATGGTTGGCAGCTAGTTTCCTATGTGTTATTATTTCTTTCTTTCGATACAGTCGTACAGTAGGCTTGATCAACTAACTGAATTGGGCCCTTATGCATTGACTGCATGCCTTGTACCAACCTGTAAACCTCAATTACAGTGCTGGTGCTTGTTTCATTTTGTCGTTCATATGCGTTCTGGTTCTGAAGCTTGGAAAGAAAAAGAATGTAGGGGACCTTGCTCTTCATTACTCATTGTCTATCTTTATACTTATTGTTTGCTGTTTCAGTATCTATACGTGTGTAGCATATATGAACTTTTCTTTTACCTGCTAGTGTTGAGTTAGCATCCCAACTGAAGATCCCAAACCATTAAGGTTCACCTGTTTCAATATTTTCTTGTAGTTGCCAATGATTGCTCAATGGTTCTTGAGTACCACAGTACAGATATGGGGGGTGGCAACCACTAACCAGTATGTAAACTATTTTCACTGACAGCTTGAGCTGACTTGTTTTTGTTCTATGTCTAATTATCATTTCAAGCTAATACCAGATGTTCCTAGTCTGAAGGCAAATGTTTCGGTTATCTTGATGGCAGCCTAACATGGATATCATTCATGTCACACTTCCTTATTGAATGTGGGGAAATACAACTTGAAGGCCTTTGAGGTGTTTGCTGTACACCTGTACTCAAATAATTTGTTGATGGTCCATGCATTTAGTCCATAGCTCACACCCTTAGTTTAGCATTTGATGGTTACATGATGTTGGTCTTAATATATATCAACACATGAGCACAAGATTGGCATAAAGAAGTATCGGGAAAGAAATCTTTCCCCATTTCTTTTTATGGTAATGCAGAATGGTACATTCAGAAATGTGTTGCCCTTAATATGCTTGTGAAATGGTGTCGTCCATCTAATAGGTTATAGATGACTTACTTTTAGCCAACTAATTTGCATCTAATTCTCCTCAGTGAATTTCATTTCATTTGTCTAAGTTGATAGAGCCTAGAATTACTTATATTTACTGGTTGATAAAAGTGACATGTTAGTTAAGACAATGGAAGGACCATGTGTTCATTTATATTTAGCACTTCAGCTGCTTGTTATTTGTCTTATTTGCTTTATAAATGTATTTTCTCTCAATAAATGCATATTTACTTGGCATAAATACACAAAAGCAATTGGTGTTTTCTTCTCATATATATTTTGTTATATGAAAAAAAGTCCATTGTCCTTTTGAATCATTATGTCGTTTAGAGCGGGTCTTTTTCACAAATATCACCTTCATCATATTCTTGAGATTTGTCAACAGAGAACATTGGCATCTGAACAAAAGATGGACACTAAAACAGAATAACAATCTATTTATTTCCTTTATGAGAAACTATATAACTGACATTGATGTGTAACAAAGTATGTTGATGGAGACTGCGTATATAAAGCTTTTCATAAACACATATAGCTACATATAGTTGCAAACTTATAAGTCTTGTTACTTTTGTCAAGTAATAGACATATCTATTGTGCTGAAGTAATCTGAACTGCCTGTGTACCAGCAGGAATTCTGGAGCCATTGTCTAGAGTGGTGACTTCATTATGCTGTTTCATCCAAGCTTTTCAGATGACAAAGCTGCCCTCTCCCTCTCCATTTGATGGTGAAGCTGGACTGCTCCTGCTCAGCAGCTCCTCGATCATTTGCAGCGCAATCCTTTCCTCGTCATCCATTGTCGCTTGTGAAGCTGTTGCTGCTGATTTGGGCTGAGCTGCAGCCTCACTTGGTTCTGCCTCTTTATTGAGCTCTACGGTCATGACCCAGTTGGAGTCAGCACGGGTGCCTGCACGCTTCTGCCACACACCAATGTGGGACTTCTCAGGGTCAAGGCGAAGGCAGGTTAAGGATGGAGATGGCGCCTTGCAGCATTTCCGGAGCTTAGCACTGAGAATCTGTGACAGGTTGCCTGTGGAGGAGTTTCTGCTACTGCCATTGCTATGGACGTCCCGGTCTGTGGCTGTGGCAACATCACCGGTGGAGTTCCTTTGCACTGGGAAGTTGGTCTTCGCATTGCGGCCACTCATCAACACAGCAGCCTCATCGTAGGCTCGTGGCAGCCTCCTCAGCAGTCTCAAAGGTGCCCAGCCACACCCTCCTTTTACTGCATGAGTTGCAAAGAACATATGCATTGCATTGATGCTTAGTAGACAGATCAAAATTTACCGTTTTAGCCAAAAATTAGAGGGATAGAAGGGCTTACAGGAGGGGGTGTCTGATCTCAGAGACCCAGGAGCCCCAGTGCCGCTGCCTGACTCCACGAAACTTCTTCTTTGGCTGTACCATTTTTCTGCAGTGGAGATTCTCTGCCCCAGAAGGACAGAGGAGGCAGAGACGAGGGAATGAGCTGCTAGGCGCCTCTGAATGAAGGAGGTGTGGGGGAGGAGGAGAGCACTTGTTTGAGTGAATATAAACTGCCCAGCCTGTACTTGTGTCTGCAGTGCTGCGTTAAATGTGGTTAGACGTGTAGGTAGTCAAATAGGACATGCCAGAGATAAGAGATAGAAAGAGCCTAGTTTTAACTGATCATCATCAAGCAAGTTGCAAGGCCTGGGGTCACAACTTAGAAGCAGTACCAAGTGTGTGCCAAGGGATAAAACTAAGGCAGGAGATAGAGGTGAAGAGAGAATTCAGGGGAGGGGCAACTGAAGGTGGTCCACAAAGCCTGCAAGGGTGGCTGTCGGTGAACTGTGCGGGTATTAGCATAACCACCTTCTCTGCTAGGACATTGGTAATTAACACTCTCACCTACACCCATGGTAGCCACATTAATTGTGGGGGCAACCCCGGGTTGATTCACATTATCTCCTAGAGCAGTATAACTAGGCTAGTTGTTCTGCAAAGCAATTGTGCATTTGTGTCAGATCAACTCCAGGCCATAATTCTTCCACAGCTATGGGGTGTGGTCCAGTCATAACTCATAAGTTTTGAGTGCCATTATATGCATGGACGTTGTTCTTAACTAGGCGTCTCATATGACAAGACTTGTGCTGCAAAACTGTGTTTGGGAATATTTTGTGCTTTATTTGTGATGACATGTTCAAGTTTCTCTCGTCTTATTTGGAAACTCTCTTCATATTTCAACACACAGTCTTGTTTTGCACTATAAAACTGGAGTTTGAAATGTGTAAGAAAGTGTTGCTTGTAGTGCGTGTAAAATTTAGAGTTTTTTGGGTAAGACTTGTAAAGAGTATTTTCAAGTTTTCCGTTGTCATCAGCTTTTTTATCTAGGACTGCTTGGAGTTGGTTGGCATTTAAGCTTGTCTGAGGTAGCGCCATGTACAGCCTGGTTATGATGATGGTGTGCGCACTGCTCAGTGTTGCTTGATGCTCTTAGCTGATGAATCGTTTATAATGTTTTTATATTTTTCCTGACACATGTTGACTATTGCTTCATGATACAGTTAGAGTAACTCATTGCTCGGTGCAGAACATGATAATATATTCTATTCACAAGTAGCAGAGATCAGGAAGCTGAAGTAGGAGCGAAGTGCCAAAGAGCAATATTTCTCTTGGCGCCTATAAGTTTTCCTTGATCAAATAACTGAATTCTTGTGCTTGGTGTAGCGTGCAAGTTTTCATGTTTGTAGCTATCCCAACATATTTGTTACCTTTTCTGTTTGGCTACATGTTGTTTCATGCATCTTGTTTACCATTAAAGTGTTGGTAATAAACTATTAAGTTGAGCTGTGATCTGTTTCTTTTTGGCTCTCAGACATGGCAATGCAGTAAATTATTAACTATTGGTATAAACTATAAGTCCGAATATTCTACGTAATTTTTAATGGACATGCTCCAGTCTGGATTTTGTATTTCTGCTGAATTGAGATGTACTGACTCTGACCTTTGGTCTCTTGCAGTCCCATTTCATGGCAAGAGTACTTCGTACACCGTATCAGCATTGAAGTTTCTAAACAGTCTGCCTGCAATAATTGGCGGCTTGTCATATTTCATCAATCAACTGTCCCTTGCTGCAGATGTGTTCTGTAAAAGTGATTCAGATTGATGAAGTTACTGGTCAATTACTGATACAAACAGGTGTGTGCAGTGCGCCAGTGCGTTGAATTTACGGTTTTGGCTCCACAGACATCTGTGTCAGTTCTTACTGGATAAGAAGCTTCTGTGTCTCATATCTTCTTCTGACACACACTGTAGTACACCCTTTATTTCCTCGTGCAAACCACTTAAAGCAAAAGTACATAAAGTCAAAAATATGATCATGTACTAGTAATAATGTAACATGATAGGGTACTCATTGGATTTGAAGCTCATGCAGTAGTGTCTCTTGTTTGCTCTGTATCTGAGATACGTCTTAGGTCATTTTTAAATTTCTTTGTTGCTAACATTATCTACTCTGTTCATTTTTGCCGACAGAGGGGATAAAGATACAAAGGGTCCTAGTGTCCTACCGATCATGATCATCAGGCTGGGTTCCATAAATTATTTCCAGCAAAATTCTGGACCTTAGCGGGATATCGGAAGCTGGCCGGCCGGCCTATCTTGTTCTCTGGTCTGCTATACCAGGTATCTGTGATGAACTGGGTGTGGACCTTGCCAATCGATGACTATGATCATGATGATACATTTGTCACCATCTGCTGCAGAAGTCTACAACTCTACGTATGGCGGTATGGTGTGCACTCTCTTTTTTTTACAATTTCAGTCCCAGCTAATTACTTGCATCATGTTTCTCCTCAACTATTAGATTAAAAATGCGAGATGTTAGGACTTAGGAGTAGGAGGTGGCGCCGGAGAGGAGAGAGGACAGAGAGGGGTCACCGTAGTTGAACAGGGAAGGGATACACAGCGAAGGACGGACGTGGAGAGGGGTGGGGCAGTGGTGGTGTTTGGGAGAGTGTTTTGGATTATACTTTCTCTATTCTATATTACAAGGTATTTTTGTTTTGTCCTAGGTCAAAGTTCTCTAACTTTGATCAAATTTATAGAAAATTAATTAGCATCTACAATACCAAATAAATACACTACGAAGATATATTTCATGGTGGATTTTAATGAAATTAATTTAACGTTGTAGATGGCTAAACTTATAGAGGGTTGACTTAGGACAAATCTAAAACACCTTTCAATATAAAACGAAAGCAGCGAATCACATCTAGCCTCCTTTGGAATGAAGGATTTTGGGAGGAAATTTAGAGTTTAGGGTTTAGGAGATTTTTGGTAGTAGCTACCTACCTAAATGGGTGTGGCTTACAAGCCAATGCCGTAAAAAAAGGTTCCGCCAAGTAGCTTTGGACAAATTACTACACGCTGGCGCGCAAAAGGAAACCTAGTAGCTAGTTATGTGCAACGGTCGATGCTAGGAAACACCATTTTTTTATGTCATTAGCTGGGAACCTGATCGAGAAACAGAGAGTGGTTGAATGCTTCCCAAATCTTGCATTACGAATTATTCTTCTTGCTTACTCTTAAAAAAACTTCTCCTGCTTATTGCTCTCGTCGCCGTTATTAGTCGGTTGGCCGTGCTAAGATCTGAACATCAAAGTATGGTTTGGTGAAGGAAATAGAAAAGGGCAAGTAGGGTAAGTGCAGCTGTGCACATTGGTACTACAGTACCACTAGCAGCTTTCTAGCTACTGTTGAGTAGTACTACCCTGCTGCTCTGCTATGTTGGTTCTAAAGTTAATGATAGGACAAACCTGGGGACAACGCTCTAAAGCCGGCTTTAATCACTCTTGTTAATTAACTCTCCAATGGTCGCTTTCCCTTTCTCGTGCATGCATGCCCCTAACGCGTGCCATCACAAACGTTGGTCGCAAAAATGGATTGATCCATCTATGCTAAATTATGTCTCGAATTGATTTTTTTTTTCAAATGTAGATCAAAGCGAATTTGCGCTGAACATATATGAGAGAAATTCAGTTATGTCAGTCTGTTTTTTCTTTCAAAATAGTTATTACTTGTACCATTATATGCTTGGGACAGCCTTACCACACAATGCAGCGCTTTTTTGGCTATTTGATCTGGGGTTTTTCTTGGAAAGAATTGAGCTAATTCACGAGCTACTCTATTATGCGTGCCTTCACTAAATCTCTGAAGGTGAATTTCAGCTTGCTGTCTCAATCCTTAACCGGCTCAATCTTTGGCTTCTAGACCTAATAACAAGCTAAAATCTTATGGTTCATTGTATTTTGGAGGAACTAGGTTCAAATTCTAGTACATATATTTATGTACAAGTGCACGTGCACTCATATGGGTGTGTACACATGTAGTGGTTTATGTACACCTGTCGGGTTCCATCGTAATCGAAAAATAAGCTAGCTATGTTGATCGGCAAGCTAAAGGCCTCTGTTTTGTAGGATCGTATAGTTAAACCTCGAGCTGTTGTAGTTCATCTATATATGCCTGTGTCCAACGTGTAATGTGATGATTATGGTATGGCATTCATTATACCCGTGCCAGCGTAAGGTTCACACTCAAAACACGTTGCATATATACTTAGAGGCATGTACTCCTTCCGTCCTAAAATAAGTTGATTTCTAAAGTTTAAACTCTCTTTTATCTACATCTTGTCTGCATATCGAGAAGTTTATTCTTTCAATACTCTTTATCTACCCATCAATACTATTATCTGAGGATCGCTTTGTTCTTTTCTCCTTAGTATTTTTGTTTGAAGACTTCTCCTTAGTATGAATTTTGCGTCAGTATACCAGGGATTGATTTAATTTAGGCTAGAGGGAATAACTGCTACTTTCTTTATCTCAAAATAATTTGATTTCTATCTTAAGACATGTTATGAACAATAATTAATAGCTCTTAGAGTTGTTAATAAGATAAATTTACTAATATAGAAGAGAGAAAATGATAGAGAAACGTCGATGTTAAGCTTAACATCGGTTTGATATCGACTCTTTATTTATAAAAGAAAATTTTGTTACATGAAGGTGGGAAAAAGGAAAGAAAGGTAATAAAAACTTGTTTTAGTGTATTAATGATTTGAGTTTTTGTCTTCTCAACTAGCGTAAGAAAATAGTATCTAAATAAACTAAGAGTTTACATCAGACTCTATCTTTAAATATGCACATACTACCTATTCATAAATTAGAAAGTTTTATCCATTTAATATCCTTACTATCAAATTATCGATACTACTTTTCTATTACCTATCAAACTATTGATACTATTTTTCTATTAACGAAGGATACTTTGGTTCTTTGGTATCACTACTAAAATTCTCCTTGAGTAGGCGAGTAGCAACGAGGGAGCTGTGTGTTGCATTGGAGTTATCGATCGGACGAATCCATTGGCGACTCGGCGAGCGAGCGATGGACGATGACGATCACTAGCTAGCGAGCACGTACGCTGAGCCGTCCATTTCGTGATTAGACACGAGCTAGACAGCCGTAATTAATTATGCTACTATACGTGGTATATATGCTCAATTAGGCTACTGGCGATGGACTATTGCACTTGCTCTGTTAGTACCACATATACCAAAGCATTATGTATATAATTTATGCCATTAGAGCATGTATGATAATAAAACTAGCTTAATTATTTGCCACATAGATGTTATCTAGAGACATCTCTAGAAAATTACTATACTACAGCGGATTAGCTACGAGGTTGTGTTCTCTAATTTGTTTTGCTCCAGCTATTTTCTGTCCTTAATTTGGAGCTTGTGTGTGAAGCTGGCTCTTGTGCGAGAGTCTGCTCTGATCTCTTCTCTTGATTATCTCTCTCTAATCTACGTATGTTGAAAGCGTAATATATATAAGCAAGTTATCAGTCTATCATAATATTTTTTGCAGTCGTAAAAGACATGTTGTTTTGGACGTCGATACAATCACTAATTAATTCATATTGTGAAGCATTTGAAAATTCAATAAGATTATAAAATTATAAAAGCGCTCCTCGAGACAAACCTACATATAATATTTTCATACCTTCAATATTCTAAGTATTTTAAAAATTTATAAATGTTCATTTTAAAAGTTTGATGTTATGCATCTTGAAAAACTAGTAACGACATACTCCCTCTGATTGAAAATATAAGTCCCATTAGATTTTCACGTGGTCTTTAACATTATAATTTGACCATTAGTTTCTTTTATAATGTATCATCAACAACCACAAAATTAATATCGTATTAAAATATTATCAAATACGAATATAGTGATACTACGTGCATGACATTAAACGTATATATTTTTAGTTCAATTATTAGTTAAAATTTTTAAATATTGACTTTGCAAAAAACAAAGGTGTCTTGTATTTTCAAACGAAGGGAGTATCATCTGTCTTAGAAAGTGAAAGGGGGTACTTGCCCTTAAAGCAAATTTAATAATAGAGCTAACTACTCGCTATAAGCTTATTCTTAAAAATAGTGTTAGAGATTAACATATACAATAACTTAAGGTGGATTGAACGGGCTTTTTTAACGAGAACACTTCGTTAGCGCTTGATTAATTAACTATTAGAAACTTGAAAAATAGATTTATTTGAGTTTTTAGAGATACTTTCATATATAAAATTTTGTAAAAAAATACACTTTTTGCGTTTTGGAAAGCATGCTAACGGAAAACTGAGGCAATAAGCAAACAGCTATAGCTTTACCGAACACACCCTTAGCTATAAGGCCAACTTCAAAAGTCTATCCAAATCTGGATCTCCTAATGGCCATATGCCTAGCTAGCCATAATATTTCCTCTCTAAATTTCCTCTTTTCTCTAAAGCCTCTTCATATCCTACTCTCTAGGTTTCATGGACCCCACGTATCAGTGTCTACTATACTTATATTTCTTCCTTCACTGTCTCTCCCTACCAAACCTCTCCATCCCATTGACTCCATCGCCGACGAGAGAGGAGACTAGCCTTGGAGAGTCGCCAGGCTCTCAGAGGGTACGGCGGAGGAGTCGGACGGCGAGAGGATCGGGCTGGCGCCAGGGGTGCCGATGGGGCCGATGGGCAGCGCAGTAGATTGGGCCGGCGACGGGGGCCAAGACGGCCGTTGGCAACGTCTCCACTCCTAGACTGGCGACACCTCCCGATCTGCTCTTCCCCGACCTCACACCTCGGGAGACGACAGGGCAGGGAAGGTACGAAGGAGAGACACCGGCGCTAGGAGGCTGCGAATGGCGGCGCCTTCACTTGGTTCTGGCGATGGGCGGCAGCATAAGGGGGGGGGGGACGGCAGCTCAATTGACGACGGTGGTGACGCTGGGATGAGTGAGGGTTGCACGAGGTCTATGAGTGGCACGAGAGCGAGGGATGCGAGTGGATGCAATAGAGCGGAGAGAGGCCGGTGATGGTCGTGTGGGGCCCATGGATGACAAGTGATTTCGGTTATCTAGATTTGGCTAGTGGGAGAAGGGTTTTGGTTAGTTAAATGGCTTGGCAATCCTGCTGACAAGGCTTTTAGAGGCTCATTTTTTCTTAAGTTAATCAAATTTTAGCTTGGAAAGTCATCTAGCAAGACTTTTGAAGTTACTTTTGTTGTCTCTATTTTTATCATCCGCTCTCTTATCTATTTAATGCATCTTTCTTGGAGCACGTATAGAGTTAGCTCTTGCATAAGAGCTAACAACCATTCTCTCTCACCTCTACATGTGTAAGGATGTGATTATAGCTAGTAGCTTATAGACTGCTATTATACTTGCTCTTAATACAATACTACTAACGTTTAATTAGCTCCAGATTTCGGCATGGAGATGGAGCATCCAATGCAACAATTAAGCCAACAACCAATATATGTATGAGCTACTGCATGTGTACTGCCTGCGGCGGCTACGTTAAGTGCCTCGATTCCATCGACGGCGCTGATTGCTCGAGAGAGATTAGAAGACGACGACGAAAGAGCGACTAGCAATAGACATTGCCGATCTGTCGGTCTCTTTGCATTATCCGTAGCCAGCTATTAAATTCCCTCAGTTTGATATTTTAAAACGTTTTAATCTTTTAAAAAGTCAAACTTATTTAAGTAAGTTAAACTTAAAAGAGTTTTAACTTTAAAAAGTTAAAACATGAGTACCTTGCACATGCATTGTATGCTATGCAGTACTTGTCAGGTCATGCCGATCGATCGATCTATGCATGGCAGCATGGCTCTTGACCACAAATTCAAGGATTTGTAGCGTTTAAAATCTATTCACAAATATACGTCCTAACGTTTGAATTTTTTTACAAATATACGTCCCAATTAGATCTCTGGACTGGCTACGTTGCAGCCACTCGTGTGTGGCACGGCCGTGGTTGCGATCGACAGGCAACGATCAGACCAATAAACACTTCTCGAGTACTATCTTTTATCCTAATCACCCTTTATTTAATTTTTTACCTACTCATCATCCAACTAACTAGGGACAAATCCAAAGTAGGGGCTGTCCAGCCCCTTATCTCTTAGATCCTATGGAAAATAAGGCGAGAGAAGGGGGAAGAAAAAGAAGAACTATGTATGGGGATAGTATTGGGATTTAACCATGATATAAAAGTAAAGTAAAAGTAAATTGTAGTTTGGCTACCTTTTAATGTCATGGTTTTTTTTTCCTTTGATCATCCATTAACCAACATTTTCAATTTACATGGTGTTCGCTTGTGCTTCTTGCCTTTAGCTTTTCTCTCGGTTTCTATTAGCACGTTTCCCGAAACGTAAAATAGTGTGTTTTTTACAAAATCTTTCTATATGAAAGTATCTTAAAAATTAAATAGATCCATTTTTTAAGTTTTAATAGTTAATACTTAATTAATCACGTACTAATGATATTTTTCGTTTTGTATGTAGTTTATAAGGCATCGGCAGAAGCCGAAACAAACAGGATATTGTAGACCATATCTTTGCCAGAGGAGATGCTAGATATAGCTACAGAAGAGAGTTAGGATTATCTAAAGTGTAACAATTGTAAGTTACCTAGTTTAAAGTGAAAAGATTAGAGAAAAGATTATTTAAATTAGTAAAACTTTAGCAATAAAAGATGGTCTAAAATTCAATTCACTCTAAAAGAGTAATTTGATCTCAACATTAATTTCTTTTAAAATCCTAATAGCACTTATATTTATAGACAGAGGCCGTAGCTTGCATTGCATGGTCATGCGATCAAGATTGAATCGATCTATGCATGTGTACATGGCTCTTGACAATAAATATAAGTATTTTTAGCATTTAAAATTCAAACATAATATAATATTTGTGCAATACTACTTTCTTATCGTAACCATCTTTTATTTAAATTCTTTACTTATTTTACATCCTAACCAATCAAAAGATGGGGTGATGAATTTAATCAGTGATATAAAATTAATGTTATCTCAATCTTAATTTATTTTAAAAATTTAGTGACGTTTATATTTATAGACGGAGAGAGAGTAAGCTTCCATGGTATGGTATGCAGTCAGCGTCAGTTCATGCCGATCGAGATGATCGAATCGATCTATGCGCGTGTCTTGCTCGTGACCAAGATCGATGGAAAACGACCATGCACCTGACACAAACCCATGACAAGTACTGCACGTGTCATGCGACGTACCTCGCGCGTACGTGTCTCGATCGCCCCTTCTCTCCGTTGGGATTCGACAGATGCAATCAAGGAACATTATTATTATTTGGGAAGGAAGATCGATATGACGGAGTTGATCGGGGTGTTTTAAGTGCTGATGTGACCTAGTTCATGCGTACATGGAGGACCGAGGACTTAACACTGCAGCCGGAAGAGTAATTGAGCAACTAATTAACCAGCTAGCTGGTGGGTCGGGTTCGAGTTTGATCTGCCATGCATGCATGAGCCACATGAACTAAGACTAGTGACAGGATTATTTAGTGGTGCGCAATGGCGTAACCAGGATTTTAGTACTTGCATATTTTTTAAATACTATAAATATAACGTACTAATATATATTAGAAACATAGAATTGAACAAAATGCATCATGATATATTAACAACTAAAAGAGCTTTTCTCTTCGTGGGAGTTTTTTTTTTCTTTTTTTACATATACATGGGTTTTGGATTGGAGTGTTTTTGGGTGGGCCATGGTCTAGTGGAACCATCCACTAGATACGTCATCGGTGATACAGTATCACGGACGCGCTTCCTAATCTTCTGTATGATTTTTAAAAAACTTTCTTCATCATTATTTTTTAAAAATATTTTTAAACCAACTTTATCAACTTTCTAATATTTAATCTATTTGTTTGTACCATCTAATAATTAATTACCATAAACTTAGTTTCATTTATCACCCATCATCTCCCATCATCTAGTGAGAAGTGAGAACGCACCTACATAAAAATTCCACGCGAGGTTACACAAAAATTTGTATCACAATGATAAGGTACAATGTGTATTTGCTTTTGTAGCTAGACAGTAATATTTTATGTGCTTCGTACAATTTGTATCTTTAATTTGGTCAGGCATGTATCCAAATAATAGAAATAACCAGCGTGAGCTGGCTTTTCATGAGAGGAAGATAATACTACCATAGATCAAACATCCAATTAATGGTTCGAAGTAATTGATCACTTACACTACGTAGGGGAGCAATATGTATAAGTATATAGATATTTGTAGGACTCTCAAGTCTCAGCTGATCAAGTTCTCAAAAAATAAAAAAAAAGAGTCTCAACTGAAATGCAAGTTGCATGTTGTATTTACGATTCAATTCAGTATGCTTACAGTTGTGTGCAAGTTAGATTTGTTGCTGTATGCATGCAGATCAAATTAAATGATCGTACATGAAGACAAGATCAATTAGGCTGTTACTATGCCTAAGCTCGCAGGCACTCATGTACGTACGTACGCGATTAACACTGATGTCTCCTCGATCCATCGGTGGTTGATCTATGCGTTGTACGTAGCTGCTTGAGAGATGTAGTGATCAACTGGGAGATCTAGCTTTGGTAGCTAGCTTAATTAGCCAAGCATTAATCACTAGCTCCATCGATCCCTCGAGCGAGCTCTACTACTAATTTGCCCTTTCGTTTCGTCTGGTCTATCTCTTTCTCTCTACATGTCCTTTTCACCCCATGAGTAACAATTAATTAGTGTAGGGTACGTACGTTAAATCTCTGTTAATGTACGTCATGGTTGTAGGCAGCTTGTATCATCGACGTGATGTGTCCGCATGTGTACGTCGTTAATTAAGTACTCACAGGGAAAAATAGAGGACGGTAAAAGTACTACAAATTTCTTAATCTACTGCTATAAAACGTCATCATCTTTCCTCTTTTTCATATACATGGACAACCATCGCCTCATCTAAAAAAACAAAAAATATTGGATCCAATGTTTTATCTACAATCCATCCTTCAGCCCATCCCCAATTATATGGGTCTGGCATGCTGTAAAGCATGGACATGTTATTGGCCTTAATAATATTTAACCAAATTATAATGGGATTATACTAAAGTAACATACATCTAGGTGTGTTTTCAATAAAATTATAGTAAGCTTAGGGATTTGTCGTCGGTCGAGAGACACTGATAGATTTGCATATATATCTCAGAAAACAATAAGGTCACATGACATTCTATATGCTCACTTGATTGTATGTTTTTTTTATGCGCACACTAGACTTGGCATATAAAATAATTAATTTGTACTTTTTTAAAGTGATTACTATATAGCGAGTTAAACAATTAATAGGCAAATGCTGACACACAGAATGCTACTTGTACGTCCATTCTATACGTAGAGTCTTGGCTAGCTAGTATGTACTATAAATAACCGGCCGTCTTTCTTGATAGTTTGTCATGCACAGGGACAAGTCTCCCGTCTTTGTCGAATTTATCGTCAATCAGATCAAAGATTGAGCAATCTACATCTTTTACTCCATGCCTCCATTCTCCCCCATCTCTTGTGACTCCCTCCGCCTTGTAATCACTCGCTCTTCTCCATCATCGTGGTTTTACAGCCCATTATATAACGTTTTTGTCTCTCTGTCCCCATCTCATAATCCACACATAAGGCCTTCTTTAGCAAGACCAAAATCCCAGGACATCTGCGAAGATGTGCGGGAAAATTGAATTAAATTCCTGGCCCAACCATCAATGGGCTTCTGCCCAAACAAGGTCCCAAAGAAATCTAGATTCAGCGCTCTTTGAGAGGGCAATTTATATATATATAAAATGAAAACCCTCCTAGAGGACACGAGGAGTATATTTCTATAAATTTTAAAAACAAAAATATATTTTTGCAAACTAAAAATTTAAATAAATAATTTTATATGGTGTGCATGCATTGTGGTTCTACCTAAGGGCCCATTTATCGCAACTGGGCCACCACGATGAAAGCCTAAGTGGGCTATAACAGTACGCTCATTGCTTGGAAGGACAGGCCCAAATTCTACGTACTTAAAGCCCGGGTTACTGATCCCCTAATCAATAACGCTGGTTAATCTGAATTTTCGTTACGTATTTGTGATGAGCAGTTTGCAATCTTGTTGACACTTGCACTGTGTTTCCACGCTCAGGGTTTCCTACTGCCTCCGTTTTTTTTAATAAATAACACTATTAACTTTTGCGTGATGTTTGATCATTCTTCTTATTCAAAAATTTAGCGTAAATATAAAAAATATGAGTTATGTTTAAAGTTCTTTTAATGATAAGCTAAGTCACAAAAATAAACTATATACTTATTTAAATTTTTTGAATAAGATGAATGATCAAACATCGTGTCAAAAGTTAATAGTATCATTTATTAATAAAACGGAGGAAGTATTTCATTATGCACAAATTTAACTGGGGACCAAAATTTCTGAGTTCTGGATTTTTGAAATTTGAATAAATTTTGTTAAATTCACAAAAATTGAAAATTCCGGGCGAAATAGTTTCTGCCGGGGGTGATGTTGGCGGTGGTCCGAAACTCCCAAAAATTCAAACCGGAATTGCAAACCGCCAAGGCTTGTGTGCATCTCACAACATTCGGAGGTTCTACCGTTTCTGCAGCTGACATGTGGGTCCTGCATGTCGATTACACCGACAGGTGTCCCTTTCAGAATTAATCGTTTCGTTTGTGATAAGTTAATCATACTTAACAGGATTCATCAACAATGCAGCCCATTGAGACATTGGAACACAAGATGAGAACCCGAAAGAGGTTGCTCCAGTAGGAGCCGGTGAATCCAGAAACCTGAAGTAAAGAGTACATATACATTCCTTTCTCCTCTGGCCTTAGGTCTTCTTTTTAAACATTTGGAACAAAATGGTGTGTGATATTATTCCCTGGACATGATCTGATCCTCCTCCCACTTGCTAACCTTTCTCTGCTAAGGCAGTGTTCGGAGCTACGTGTTTGGCTGACAGTTTCAATGTACGTAAAATAAGACAAGTCATTACTTACATAATTAATTAAGTTTTAATTGTTACAAACTTAAAAAATAGATTTATTTGATTTTTTAAAGCAAATTTTACATAGTAAATTTTTAAAAACATACACTATTTAGTAGTTCGAGAAGCATGTTCATAAAAAAACAAAAAATTTTTACTCTTAACCCGCACCTTCGAACGGACCCTAATTCAGTTGTTGTCCATTCTGATCCCTAGCCCCTTTCAGGAGACCGTCCATTAATTCTTCTAAATCCTCTAGACTAAGCACTGGACTTCTCCTTACTTTGACCTTTCCTTGTTCTTAGACTTCTTGGCGCCGTTGGAAGTATGGTATACTTTTCATGCCTTTTTGACTTTACTTTGAATTGATATATTGATGATGACTGCAGGATTAAATTTTGGGTGTATAACTCTACACATTAAGCTTTTAATTTCATGCACTACTATATATTTATGCATACCCAAAGTGTACTTAATATAAATTTGGGGTTCACACATTTATATTTTATCTGAGCTTTGTGTTAATCGGAGCATATTCATAGAAGGGGAACCTGTGCTATGCGTGCGTATGCATTTTTCATCCAATCGAAAAGAAAGTTGGCAAGAAAACACTACTTTGTTTGATTCTTAGGCTAAATTCGATCGCTTTCCTATTATTCCATTATATATTACGTAATAGATTGTTGCTTTCGTATATTAGGTCCAGAATTAATTCATTTAAATTTGAAATTTTGAGGTTTTGATGTGGGACTTAAGTAGATTTCGAGTGAAATTTCGAACAGTTTTTAAGAATTACTGAAATCTGATCGTAATTTATTAAAATTTGACGGAAAATATTATACCGCTGAGGGTCAAAATTCAGCAATCAATCGAAAAGATAAACCTTGAGTAGAAGTAGTACTCCCTCTGTCCCATAATATAAGGAATTTTACCATTTAAATTTGTCCTAAAATATAAGAGATTTTGTGATTCCGAGATAATACTTTATTCCCCACTTGTACTAGTTTATTTTTCACTTACCAATTTTTATATTATTTTATTATTCACTTATCAAATGTTGTACTAGTTTATTCTCACATATTACCTTTTTAGGAGTATAAGTGTCTTTTTGGTTATAAAAATGATATAACCTCTTATATTATATTATATTATAGGAATGAGTGAGTACTGTGTGGTGTCCTTAAGTGCTTATTTTTTGGCTTATATAAGCTGCATGCAAAATGGAACATCATTAGCACGTGATTAATTAAGTATTTACTATTAAAAATTTGAAAAATTGATTTATTTATTTTTTAGAGATACTTTCATATAGAAATTTTTTTAAAAAATATATCATTTATCGTTTTAAGAAATGTGCATGTGGGAGACAAGAATTTAAGCCCACTGGCTTAAGTGGGTGCCGAACACCATGTAAGTAGTGTGGCTTCTTTTGAGCATCTCAGCTACAACAGCGCAGCTGCAGCAGCAGCAATAGCATCGCCATCGTGACAGCCACCCGGATATTCCCTTCCCCTTCACCACCTCCACCTTCACCATCGCATCAGTGCATCACCGATCACGCATCACTTCGCAACGCTTTGCTGCTCTGCTCGGTTGCTCCCAAACCCTCGCCCTCGCCGTCGCCATGTCCGGCGCGGTGGCGACCCAGGCGGTGGAGCCCCGCCCACCCGCAGCCGCAGCGCCGGCGGCGGTTGGAGCTGTTGCTAGTACCGCGGCGGAGGCGGCGAGGGGAGGGGGAGGGTGCGGGGCGGCGCGGAAGCCGGCGCAGGCGGCCATGATGGAGCACGTGCTGCTGGCGCTGCATGAGACGGAGGTGGAGAGGGAGGCGCGGATCCGCGCCATCTTCGGCTTCTTCGACGCCTCCGGGCGGGGCCACCTCGACCACGCGCAGATCGAGGCGGGCCTCGCGGCGCTCCACCTGCCGCCGGAAGGCGCCGGCGCCGGCGAGAAGGGGGACTACGCGCGGGAGCTGCTCCGCGCCTGCGACGGCGACCGCGACGGCCGCGTCGGCTACGACGACTTCCGCAGGTACATGGACGACAAGGAGCTGGAGCTCTACCGCATCTTCCAGGCCATCGACGTCGAGCACAACGGCTGCATCCTGCCCGAGGAGCTCTGGCACGCCCTCGTCAAGGCTGGTAACTAGAATGCCGCCTTGATCCTTCTAATGCGGTGTTAAATGTGCTTCGCGTGAGACCATGAGGCCTTTAGTATATAGGACAATCCAGCAAATTTTGGTCCAAATTTAAAAATTATGGAGTTGCTCGAACAAATGTGACACGTGGTATAGACAAAGAGTAGTGCAGTGAGGTAACTCTTGTGCTTCTGAGGTAATTTAGTTGCTCAACTTTGCATGTTGCTAGCACTGGAAGCTACGTTGGCTCCCATGGAAGTTGAAGCATATGCAGTACATGCTTGATGAATGGAATAGGCACAGTGGATAGCTGTTATGTTGCTTACTCGTAGTATATGTTGATAAGTTTGGCAGTATAGTGATGTAGAAGTGTGGGATGATGTTGGCTGTTGCTGATATATGTGAGGAACTTGGACTCCTTAGATGTCATGCAAAATGCAGTTGAAGTGGAGGTGAAGCCATGCAAAATTTGGTCGAATTGGACATACCTCAATACTTTGATGTTTGGTTGTGGTTCAGGGGTGAAACCAGGGGAGGCAGGGATGTCGTTAGCTCAGGTGACAACTGATAAGCTTCTCTGGGACCTTACATTCAAACTAACATGAACGTGTAGTTCACCTCCTTCCAGTCCAGTTGGAGAACCCAAGTTTTGAGTTTTGACCTCTGAAATTTTGCTTTGCTGTCATATATGATAATATTCAGCCAAAAAAAATCTCAAGAGCAAGGAAAGAATATTTTGTTTGGTTCATCCTGCATTTGCATATGAAATGAACAAGGGAAAATTTGGCTACACATCTCATGAGGATGTCTGACAAAAAAGAGGAAAGCATCCAACTTCAACTTGTAAATTATTTCTCATGAAATAGCAACTAAATCTGCCTTGTTAACTAACTTCAGTTCATTGTGGTTTATTGGGCTGTGCCTGCTGATCTCATTTAGTTTGAATAACATGAACTCCCTTCTTCCTTTAAACTGTCAATGGTAGTAAAATATCTTAGGGATGAGTATGAGCTTTTGGCAGCCAAAGCTATTGAATCTGTTCCTTGCCATTAGTCACAGCTTTCTGGGCGTGCTTGAACACCATGGAGCAAGATAGAGAAAATAACTCCCGTCCCAGTTGATTGAGCTTAATCTGCCCACCGCCAGGCAGATGCATCTGTCTCTTCTTTCTAGTTTCCAACAGGACTACCAGCACTAGACCAAGGAGAGAAAGTGTAGTAATACTAGGCTCGATCAATACCAACTGTAGAGAGATTCTTATGGTTGTCCGCTGACTGAACGAGTGTGATCTTTTTTTTTAATGAGTTTTTACTGGTAACAAGTCAATTGAAAATCTGCAGTTCAGTATATAGTGCAATGTCCCAATTTTGGTGGTTTTAAGTTCCAACCTTAAAAATGAAAACAAATAAAATCAGATCTATTTCCCTTTTTTTAAATCAATATGTCCTATGAAAGCACCTGATAATTCTAGTCTCTTTGATATCTTACAAGTAATATCAGTTTTCTGTTTGCAGGCATAGAAATTGATGACGAGGAGCTTGCAAGATTTGTTGAGCATGTGGATAAGGACAACAATGGAATTATTACTTTTGAAGAATGGAGGGACTTTCTTTGGCTTTACCCTCATGAGGCAACCATTGAGAACATCTACCATCATTGGGAAAGAGTCTGCCTTGTAGATATAGGCGAGCAGGCTGCTATACCAGAACGTATAAGTAAGCATGTAAGTGCAAGCAAATATCTAATTGCAGGAGGTGTTTCTGGTGCAGCATCCCGTACCGCTACTGCACCTCTTGACCGTCTCAAAGTCGTTATGCAAGTACAAACAAACCGTACTACAGTCTTACAAGCAGTGAAGGATATATGGAGAGAGGGTAGTCTCCGTGGATTCTTCAGAGGAAATGGATTGAATGTGGTAAAGGTTGCTCCAGAAAGTGCAATAAGATTTTATGCCTATGAAATGCTAAAAGAATACATAATCAAAAGTAAAGGAGAAAATAAGAGCGACATTGGTACTTCTGGACGTCTGATGGCTGGTGGTTTGGCTGGAGCAGTGGCACAGACAGCTATTTATCCCATAGATTTAGTAAAGACCCGACTACAGACTTTTTCATGTGGGAGTGGTAAAATTCCTAGCCTTGGTGCACTATCAAGAGACATTTGGATACAGGAAGGTCCTCGAGCGTTTTACAGAGGCCTTGTTCCATCATTGCTTGGTATGGTTCCGTATGCTGGAATTGATCTTACTGTTTATGAAACACTGAAAGAAATGTCCAAGACATATGTTCTCAAGGATAGCGGTATACTCCTTGCAAAAACTGTGTTTACATCTCAGTACTCTCACTTTTCAATTGATTTTGCTAAATACGATCTTTTATGCAGATCCTGGTCCTTTTGTACAACTAGGTTGTGGAACAGTCTCAGGAGCTCTAGGAGCAACATGTGTTTACCCTTTGCAAGTCATCAGAACAAGGTGAGCAATAGCTTGTCAATAGAAATATATTTATACGATGGGCATCTCTCTCTCTGACCTTGTTTTCTGTATAATACTTCTAGACTGCAAGCTCAACGAGCCAATTCAGAGGCTGCATATAGAGGAATGTCTGATGTTTTCTGGAAAACACTGCAGCACGAGGGAATTTCTGGATTCTACAAAGGGCTTGTACCAAATCTTCTCAAAGTGGTGCCAGCTGCAAGTATAACATATCTCGTTTATGAGACAATGAAGAAAAGTCTCTCTCTCGATTAAATTCTTCTGTCTTTTTTTCATATCAGCCATCATTATTGACATGGCTGACTGTAGAGATACTGTTGAGGCATGGGGTTATTGGTTGGGTAGGTGCTAATTTTTCCCGCCGAAGTGAAAGATGGTAATTTTGCCTTCAGGATAAGAGTTAAAAAGTCTTGACAGCAATGCTTCTCCTAAATCTCATTGGAAGAAATAAAAAAGAGTAATACTCATCAGATCATCAAGAGCCCATGATGAGACACAGGTACCTATCCATATTTTACCATTCTGTACTAGTATCATTTGTGTGCGCGTCTTCCATCTCCGCTTACTACTAGCTCTTCACCTATATGATTTCTGGATCAACTTTATACTTGGGAAGTCTGTAGCATAAAGTTGTTCATTTCCTTGTTGTACAGCACTGGGCTCACACAGAAGATATTATGGCAACTAAATTGTACCATATCGACTTAGCAAGCACCAACTAGCCAATCCATGTTCGCCAGGCACTGGCCGGTGGCCTGTGCCTTTCAGTAGGTTGTTCTCATAGGCTACCATGAATATTTCATCAATATAATCAGTATTTACCTTAGATATTCTGTTATTTGTGGAACTCTACTGGAAACTATTTACATGGGAGCATGTGAAAGTATGACAAGCCTCCTGGTTCTTAAACTCCATAAAATAATCTAGATTCATGTCCGAGATTGATTTCTCAAGTAGGGATCATTTTGTCATCATGCTAGTATGCAATCGTCTTTTTCAAGAGTTGCTACAGAAACTGTTCCCTGTGTTTTCAAGTAGCTATTGGGTCCTAGATTCCCCAGCTGAAAAGGAGTGCATATGATTTTAAGATTGTGTGGTGGATTAAATCTGCATTGCCCCTTTTCACGTTCTTTAATATTTTTCTTTGGTGATTCCATTCCTTTTATATGAATATACACTCTTTATCCTTTTTTCTGTGCATGGTCTCGAACCTGGAATAACATTTCAAGGCTTGTTCTGCCCTAGTTTAAGTTAGATCAATCTTCTTGATGTGTCGGATAGTTAGAACTGATTCTCGGTTAGGGGCTTTGTGTATTTGTGTCTTGCTGTTGATCTCACTATTCCTAAAAATTCAAGTAAATATTTCTGTTTTGACTTTAGCTTTCATGTCTCTGCAGTGGGCATTCCCGGGATCTAGTTAGTTGTTGAGTCAGGATCTGTTGCTGAAGGCTTCTTTTGCTCCTGAATAAGGGGGAAATTTTGTTCATACAATTTGATACCATCACACATTGAAGGAACTATTTCTGCTCCTGAGCTTTCATAGGAGCATGAGGTGTGACCTTCACCTTCCTCGCAGCTGCCCAGCAGGGCACTGCTTACATGTATTTTGTACCTTACATACCTACATATGTAACTGCATGATCAACCGGGCGTTGTCTTCTGGTGACCCACGGCATCATGCACATAACCTAACTAACCAGAGAAATGTAAAAAAGCGGTATGTTGCTCACTCTTTTATATGCCTATCTACCGTTCTAGTGGATCATTGTGCTTGTATAGTAGCTGTTTTTATAACTGAATTTTATTTCATGTGTTCTGTTTTGTAAATGTAGCTGAGAGATGTAGTAATTTCATTGAGGAATGACCATTGTCTTGCTGAAAACATACCCTTGAATTTTAACCTTGAATTGTATTATCAAATGCCTGAAAGTCAACCCTAAACTTCATAAAATAAAATAAAATAAACCTTGAAATATCAAACGCATTTATTTTACCATCCATCAACCTAACCTAGTGTGGTATATGGAGCATGACTTTTGGGAGTAGGACAGCGGCTACGTGGTTCTGTTGTGTAAAGAGTTTGTTTTGATAATAATATAACAGTAGATTTTGTTGTCTGAATGTAACGTTGAGCGCTCATATGCGTTACAGTATTATTTTGTGTTTTTCCCCTGAAAAAAATGGAATATAAATACGCACACTTCTTAAGCTTCTGAACAATGATATTTTTACAAAAACTTTATACATATGAATTTCTTAAAATACTATTTTAAATCTATTGTTGAACCTTATAATAGTTAATTCATTCCATTTGTACATTTAATTATTCAGCATTACATTATATTCCATTCAGCCTAACACATTGCTCGCTGACTTGAATTTTCACATGTGCTAGTATCCGCGTATCTGATCTGCCGGACACATCTGAATTGGATCAGATATGAATTTGCTTTCTCTCTCTATAGGTACCCGTTGGAAACTTCTCGGTAAGATTTGAGCTGGAGTTCGGAAACTTCTCTGCAAGCCCTGTGGACTGAACGAAAGAAATTGTGTCAATGACCAGACCTGGTAGTAAGTGGTAGTACTATGTTAGGTCTGCAGAGTGCAGAGGCATCGCAGTAGGAAGCATCCCAAGAGAGAAACATCTTCACGCGTGGTTCGTTCATTCTACAGAAATTTCACCACGAGGCAGTGCAGCGTACAGCGAGATCCCCCACGTGACGCGATCGATTCCTGTGCTGTTTTGGCCAAGCGTACGTGAGACAAACCTGGGCGCTTCTCCAGTGTCGGCTCCTGTCTTATGTCTGTCTTGGTTTCTATTAATACGTTTTTTAAAACATAAAATAGTATATTTTTAATTCTATATAAAAGTATCTTAAAAATCGATTTCTATTAATACGTTTTTTAAAACATAAAATAGTATATTTTTATAAAAGTACTTAAAAAATACCACCAAAGTCGGCAGCGCACGCAGTCACCCTCTGCCGCTGCGCTGCGTCGCCTGCGCGGCTGACAGCGACGGCGGCGCAGGTTGGTTGCCTGGTTAGATATATGTGGTAGTAGGACAGGTGGCCGCGGCGGCGCTGCCGATGGACACCTGGCGGGCGGCGACAGGTGGCCGCGACAGCGACGGGTCTGGATCCGGCGACGCGGTGCCAGGTGCACGCCACCTGGCCGGCCATCCGGTGAGGCCCCTCTCATCGTCGTCGGCGAGAGAGAAAGCTACGCCGACGCGAAAAGGAGGCGAGACGAGGCGGCACACGAGAGGCGGCGACTCGCGGCGGGGCCCGGACCGGTCTGGATTGCGTCGAGAGCATGCGTGGTGATGCCGTGATGGTGGTGGACTTTGTGGTCGGCAAGGGGCCTGCTCCGGCAAGCCGGCCGGTGGCTGACGTCGTCGGGAAAATGGATAGGTAGGCGCTGTTGATGCAACGGAAGGGGACGCTGTCTGTTGACCAACCGGTAACCCGGAAGCTGTGCCGAAGCTGCGTGCCATCGGACCATCTCCAAATCCCCCATCTGACTTTCTCCACGTCTCCAGGTCCATACTGTATTTTATTTGAAATTGAAATTGATGGATTATTAAATTATCTTTTTTAATAACTATTTAAGGGTACAAACAAATAAATAAAATATAGGAAAACGAATGAATTATTGTAGAAAAAATTGTTCTAAAAAATAATCCAAGAAAATTTTATATAGAAAATTTTACACGAAACGTACCATTTATAAATTTGGAAGTGTGCAAATCAAAATCTAAAGTTTAGAATCAGAAAAGAACATGACTTTGAATTTTTTGAATCTTGTTTTCTTCCCTTGAGAATGAAAAAAATTAGCGAGAGCTTGTTGGGACTAACTACAAGTCTGGCCTTCTTCCCTTGAATTTACCTAGTTTCACTAGCTAGCGAGAGAAAAACAAAACAAAACAAATATTGGAGCTACTCATTCTTTTTACATAAAGGTTAATTAACTAAATCCTTATATTTGTGGATGGAGGTAGTATAAAAGAAGCTCACAATGATTATATGCTAACTACACTATTTCACGTGATGGAGTAACCCATTCACCACTTAAAAAAGGATTTTTAGCAACATTCCCTTCAGACAACACCAGTGGACGAAAAGTCCAGCCGGTGCGTTAAGTGAGGCGGGTTGGGTGGTCACAGTTTGCCTGCAAAAAAATTAATATAAGTGGGTGCTTAAGAAGACCACATGTGTAAATTGAGCTATTTTTACTGGTAGAGCGTTAACAAGTCTACATATGGTAATAATGTTTATACATGCGAGCATTTAAGAGAACCGCCTGTGGAAACTGAGCTATTTCTACTGACGAGGGCTTAAACAGGCTGCCGTGTAATAATATTTCCACGAGCGACCCGTTAAGTCGGCTGTTTGAGTTATGCCCTTTCATTTTCCTCTCGTCCATCATGCCGGCATCGGTAGTCAAGCCACTGGCTGGATGCCCAGCGCTTCCACATTAAATGGATTTTTTCTATGAGTCATATATATTATATTAATAGTGCTTTATCGATCAAATTTAATTACTCACGAAATCACCACGATCTATATATTGCTCAATAAAAAATTCATTTTTTGAAAAATAAATTTAAAATTGGTGGAAAATATTTAAACTTGGAGCAAAAACATCACAGATGGGCAGAAGCATATTTTTGTCGACCACGAAAACATATTTTATAGGCAGTCAGACATTATGGCCCTGTTAGTGAAGATCTATTTTCACACACGGGTCGTTAGGCCGCTCGCCTGCAGAAATGCCTTATGACAGGTGGGCATATTAGGCCACCCGCATGTAAAATGCTCTGTTCACAGGCCTTTAGTTAGAGGCGGCATGGCTGGGCCCTGCGAAATTGTGTTTTGGCCATCTGTGATGGCATGTTTCGTGCTAGTGATTTGTTCTAAGCTTAGCATAATTTCAAAATGAAGTGTACATATAACTTGTCGATTTTTTACTTGGTATTCTCTCCATCCTAAAATATAACCTCGCCGTAATCCAAGTGGGTTCAAATGCTTGAGGAGCATATGTACCAAAACCAATACGATTGTCTTGATAGGGATTAAGGATTGGGGTGTAAGATTAAAATGACTTTAATAATAGACGATGGGATGATGGGAATTAAAAATAATATAAATGGGTGTGGGCCTTGAAGGTTGATGGAATGATGAGCTTAATAGAGATAGCATGAGAAGAAATAAAATAAAAATTATATTTTACAATAGTTATGTTTAAGAAAAAATCTAAATATAAAAGTAGCTATATTTTTTTGACGAAGGAGTAGTCATCTACTCAAATTCAAGGTCAAGGGTGCATGATGCACTCAAATTAATTTGGCCATGACGCTGCTGGAATGACGTCGTCTAGCACCAAGTCACCAACCAAACCTAATGTCAACCTCCTAACTAGCGTGCGTGCTAATTTAGCCACACCACTCAAGAATACCCTGAGACAGACAAGTGGTTTTGACAGGTACAAACCGGATAAAGCATTGCACCTTTTTTCCCTCTATTCGATAAACCATCTAATACGAACATTCAGCCGCATTGTTAGCGTACAGTCTTCGTAGTTGGAAGAGGCATGGAGTACTCTGTTTCACTGTTTTAGGACGATAAGATTCAGAGGAGACAAGACTTCAGTTCGCAGAATCAACATACATGCAATTGGAGTTAGCAATAAAATGACCAATAATGGGTTAGACAAGTATATATGATCAGATTGTTAACAAATTTGGTGTGGTTTGGTAACATATGAACATACTATGTGTGATACGATATGTTTGGCGTGATAAAGTTAGTAACCCTTATTGTGCATGACATGGCCTAAAGCATATTGTGCGTGAGGATAATGACTTGTCACAAGATAGCTAAACTTTTAATAGAAACCCTTAACTATATGATAGATATAAGACAGAATTATGATTAGGTTAGTCTCAAATGTCTAAGTAGGATGGTGGCCGTACATAAGTAAGAATCTAATGTGTCACCTGAATTGAGGAGGGAGGAAAATTTGGAGAAATCAGGTCTCATGCAAGAGCTAACTCAAACATCAAATCCAAGATAGATAGACCCACAACAAATAACACTGGGACATGCCAGCAGTTTACTCGTGACGGGCTCATATGCAAATTTTGTGGTACTATGCAAACATTTGTTTTTCTTGTTCCACTAGAGAAACCAAGAAAAAACTATGCACTGTAAAATGTTAAGTCTAAATGGACATTTCATACACTCTCTCGTCTAGACACGGTCCTATATGACTATAATAATGAAATTGCTCTTATATAAAACGTGTCAATAATAAGAGAATGTACAATAGTGGCCCATATTAATGTAAAACTTTTAACACAAGACCAAGGATGGGAGTGCATTAATTTTTTTTTCAGATTACATTGAAGTCGAACACGCGCACACCCACCACAAATGAGTTCTATAACACGCTCAAAGAGACATATACTAGCGGGGATTGACCACTCACATATCCACAATATTCATAGGCATCACAATTTGAATTTAGATATATAGAGTTTTACACCTACTACTCTATGGCCACGTCTTTAGTGCTTTTCTAAATTTCTCTGCTATCTTAACTGTTACTACCTCTGTCCTTATTAAGTAATATTCTAGAATTTAAATTGTCCCATAATAAGTGTATTTCTAAAGTACTACTTTAATTTTTCCCTTTAATCACCGATTATTCAAATTTCTCCTCATCGTACCCTCCCATCCTTAATCAACTCTCATTTAATGAAGACATTTAGTACATTCTTCTTCCATACTACTTTGTCACTTAGATCCTATAAATGCACTTAATATGGAACAGAGGTCGTACATAAGAAAGTTTTCTAAATGACATTAGATATGTTAGAGATGGGAAAAAAATGTGCCAACATACTTTGTATCCTACGAGTACCTTACAAGAATACAAGGATGACTCATGAATAAATCCACTGTTTCCACATACGGACATCATGCTAGCGAGGCTCGAGAAACGTGCCTCCGACTCTTCGAGACGTCGACGACGATCACGCGAGTTCGCTCGCGGGCGAGACGACGACGAACCAAAGCCGGCGTCGCGGCGCGCACGATTTTGGCGCTCTCCTTGTGTGGGACTCCCCCGCCGTCCCGCCAGAAGGTTGAGAAACCACCATATGCCACATTTCTCCTTTTACATATTCGTGCTTTTATATATTCGTGCGTTCTAAACTGATCAGAGGTTAGAAACATTATTCAGTTTTTTTTATATCGGTTTTTTACCATGAGTCGGGATTTTAGGGTTTTTCTATATATGGGAAGGAAATTTAGCAGAAAATTGAAGGGGGGAGAAAGTAGAATGACTATGCTTTTTAAAGTAGTTAAGATATTAGTAAGCTAATTTCTCTGTTTTAAAATATCGTTCTTGTTTTACACAAAGCTAACATTTAAAAATATTGACTAATAATTAAACTAAAGATCAGCGTTATACATATAGTATCATTAAATTCATATTTTAAAATATTTTTATTTATGATTTTAATTTTATAATAATAAATACATTATATCATCTAGTGTTGTTATATTATAATCTACTTAGAATACGTCCTAACACTCTTTTTAATCCCTTTGTGTTGTTATATCATCTAGCGATGGTGACGATGACAATGATGATACGAGGGGTAGGAGGATAAAGTTTGAGCAATGATGAGTACTAGGCTTGGTTGCTGGGTTTAAGATCACACGGATAAGTTATTTCCAAGGCTTGGCTGGCAGTGCATATATATATTAGAAAAAACCTTCACAAAATATTCTTTCTATTTTTTAATAAATAATACCGTTAAGTTATAACATGATGTTTAACCATCCGTTTTATTTAAAAATTTAAGTAAATATAGTTTATTTGGTTGTAACCTAATTTATAATTAAAAGAACTCTAAGTACGACTTATATATTTATATTTATATTAATTTTTTGAATAAGATAAATATTCAAATGTTACGATAAAAATTAATGATGTTATTTATTTAAAATTAGAGGTAGTAGTTGAAATTGTTCCGCACGTTCTGCATGCAGAAATAGTATAATTAAAGCCCAGTGCTCCCTTCGGAAAACAAAGGAGCTCAAGTAGCCGGCGGTATAGTTGAAGTATGTACCAGTGTTCTTTTAGGGTTACTGCCCCTTCTATGGTATGGTAGTTATCGTGTGGTTACCACAGTAATCGTTTATAATCATACGAATTTTATCTTTAAAAATTTGAATTTAAAATTTTTAAATCTCACAGTTATTATGATAAGGTCACGGTTACCGCGTGATATCACACGGTAACCATACAGTAAGCCGCGGTAACCATGATATGTTGAAGCTAAAAAGAAAAAATTATGGAAAAAATTATAAAACCTAGTAAAAATTCTAAAAAATTATAGAAAATTCAAGAAAAAATTGTGGATATCTCTAGAAAAACAATGTAATATTACATAATTTTTTTGTATAATCCTTGCTATCTTTTTACACTTAAATAAAGTAGAAATTATATCCCAACTCATCTCTTATTTTTTTAATTTCGATGGAGCTCCAGAATATGAAATAAACTTTGTTATTTTTACAAACTTTCTTTATCATAGTAATTCAAGTACTATCTACTAGAATTTTTTTGATTTTTTATATTTTTTAAAAGAAATTAAATTTAGATGAAATTTATTTAAACCAAGCCATCGGTAATCAATACCGTACCCCGACGGTTCGGCCAACCCTGGTAACCCGTCCCATCCATAATCATTTGAATTAATAAATAAATCAGCAAACATGGTTGTGTTCATATTTAATTTAACCCCCTCCTGAATCAATTCTTCGTATTAAATGGTTGTGTGTTGGTTTGTTTCTTTACAAAATTGTAACAAGCACCCTTTTTCTAAACAGAAACAACATGCTTTGTTGATGAAAACTTGCTTGTGTTTATCGTGCAATGAACTGTTAAACCTTCTAAATGCTTGAACTCTACTGCATATACTCCTCCATTAATTGTCTATCTGTATAATCGAAAAGTCCGTTTTTTCAAAGAAAGTATTTTAATTTCGCATATGCTAATAGTCAGATTCACCTCGTCATGAGTTAAAATCACACACACAAAACATCCTCACAAATAAATAAAAGAAGCACACACCAAAAACATGTCGTAGCCACTTGCTCTTCAAACAATATCATGTTAAAATTTACGATTTGGTGCTTGCGGAGCAACAAATTAATGTGCTCCTCTTTATTTAATTGCATAGCTATTGTTTTACAATTTTTTTTCCCTTGACAACATCGCTATTAAGGCTCTGATCGGTTGATCTCCGGCTAATAACTAATAGAGAAATGAACGGAGAAAAAAAATAATTTAGGTACATGTGCCAGTTGTTAGTGTTTTAAAACTAAGATTGAAAAATAGATTAAGATAAAAAAAACTCCAAAATCAACTCTAAATTAAAGTTTCGAATTTAATTTTTGACGATGATGAATATAGCAATTCCTGCCGCCCAAATTTTCGTCTTAATCTTAATTTAACCCAAAAAAATACACAAACAATAGTTGGGTTCAAGAGATAGAGACAATAAATTTGATCAGGAGTGTCTAGTTTTCGGGTGACTGAAAATTTCAAAAACTTCAATCAATTTTTCCATCATTTGGATAGCAATCCTATGGTTCTCATCACTCCTACTATTAATTATTCAAAATAATGTCTCTTATTTAATAGATAAAAAGTTAAACAATAGTTACACTAACCTAAACATGAAATAAATTTACAATTCATAAAAAATTCACAAAATTACATCCAGAAGTGTTCAAACTGAGTAAAAATAAAGTAAAACCATATACAATAAAAAAATTACAGTCAAAATAAACTAAAATTGCACATTGCACATTATATAGTACTACAATTTTAGTCATAGCAATATGTAATTTTAGGTGACTGAAAATTACAAATTTTTAAACGCCTAAAATCTAGCAAATCCCAATTTGGTCTGTGTGGTCAAAATTAAATTACCAGATCAAGCACGCTGCCTACTCCCTCCGTCCCTAACTATAAAAAATAAGAGCATTCAAATTTTGTAAGGATTATATAGTACTACTTTTTCTCACATGTCCTAATTTAATGAGTAGCATCATAGTAAATTTTTTTCATCCTTATTTTCTTTAAAAGAAACTACTAGTATCCTTTATATTTGAGCCTCACATATCCTAATTTAATGAGAGATATTATAGTAAAATTTTTTATCCTTAATTTTTCTAAAAGAATAGGAATCTAATAGTATTTTTTATATTTGAGGACGGGCGGGGAGTATAAATCACCACGCAGCCGCACCCCAAATCCAAAAATAAATCAAACCGCATCGCGTCGCGTCGTCCTCTCTCTCTCTCTCCTTCGCGAGGTCGCCATTAATACCTCCTCTGCTTGCGAGAGGCCAAGAGCACCGGCTACCTACCTAGCCACCTACTGCTTCCAACGCTCAACGCCATGGCATCGTCTTCGTCGTCGTCGGGGAGCGGGTCTCTCGCGCTCGCTGCCGCCACTGCCGTGGCGGTGTCCGGCTCCCTCGTCATCTTCTCCCTCTGCCGCGCCGCGAGGTCGGCGCCGGTCTACGAGGCGGCGGCGTCCGGGGAGGCTTCCCTCCGCCCCTGCATCTCCTCCTCAGGTGGGTCACCGGATCCTTCCCTCTCGTGCGGTTCCTCTTCTTCTTCTTCCGGCATGCTTGGGGTGGGGGGTTCTCATGGTGTGCCTGGTGCTTTGTGCGCGCAGAGAGGCGTAGGCAAGAGGGGGCCAAGGAGCGGAGGCGGCGGAGGGGCGAGAGGCGGGTGCGCTTCGCCGACGACGTCATCGACAATGAGGGCGCCGCCCGCCCAACCAGGCGGCTCCCGGCGGCGGCGGAGCCCACGTGCAGGGACGCCGCGGCGGCGGGGCGGATGCCGGCGAACCGGGAGGCGCTGTACCGCGGCATGCTCCGCGACCGCTCCTCCCAGAGGGTCGCCTACTCCTACTGACGCCGCCACCGCCGCCTCCTCGCCGCCGGCCGCCGCGGTTGCTCGATTGATTAGGTCGCAATTAAGCTAATCATCTTCTTCTTGCTTTTGGTTAACTTTTTCTTGGTTTCTTTTCTTTCTCGTGCGTGCGTGGTTGCTTTGGAAGGCAGGCAGTTGTTGACTTTATGTGGATCCAGCACATCTCTACTGTACAGTAATGGATTATTATATTTTTTTAAAGTAGTTTTTGTTCTTCTCTTTTATGTTTTTATCTCATCTTCGTTTGTAAATACTCAATCTCTTCTCTTATTTTATCTCTAGAAGAAGGGAAAAAAAGAGAGACGATTTCTCATGGCTGGCAAAAAGATGTTGTGAACCCGACGAGGGATTAAGTCAAAAGTCGTGCTCTCAACACAAGACAAGTCTTTACATCTACTTTAGAAAACCGAGTAAATACATCATGATTTTGGATGTAAATCGATTGGTTTTTATTACCTGTAAATTAAATTAGGATTATTTTTTACTTATCGAAAAATAAATTTACTCGAAACGGAATAGAGGTCACATCTGATTTTGGCTTGATAGGATTGAATTGGAAAACGAAACGGTTAGGGTGCAGCAGGTAAGGAAGATTCCTTTATCCACTTTTTTTTTGTCTAAAGAAATGGTGGTACCAATAGGTATATTCTTGTGAGCGTTCATGCGGGTCAGGAGCAAAATAAACTAGGACTAGTCCTCTTTTCTTGCCATTGTTTAATTTGATTTGATATGATTATTCGGAAAGCGTGCTCATGGAAAATGAAAGGGTTTTTACCCCCTCCTTGCATCTTCAAATGGTGTCTTAGTTGTTCAAAAGTCAAGGTTTTAAGGATAAATATAATAAAATATCCCAAAATTAACTTAAAATTAATTTCAAAAATTTAAATTATGGGTACCGCTTACAAGCTAAGTAACACTTGGAAATTAATTCCATGCAATATACTAAATTTAAAGGATTTTACTTCACACTCCATTACTAAAATAACATTTAGGTTTGTCAGAGATATTTAACCGTTAATGCATAATAAACTAGTTTAAAAATTAAACCTCAAAAGAAAGTATACAAATTGCGGATTGTGCATGGAACAAATTAAGGGCAAAACTATGTTTTCACCCACATACTAACGGTAGCTTGATAGAAACCTAATGAAAAGGACAAATAAAGGATAAAAGTTAAGAATAAGAGGCATTAGAGAAAGAGTCTTTTACGAGGGCAATCAAGAGAACCGATCAACTTTTTCTAAAAAGAAAGAATATGGATACTGTGCAGACATCAAAACTAGGGCGGTCCACGGTTTTGATTTGAGCTCGGACCTGTACTTCATCAGCAGCAAAATGTCTTAGTCCGGGAGTATTTATAATACTACCTCTATTTTAAAATATATAATTCTGATGACTTTTAAATATTTGTTTTATTAAAAAGCTATGTAAGTATTTTTTATTTTATTGTGATTTATTTTATCGTTAAAGATAATTTAAGCATGACTTATACTTTTACATATTTATACTAAATTTTTTAAATACGATGAATGGTTAAACGTCATGTTTAAAAATCAGTATCATATATTTAAAAATAGAGAGAAAATAATTTAACGAAATTCATCGACTGAAACTGCTGTTCTGAATCTTGTGCTGCATTCAGAAACGGAGTATCTATCATAGTACGCGACTAATATGGCCATATCGTATGGATGGGCGTCCAAATCAGGCACGTCCATCTCTGGCCGTACGTACGTGCAGGAAGGCACGGCAAAAACAAGGAAAAGTACAAGGAAGTTGACGCACGATCTGACCTCAGAATATCATGTCAGAGTTAGGCCTGGTCGATTTTACATAAACTTTGTGTAACACCTTTTAATAGACAGTGCTAACACTTTGGCTAACATTAAAGTTGTTAATTATTTGAAATCGGAGAGAGTAATTGCTAATCACTATTATTTTCAGTAATAAATATATTTGAAGCTCTAACCTACTACTCCAAATACTTGTTGATAAAATAATAAAATAATTGCTAACCTGAACAGTACATAACAATGTAGAAATCATTATTGATTATAGTTTTCATCTAAACAATGTTGGCTTTATCATGTTTACATTTTTCTGGCATCATAATGTCCTATGAAAGAGCCTAAGTGCTAAATTTGGAAGCTCTCGAGCTAAAGGCTGAGATTTAATTCCATTTTAAAAATTTATTCATTAAGGGAGATAGCATCAAGCAATTTCCTTGCCTTCTCTCAGAAAAGAGAAAAAATGCAAACCGATGCATTTCTTCAATCTTCAGGTACACAAAGCAGCGTTCAAGATGGCTTACTAACTGACTAGCTGACCATCTTATCAAACAAGCTTTATAATTAGTACGTGGTTAATTAAGTTAAATATAATAAATTTAAAAATGGATTTTTTTAAGAAACCTCTACACAGAATCTTTTTCCAAAAAAAAATCACACCATTAGGGCCTGCTTGGAAGGCATGTATTTGGCCCGAAACCAGTGTAAATCACATGCCCACAAATTTATTCCCGTCGGGCAAAAAAAAGTGCTTGGATTGTCGGTTTTCGTTTTAAAATTCCTGTGATTAGGCCCAATACACCCGGAAAACTAAAAAGGCCTCGGGAGGCAACAGAAAAGAAAATGACGCGTCATTTCCCTCTACATCATCTATGTGAGAGCGCTAGGCTGCAACGCCGCCATGGTGATTTCTTTGCGCGCCTGTCAACGGCAATTACAATCCATGCACGTTTTCAGCCTCGGTGAGCAAGGCCCAGCGAACATGTATAATGCCCCGCTTTCAGCGAGACGTTAAACAATATTTTACTAAAATTTATTCGCGAAAATTTTGATCTTGAGTATTATGTTGTATGTCGTGCCTAGATCTCGATTTAAAATCATGTCCTTGATCTTGACAATCCCTCCTCTTAAAATTCTCCGTTCCAAAATAATCTCTAATTTCGAATCACTGTTATCGAACTCCGCTCCAAATCCTAACGACGAGCTCCCCGATCATCCCTAAGTAACCCCCGCTTCGATATCTAACCCGTTGTTCCAAAATCTCCGTTTCAATATCCGTTCCGAAGATCCGATGTCGAAACCCTAAACATTCTCTATTGAATCTTCCCGTAAACCCCTTGTTCTCTCTTCTCCTTGAATCCCTAAAAACCCCAAGTTAAATATACGGTTTGGGTGTCGAGCCTCTATTCGAACCCTCTCCATCAATACAACTATATATATATACACACACCTATATATATATAGACATAAACCCCCATAAACATACCTATGTGTGTGTGTGTGTGTGTGTGTCTATATATATATATATATATATATATATATATATATATATATATATATATATATATATATATATATATATATATATATATATATATATATATATATTAAATATCATAATTTGAATTTGAATCCGCTCTCCTTGAAGTCCTCTCCTTGGATCCCCTGCAAAAATCCTCGGAAAAAGGATTAATCCCAAAAATACCAAAAATTGCTACCTTTGACCCCTTCTTAAATTCCTCAAATTTTCCTAGGTTGAAAAATAAATTTTGAATTCAAAGGGAAATCCCTTTGAAAACCTTCCAAAACTCCTCCCAAAAATACCCAAAGAAAAAGAAAAGTACTATTGTACCACTAGGCCGCCCCATTCCTCTTTTTGGCCCAGCAACAGCAGCCAACCTCAGTGAGCCGCCGAGCACTGACGGATGGCCGCCGCGTGTCCATCCCGCGCGCTGTTTATCTTCTTCCTCTGCTCCCCGGCTCCGTTTCTTCATTCCGCCCTGATGGTGTTCAACTGAATGACGAATCAACGCCGCCGCTATGCCGTGATGCCGCCCTGCCCCATGGAGGCCATCGTTAGCCGCCGCAGCACGCCACGCGCCACCACGACGAAGCTTGGCCGCACTCTGCCGCCCGTTTTCCCTGCCTCCTTTCCGCTTCCCGCTCTCGCCTCTGCCGCTCGGTCAAAAGCTGCTGAGCCGACACCATTGTCGTCCCCACAGTGACCTCGCAAGCCCGCGCGCCCACTCCAAACCTAACCGCACAATAGACCGCCTCCACCGCCTCGCGAATCCTGGCCGCCCATTTGAAATTACCGCCCACGCGAGATTTCGCCGCCGCGCCATGTATCTCCCGTCTCCCTCTTCCTCTCTCCTCCATGAGTAAGCTCAATCATTGGCGGCACCCTTCTTCCCAAACCGACCTCGGACGCCGCCCTACACTCTATAAATACCCCCTCCCGAGAGCTCCCCTCCCCTCTTGGTTCTGCTCCTTGGACGACATCCTACCGTGTTGTCTTCCCCGAGCTCGGCCATCGCCGTCGTCCACCGCCTCGGGCATCTCCCCTCGAGCCGCGGTGAACGCCGCCCCTCTGGCTTCGCCCCTCACCCGATTCCCGTGCGACCCAAGTACGTGACAATCCCGAAAAGTCGTCGAGCTACCCTTACCACTCCCGATCCCGAACCCGTCGTCGCTCCTAACCCAAGCGCCATTGGTGAGCTCCTCCGCTGAAGCCCTTGTGCGTATACCTCCTCTGTACGCTCTTTGGCGCCCCATCTCTATCGGCGTTCCTTAGCTCACCCCTCCTCCCGTAGCTCCTCCCATGCCCGGCATCGTCGACTAGTGCCGTTGGCCATTCTTCTCCTCCCTACCCCTCTGCTGTGCCGTCGGGCAAGAAACAACTAGCAGCTCGCTTCTCTCTCACCCCCGCACGCCTCTTGTTTCCCCTAGCTCTCCTCGGCTCGCCTCCGAGAGCCACCATGGTCGTCGTCCCAATCCCATCATCTCTCAGCCGTTCTTGTCTCGACGTCGCCTTGGCCCTCCGCTCCCGGCGACGCCAACAGAGCCGCTCAAAAGCTTTGCCTTAACCTCCGCTCCCCACCGGCACCGTCGCTTGCCGCCAATCACTATCGCTCGCCGGAAACGCTCTCACCACCATGAGCCATTCGATCGCGGCGTTTTCCCCTCGCTCCTGTGACTGTCGGGGACGACAACCACGTGGACGCTCAGTCGGTCCCGCCTGGTCCCACGTGCGCCAAGTCAGCAGCCTATCCATCCATGCGTGATACCAATACACAAGGGCCCGAGTCACTGTCATGTGGGCCCACGATTCCCCGGTGCACCATACACCGCCCCGTGCACCCCACCCTCTCTCTCTCCTCGTACCCCGTTGGACCTGGTCCACGGGCCAAGCGTCGCTGACATGTGGGCCTTTTCACCTCGGTCCACCCGACCCGAACCATGCGCCTCCATTGTCCCACTGACAAGAGGACCCTACTTGTCAGTGATTGCCTCAATATTTCAGGGAATATTCCTTTCTAAAAATCAAAACAAATCCTTTTTCATTTATCTAGAAATTCTTTTAATCTTCGAAAATTCATATCTTTTTATTCGTGACTCTGATTGACTCCGTTTCAACTCCAGTAATTTTCTAAAATTGAGATCTATCTAATGGCACTATTATTAGCACTAAATATGATCTGTTTCTTGGACTTTATGTAGATTTTGAGTGTTTGCGCATGGTAAATGGCCGTCGAAAATTCGTTTCGGAGCGGTTTTCGTCGAGATTTCTCGAAGACTCGTGAAGACCTAGAGTAAGGCAAGTCACCTTTGGTAAATCGAGTCTATAATTGAAATTTAAATTATTTTATCTGTGAAACTTCATTGATACACGTGCACTGATTCTGTTCGGTCCCATCTGCGAGTCAAACCGGTGGTTCAACCCAACCTTGTTGCATTAAATCCTTCCTTGATGATTGAATTACTCTGTTCTCTTGTAACCACCGCTATCGTGCCTCGGTATTCGTGCACTATTGTGCGAGTACTGACGGTCACCCCTTGAACTTAAAATTTGAGTAACTTCTTGGGTAAAATGCGGTTTTACGAAACGTTTGGAAAGCCCGACACCTAAGTCGGTGCCTTGTAAAAGCAAAATAAATTGTAAAATGGAGATTCGCGATACAAGGCCGATCCAGTGTGTGTGATGCCTGTGTGGTCGTTTTAAGGACCGATTGCTTCGAAATTTCACTCGAGCACATGACAGTACAACTATATGGATGAATTAGGAAGCCCCTAGCCAAGTAACTAGACTCTCGGGGACGCCTTGCATGTCTTTGGACTGTGGATCGTACGAGAGGGCGTCGGGGTTGCCTCCTGGGTTCTTGGTACAACATGGTCTGGGACCTACCCTGTGATCGATCTTGAGGACCCCTCTAGTTAGCATGGGGTAACCTAGGAGGGCTGGGGAAACACCTTGTCGCGAAAACCTCTAGGCTATCGATCATGCCTGATCCGTGTGAGCTGGTGGCTAAAGTAAGTCGCGTCGTGTGGGTAAAGTGTATCCTCTCTGTAGAGGTCTAAACTATTTGAACAGTCGTGCCCACGGTCAAGGGTGGATATGAGGTGATTCCCTAGCATAGTTTTACTTTACCCTGATTGCAAAAATGTGTGTGTGATTTTGGGAACTATGAGAAGGATGTGCCGTTGAGGACGCGGGTTGTCCGATGATGTCGGCTTGGGTGTCAGGGACAGTAGGACTTGGGAAATCCGGAGAAAATGGTTTTGGCTTAGCTAGCCAATTGATGTGAATTCTTCAGAATACGAAAACTGGAGAAATAAAGATTGATGCATCTTTCACTCCGATCGGACGAGACCCACCTCGTCCTGATTGTTGAGAAGCACACACTAGCAGAGTTAAAAGATTTTAACAAAAAAAAAGGAATTACAAAATAAACAGCCTCTCTTTGTGGCTCGCAACAGCCACCTAAGTTTCCCTAGTTTGCTGAGTACGTAAGTAGTCACCCTAGCTCTCTATATATATAGTTCTCCACTGGGAGCTGGATGCTGGAGTTGCAGTAAAGTGAAGATTAGGGTTTCGTCTTGGTTCACAGCTGTTGTCTGTGTGTTGGGACTTAGTCCGCTGTTCCGCTGTTGCCGCTACCTTTGTCTTTGTGTTGTTCGCTGTTGTCTTCGGCTTGCTCCGAAGCTGCAACATAAGTTAAGATATATGTTTATTAAACTATTTATTGATTAAGGTACTGCAATGATGTATATCTGATTTCCGTGGATACCAGCGCTGCGTCCTAGGACTGGTATCGGTATCGTGGTTCCATGAAAAGGTAGTTCGTGCTGTTTTTCTACGGCACGCCCTATTTAATACCATTATACGACGGTGCCAGATTGGGGTATGACAACATGTCATCTTCTCTAACGAGGTCAACGATGTCCTCTTTCCCCTCCAATTGTCTCTGTAACCTTTCAAACAACCTTCTAAGCGGGTGAGAAAATATGAGTGTATGTTTGGTGCCCCGGATATTGCAGGTGAAAAGGTTTTGCAGGGGAAAAGAATTATTAATCTTTTGAGCATGTCCTTAGTGGTTTGAAAAACGTATCTATGAAAAGTAGTAGCTACGAGGTGAAAAGTACAGTGCGCAATACTCTTAGGGTGTGTTTGACAACTTAGAGAAAAAGAATTGGGAATTTAGGCAAGGGAATTAGTAATGAGATTAGCATGAAAATTTAATTTTTAGTCCCAATCTCTTGTTTGGCTGAGGTGATAGAAATTAGTAGGGAGTTTCGATGGAGACTAGATCTTAAATAAAGAAATAGATAGTTACAATTTATCTAGGTAAAATAGAAGGATGAATTCCCTTCCAATTTCCAAAATATAGAGAGTTCTTCTCTCAATTCCCATCCCACTGAAACATCCAAATCCTCTAACCAAACAGAAATATAAATAGCCCTCCAAACTCCCAATCCCTCATGGAAACTCCTCCCAAACAAATACACAGTTACGAGTTACGAGATTGAGATAGCGGCAAGAAAAAAGACAAACTCGATCGGGATCCAGCCCTACCGTACCCAGATTGCTTCCGGCGCCGGCGACGGCGATCCCTCCGCTCAAGCTCCCCGCGAGGCGAGGCGACTCCGGCCGTCGCGACGACGCTGCCGGCGTCTTGTTCGCTGTCGCCCTCGCCGTCTCTTCCTCCTCGGCTTCTCTTGCTGCAAACTCCGAACCAACGTCGGCCTGGGCCTATTTCTAGGAGAAATGCTCGGAGACAGTACGTCAGAAGAGAGTATCGGCCACACTAGGATGGCCCATTATCTTCTAGGCCCATACGAACAACGCAAGCAATGAGCCTTAACGTGGCCACTCTTTCTCTTCCTTTTCTTGCTATTGTGGTGTTTTGGTCCACACAAGGCTCCTCTGAGCTGCAGCGTACTGAGTGGTGCGGGTGTCCCCACTCGTCAGAGAAAGGCACAATCGAATCTTTTAGGCACTGTCGTTTTGGACTCGAACGACCCACCTAGCTGCTCTCCATAATGCATATTGATTTTTTTTCTTAACACGGCAAAGACAAAACCGTAAGTACATCTTCTATTACACCAAATGTTGGACCTCTCACATCACTAAAAATCCTATTAAAAAATAGGATCTGATCAATTGCCTGAAAAAATTCTAATCCATCCGTTGATTTTTGGACACTTAGGATTGCACCAATATTCGTGCGCTACAGTATCTTATCCCCTCTCTCCCCCTCCCCTTCTCTCTCCCACCAACGCACGCCAGACCAGATAAAGCGCATGCACCTCCTCGCCGAGCGCCGCCACCTCCCACGCCTCAGAGCGCCGCCCTAGGCCTCATTGGCGTCGAAAGACGCCAACGGTGCCGGCGAGGCCTGCCCGACCAACCTCCTCCCTCTCCCAATCCCTCCCATTCCCCCCTCCTCCAATGTTCTTCTTCGAGTCCGACGACAACCCCCGTCCCACCGATCCTTTCTAGTCTCCGGCAGCTCGCCCCACAAGATTCGCCATCGCCACCCCTGCCTCCTAACCCTGCCCACTGCCACCCATGGCCATCCCCCTAGGCCCGAGAAAACCTTCCTCTTCACTCTCTCCCAACCCCTCCCACCCAGACCCCTACCCAAAACCCTAAACTCTAACCTTTTCACCACCGTAGCGTCGTCACCGGAGAAGAAAAGCTCACTGCCGTTGTCACTACGGCCGAGAAGTCGTTGTCGCAGGTGAGTTACCCTTTTCCTCCCTCCCCTGTCCCCCTCATCTGGAGGTTGAAGATGACGTTCTGGCCGTTGGATTGCTAGGGTTAGATCAACCGATGGATTCAAATATTTCAAGGGATTGATGAATATCACAGGTGTAAAATTATACCCACCTATATGTAATATCTGTGTACATAGTTTTATACAAAAAATCATAAACCACGATTTTATTTTCTCTTGATACTTCCCCCCACCCCTCAATGCACAATGCTACAATACAGGCAACACAGAACTGATTTAACGCTTAATTAATGAACAACATATCTAAAAGAGTAAGAAGAGGGATTGTTTACTATCAAGTCTTATGCTACAATTGCTTTTTTGCCACTCCTGGGCGCCCTATTTGACAATATGCCACTGACAAAGAGCTAATTGCTCCAATGCCACTACCGTTTCGTTCCGTCGATGGCCGTAACTGTTCTGTAAAAAAATAATATTAAGCATTACTATGTGGGGTTAAAATTTGTATTGACTCTAGATCGATCCAACCGTGGTTGGAGGCGGCGATCCGGCGGGCGTCGGCAGCGGTCCGGACGGGGGTTGGCGACGGGTTCCGGTGCGCGGGGAGCTGCGGCGGCGCCCCGGAGCGCGGTGGGTCCCGGTGGACGGAGCTGCGCGTGGTTCCTGGCTGGCGGAGCGGTCGGCGTCCCGTGGGTTGGAGGAGGCGTGGCGGTGTCCCAGCGGGCGTCGGCGGCGGTCCTGACGGGCGTCGACGACAGGCTCCGGTGAGCAGGAAGCTGCGACGGCGTCCAGGAGGGCAGAGCGCGGTGGATCCCGGGGGGCTTCGGTTGTGGCGGCATTCCGAAGGGCGGAGCGGCTGCGGCGTCGTCCTGGAGTTGGGAGCGCGACAGGTACCGAAGGGCGGAGGACGGGGGGCCTGGCCAGCTGCGGCGGTGTCCTGGCGGGCGTCGACGGCTTGGCCCAGCGGGCTTCGGCGGGAGGTCCTGGTGAGCGGAGTGGCCCGACCGGTGGAGCTACTGCGGCGGCGAAGCTTGGCGGACGGGGCTGACGTCGAGCTGTGAATACTTCGAGCAGGATGGAAACGACTGGAGTTGCAGCCCTGAACAGGTACTAATCTTGCAAATTTGCTTTCTTTCCATCCAGTGAGTTGGTTGATTATGTTTTCTTCGATGCTATGTAGGGGTGATTTATTGAAAATTCTGGTTAGAGTCCATGCTTTCTTTAGCATGCCAGATGGCAAGCCGAAGAGGTACATAAATCGCATAAAAATTACAATTTATGGTGATCCAGATCGGTATTCCTTAATGGATTTGAGTGCTGACCTTGCGAAGTCAATAGATTGGGGTTCTAAGCAGTTCCTTGAACAATTTACAATTTATGTTGATCCAGATCGGTATACCTTGAACAATGCTATGCCAACTCCAAACATTCCCAGGCCAAGAAAGGGTGGAAGGAAGAAACCAACTCCAGATTCCATCTAGTGTTGTCTTACAGTGTGATGGAACTCAAAAGTGGCAGTAGATGATGTTATGTAATGTCTATTCACTTGAACCATGGTGTGTTCTTAAGTAACGGAACAAATTATGCTTTTGTTATGTAATGTCTAAGTCACTTGAACAACCATGGTGGCTATGTTCTGTTGATGTAAACCAGTAGTACATCTGGCTGTCTGCAACTAAGGTTGATGATGTTTGGTTCATGCAGGTTTGTGGATTGCTTGATTACATTTGAGCTAGTGCTAATAGAACCATATTTGTTGACAAATCTTATTCATTAATTAAATATAAACAAAATGATACATCCTATTAAAAAAATACAAAACTAAATCTAACGTGAGGACCTCGGTACAATAATGCACAAAGACAAATAAATTATCGAAAGATTACAATTCTCCACAAAAGCTAGCATTATTTACATCCAACTACCATCAGTTGGCAAAGAAACACAGCAGTCCATAACAAGGGCAGAACGGTAACTGCCCCAGTCAAACATGTTGACTAACAAAGTTATTGGATCCTAACGACAGAGTGGCATTTTGGCGTGTCCAACCACGAAACCAGTGGCATTTTACCAGTTAGCCAAAAAACAGTGGCAAAATTACAAATATGCCAAACCCTAGTAGCATTTGCCCAATTGGCCCTTACTCTTTTATTGATAGTCGGCATATTCATCGACAGTGATGTGCACGTGGTGACGTAGTTATCTCAAGATATATCAGCTTAATCTGTCGTAGGTGCTCATAATTCATAGAATATGTGTGTTTTTATAAAGGTAAGTTGTGTTTATACTGTTTCGAGAAAAAAAAAGTTGAAAGAGGAAGACTTACTAACACGGTATCCTTTTGAGCAGGCAGGAGGCAAAGGCCAATCCCTGTAGTTAGGTTAGGTTGCACCGTGCATGTCAGGCGTTCTCCCAAGACCGAGCCGCAACGACGATTACATTAGTGCTAAGAGCACCTCCAACAAAGGATGCATTCAAGGCACTGCTCTATATTTGGCGTGTGAACATTGAAAACAAAGGTCCAACAGATGCGGCAAACGACAGGCCAAAAATCCCAGCCCTCTATCCCGTCGCTCCCGCGGGCCAACAATAGCGCCTCCAGATCGCACGTTGTCCTCCAACTGCTGGGCGCCCTCGCGAGCTCCCGCCACCATCCAGAGCCCTCGTCTTCCCGTCCGCCGTTCACGACGGCTACCCGACCCCGCCGCCCATGGCTCGTCTAGAACCCTAGGTATTCTTTTTTCCTTCTCTCTTCCTTTTCATCACAGGGGGAGGAGGGCTAGGAGGGGATGGAGTAGGGCTGACATTTCTGGATTTGGGAGGCCGACGAGATGCAGATTTGGCGGCCGGGGGTCGGGAGGAGGGGCAAATCCGATGGCCTGGCTGTGGATTTGGCGTCTCTGCTCCACCCATTGCGCTTGCTGCGGAGGGGCTCAAGGGTCTGGGACGGCGACCTGGCGGCAGAGGTAGTCGGGAGGCCGGCTGCGGAGGGGCTCATGGGTCGGGGACGGCGACCTAGTGGCGGTGGCGGTCGGGAGGCCGGCAAGCTAGGCGGAAGAGGTGCTGGGATGGTTGGCGAGCTAGGCGACGGAGGCGTTGGGAGGTCGTTGAGCTTGCGCTAGGGATGAGGGGTTTGCGCTGGGAGCCCTTCTTTTTTGCTGTGACTTTTGGTGAGAGGAAAGAAGAATTGCATGCTCTTCTGTTGCTGTCGATGAACTAGTTCTATACTTCCATGTATTTACAGTAGAATCAATACTTTGGAGTTATTAACTGTAGGTGTTTCAATGAAAAGATATACTAGTTTGTTGGAATCTGGAGTTGATATAGACACTTGGGCAAACCCTCAAGATTTTAATCCCTTTATGGAGCAATCTGAGTAGGCAGTGAAAGAAGTCCCTATACCTGTGAGACCAAACAACAAAAGGTCATAGAATTCGTCTAAGAAGGAAGACAATTTGTGTAACACCCTAGCCCTGACACCACCTACAGTAATATCGGAGAGAAAACGTCATAGGAGATTGAGATTGACGTGAATCAATTTCCACAGAACCGCGTTGTCGGTACCAGTCTCAAGAAACCTTGCTGGTACCCACGGTCAATCGAGATGTACCATAGCAATTAAATAAAATATGTTTATATTATACCTTTATAAGTTGTGACTTCAGGCAAGCCTGAGCAACAAACTGCAAAAAGAACAGCAGCAGCGGAACAACAACACAGCGGGAACCCATTCCACAAGCAACGGTTTGGAATTATGAAACCCTAATCTTCACTTCCACTTCACTCTTTCTGAATGAGGGGAGAAAAGAAATAGATTAAGTACTTATGTACTCAGCAAGTCACGAAAAACGTAAGTTATGCAGGCTATCAAAGATAGGCTAGGATTTATTTCGTAAATATTTTTATTTGAAAACCTAAGTGTGAGTTATCTCAATGTAACTGGAAAGAGGCTCTCGCCTCGATTCTGTCCACGAATTACTTTTTAACAACTCAAGCGGACGAATCAGATTTTAACTGTTTTTAGGTTTTTTTATACCGCCTGTCAGATCGTGACAGCGGTTCAGTAGGACTATCCTCAAGCAGCTTTCCACTGGATCCTCATCTATTACTTTATTTTTACTTCCGTCCACTCTATGACGTAATCTCATTTTTCCTCTATTATTTTTCTTTTACTTTAGTCCTATCATCTCATCTCATAACTCATCTCAGTAGCTCCTCGAGCCATCCTTAATCTCAGCTCAAAACATACACTGCTTCCACTCGGAAAGCCTAAACTATGATGTCATTCGACATCCCGGGTCACTCAGTCCCATTTTAGACTACTCAGGTCATCCATTAGCCACTGAGGCCAATTCTGGTAACGATTCCTATACCTCAAATCACTTTCACAAAACACTGGCAAACAAAACTACGCTAGAGGAATCACCTCACATTCACCCGTAACCGTGGGCATGGCTATTCGAACAGTTTGTAGACCTTTGCAAAGGGTACACGCTTTATCCACATGGCGCGAGCTTACTTCTCACACTCATCAGTGGGGAAGGTTTGTGACAAGACCTTTTCAGAGCCTTCCTAGGATAGCACGTTGCTCTATAAACGGGTCCTATCAACCAGTACTAGGAACTCATTTCCTGTACTCAGGGACGGGGGTATATCGCCCTCTTGGCACCTAGCCAATCCCACATTTATTAGCAACCGAAAACAATCCTGGGAACACTAGTTACTTGGCCAGGAGCGTCCCATTCCACCCGTGTGGTCGCACTGTTATATGTTTAGTACAATTCCTCAAGAAAACGGTCCTTATATACGAATATGAAGTGCCACCATACAGGCGATCACTTTGCACCGCAGATTTTCGCAAACAATTTTGTTATGCAACCACGCCGACATTACATGTCAGGTTTTCAAAGATTTCGAAACCCTATTTTTCCCAAATCGACAAACAGTTGTGCTGGAGGTGGAACCATCGAAATCTATGCTCAAAGAGCACGGTCACTGAGGTAGCGTGGGGTGGAGCAACAAGGGATAGGGTACCAAAGTCCTACGGGGTTTATGCAACTAATCGGCAGGTCCGTCAGTTCAATACGTAAACCGAGGCCGATCAATTTAACGTGCACACTAACCACACAATTTTATAAACAAAATATTTTTGAATTTAGGAGCAATATGGTCAAGGAGTGACTTGCCTCAATCTTTGTCTTCAAACTTCGCGAGAATTCGACGTCCGATGAATTTCCGAAGCGTCGACAATGCGCAAAACAAGAGAAAACACACAAAATCTCTAGAGATAATATACTATTATTAATAACTAATAGTGCCACGAGGTAGATCTCATTTTTAGAAAAATTTTGAGACTTCAACGGAGTCAATTGGAGTTACGGATTAAAAGATATGGATTTTTAAAGTTTTAGGGACTTTTTGGAAAAAGTAAAGGATTTAATTTGAATATTTGGAATAAGAATTATATTGAAAAATTGGTGGCTGACAGGTGGGGCCCTTGTCAATGATTGGGAGAGAGAAATGGAGAGTTGGCCCACTTGTCATTGGAAAGAGAGGGAGTCAGTGGCCCACATGGCAGTGGAGAGAGATCTGACTGAGAGGTCCCACATGTCAGGGGTCCACATGCAGTGAGGGAAGGAGGGGGATTAATGAGTGATTCACTGTGCATGGGCCCACATGTAATTCTCTCATCATTTAAAATAAAGTTTAATAAAAAAATCTTTAATGGGGCCGGGCCCATTGGTCAGAGGGGTTAAGTGTGTGGGCCCTAGCTATAAGTGGCTTATTTATTTAAATCTTTGATTTATTATTCGAAGGGCCCACGGGTAGGTGTTTGAGAGGGGATGGATTAGGGAGAGCTGTGGTCGGCTCTGCTGGGGCTCACAGGGCATTGACGGCCGACGACGGCCGACACCGATCTGGCTAACGACGATGAGTCGGAGATGGCGGGGCATACCGGTAGATAGCGAAGGAGGAATGGAAGCCGACGAGCGGCTCGGATGGCTGCGAGGTCGCGCGACGGCGGCTGGCGACAACGTCCCAAGAGCGGCAGCTATGGCGACAGCGGCGGGGAGGAATTTGGGTGCCGTGAGTTCCCGTAGGGTTCGGGTGGTGTTGAGGGCTCGGACGAGCTCACATGGTAGCAGGGAGTTCGGGGATGGGAGTGTAGGGGTCAATCGGGCTTGGGGCAATGGAATTGGGGCAAACCCGATCGGTAATGGTGGGCGGTGGTGAGAGAAAGACGACGGCGAGACCTTGCGGTGGCTTCCGGAGTGGAAAAAAATGGATGAGGCGGTGGCCGATTTATAGGCGGAGCTTGCCGCATGGCGATGGCAAACAAGGTCAGTTGAAAAAGACAGACATGGTGCGGTCGACTAACGTGACGCGACGCTGAGGTGGTTGGCGTCATCGCCGGGCCGCGTGGTCGCCAGGGAGGAGATGAGGGGCAGAGGGGATGGCGATGGGACAAGACGGGATTCCCGTGCGTGTGCGCCTTGACTTCTGAGCTCGATGGTGAGAGAGGCTTCTCGAGCTTCATCGGCTTTTTGACCGGGGAAAAGCTGAGTGAGAGGGGGAGCGTGATTCGCACCGGCTGCCGGGAGACGGTCCCGCGGGTGTTGACGAAGCGACACGCGAGCTTGTGCGGTAGGCATGGGCGCGGGGCGACCTGTGTCGGGGAAGCAGAGAAGAACTGAGAGAGTGAGAGAGAGAGCAGAGAGAGACCGAGGGAAGAAGACAAGGAGGAAGATGACAACGGTTGCTGACAGCGGGGGCCCACGGGTTGGGGAAAACGGCGTCCACAACAGGGGCACTGACGGCTGGGGCCCAAATGTTAGGAGGCCGAGGCGTGTGCGGGGGCGCGGTAGGGCGGCTGACTGCTAGGCCCGGTTGTCAGTGCGTGCGGGGCGGGGAAACAGGCCGTGGGCCGGCCGAGGTAAGAGAGGAAGATAGAGGCCTAATTGGAACGGTGAAGTTTGATAATTTCTAGGGAATTGCCTTGAGGGATTTTTGGAGAATTTGAAAGGATATTTTAATTTGGGATTTGGTGCTTGGCTTTAATATTCTCAGGACTTCAAACAAAGGGATTTCAAGAGGGACTCTGATATATATATATATATATATATATATACACACACACACAAACACACACACACACTTGAAAGAGAGGTCTAGAGAGAGTTTTTGAAACAACAATTGAGAATTCAAACTAGGATTTGATTTTAAATTTGAGATTTGATCCTTTGGGACTTTTGAGAATTTCGAGAGAGGTTTCTGTGGTTTGGATTTGAGCATATATTTATATTTTTGGGAGGTTTTGATTTTGGAGGTTATTTGAAAAAGGAAAAAGAGGGAATTAAGGAGGGGGTTTGGATTGGAATTTCGATTTAACTTTGGGATTTGATTTTCAAGGAGTTTTGGAAATGTTTGCAGTGGATTAGAATTTTAGGACCTCGAGGGAATTTTAGAATTTAAATTTAATTCTTGGGATTTGAGGATTTTAGAAATTTATGAATTTGGCAATTTTTGGGAAGGGAGTTCTTAATGGAATTTGAGCTTTCGGGAGGAGCAAAATAAAGAGATTTTAATGGAAAGCGATTTTAGAAGGGGTTTTTATTGGAGGGCTTCAAATTGCAAAATTCGATCCCGAGTATTCGATGGAGAATTTTTGGGAGGAGCGAAATAAGAGTATTTTAATGAAAGGCTTCAGAAGGGATTCGAAGGGAACTTTGAATTTGAATTTTTTTTTTTCGAGGAAATTTTTGAAAGAGACATTCGAATTGCAAAATTCGAGTCTCGGGGTTTAGGAGAGAGTTTGGGACCGAGGTTTTTAGGGTTTCAAGGAGGTTTAGACTGAGATCTACGGGACTTAATCCTTAAGTACACACAAAAATCCAAAATTTTTGAAATTAGGGTTTTTAGTAAAATAGTTTTTAACTGCCTAAAAACCGGGGCGTTACAATTTGTTGTTGTCGGCATGGCTGAATACAACTTTGAATCCTATTGCAGGGAATAAATAAACTCGTGATACCTATTGGGCAAGAATTTTTCAGTACTTTCACAAGAACAAAGATTTTCCATCTGATCGTAACCAAAATTTCCTATCCAGCCATTAGGGTACTATTCAAGAGCAGGTTAACAGGTTCTATGGTTGCTATGCCCAGATTCAGAATAAGAGCCAAAGTGGGATGGCGTCGGAATATGGATGGTCTGTTGGAGTCTGAAGAATTTGGAGGAAGAATCTTTTTAGATGGCCATCTATATAGAGATATAGAGGTTCAAATTTAGGGGGGGAGGGTGGTGTTTGGTTCCCAGCCAAACATTGCCACACCTAAGGTTAGGCTTACCACGGCTAGTTTGAAAAGTGTTTGGTTGACTACTAAAGTTAGGCTAGCCACAGCCCAAAACATTTCCTAGCTGATGCTGGATATGCAGCAAGAGTCAATGTATTACCCCCATACCGAGGTACCCGATATCACCTAAAAGAATATAAGGGCACTAAAGAACCGAAGAACCCAAAGGAGTTATTCAACCTTCGTTATTCCTCTCTTAGAACAACCGTTGAACAAGCATTTAGTGCCTTGAAGAACCTTCATCATTCCTCCCCAAATGCCACAAATTTCTGATCCTCATGCAATTTGTGGCAGAGACTAGAGGCAATACCAATGATCCCCGATTGGAGGGTTCTTGTTAGTGGGTATTTGTCTTCCAAGGAGAATAAAGGTAAGAATGGTTGGTTATGCAATACGAGTGATGATACTCTGCATGCTTGGTTGTTCAAGTTCTGATGTGAGAAAGAAGGTTTTAACTTGTGAAGTTTAGCTCGTGAAGGTGATTGTCTGATGAACATCTTTGTGGTATGCTTAGGACCTTCTATTTGATTGTACTCATTTTAACTGTGTGACTAATGAATGATGGCAACAACGTGTACTAGTTGGTTGTTAGCGCATTTTGGCTCTGTGTGATCATGAAGAATGGGCTAGGAGTAGTTGGCTAGCTGTTGATTTTGTAACTTAACTAGATGTTACTGGAATGTGTTTCACTAAACTAATATTTGAATACTCATGCACTTGGCTACAACATTCTGGAATGTTATTGTCGGAGGATGAATCCCCGACGGCGGGGAGTCTGGAGACCCCCCTTTTGAGTTCGGCCAGGGGAGTTGTTCCAGGACGGCTTGCGGCGTCCGGTAGATGGATCGTTGGATGGCACTCAAGGGAGACAGGAGAAGGTAGACAGGTTCGGGCCGCGCGGAGGCGTAATACCCTACTCCTGTGTGTTTTGGCTATGTGGGAAATGAATGTGTTATGCTGTTACAAGGATATCCCGAGGGGCGCAGGAGGTAGCGCAAGCTCGGAAGGGAACTGGAAGCGCTCAGGAAGCTCTACTCCAAGCTAACTACGCTGTGGAAGAAGCTCTCCAGGTTGTCTAAGTTGTCCCCGTTGTCTAGCAAGGATCCTCCTTTTATAGGCTAAGGGGAGTCCACAGTGCCAAGTATACATGCAGAGAGAGAGAGAGCTAGCTACGACTTGTCTTGCTGTCGGACACATGCGGCCGCCTGCTGCGCCGCGCCGGAGGGACGTTTAGTCGCTGCCTAGCTCGGCCGCCTAGGGCGGCTGGAGTTGGTCTGCTGCAGGTGCTGCAGGTCTGGTCGGCATGTTGCCGGGCTACTGTGGGCGGCTTGAGTGTGGAGATGTGATAGCGCGCGTCTCCGCTGCCAGAGTGTGGAGAATCGAGGCCCTCTCAGCAGCCGAAAGTTCTCTGACAGCACTGAGAGGGGGCCCACGGAAGGCCATCATGATGGTGCGCGCATGTCTGACCGGGAGACAGGCGGGAGGCGCTCCGTCGCTTCGCCATTAATGCGGACAGTTGGAGAGTTGGTCTGCTCGAGCCAACCTCGTGCCCGGGGCAGAGAGCTCATCGAGCCCTCCGCGCACACAGGACGCCGAGCTCCTCGGGGATGAAAGCAGTGGGTCCCGGGCCCGGGGAGTGAGACCTCTATAAAGTCCCCCGGGACCGAGCTGTGGATCCCGGGCCCGGGTGTGAGACCCGGGGCCCGAGGACGAAGAGTCCCGAGACTGGGGGCGAGACCAGGGGCCCGGGGCACGGAGCCTGTGGGCACGGGCCCGGGGACAAAGCGTCCTGGGACCGGGGACGAGACCCGGGCCCGATGCACGGAGCCTGTGGGCACGGGGCCCGGGGACGAAGCGTCCCGGGACCGGGGGATGAGACCCGAGCCCGGGCACTGAGCCTCCCGAGACCGGGGACGAGACCCGGGCCCGAGCACTGAGCTTCCCGGGACCGGGGACGAGACCTGGGGCCAGGGACGGAGCGTCCCGGGACCGGGGACAGCACCCGGGGCTCGGGATGGAGCCTGTGGGCCCTGGGACTGGACACAGAGGAGTGCCCCTTCTTGAGAATGCTCCCGGGACCGGGGGTGGATGTGGGCGCCCATCGCGAGGCACCCAGAGAAGGCACACCCGGGCCCGGGCAGTGCTCGGGCCCAGGTACTTTGGCGGGAAGATGGCTGTAGCCGGCCGTCGCCGATGCAGAATGTGGCCCCGGGGGGGCTGACGTGGCCGAAGACCCACGTGTCCTCGGGGTATGAGGGACCCCATTCTCATTTCGCCGACAATTATTATTTCATTTTGTTGCCTATTGGTGCTAGAATGAGATTGTTTTGTGAGAAATTGGAGATAATCTTACCACTATACTATAAAGGTGTTTTTACCAATATGTAGCAGCAATCCAAACAGCTACCAAAACTTTTTCCAAACTTTTTTTTCAGCCATCCAAACAACAGCCACATTGATTTTGCCACACCTTAGTTATGAACCAAACATCCTAGTTTCACTATAAAATATGACAAGCTACAAATATGATTGTGCCTAACCTTAGTCCTAACAATGTCTGGCTATCAACCAAACACACACTAAATGTTCTGTTGGAGAGGCTCGGTTGGCCACGTATGGATTGAATTATTCCCTCCCTCCCCCTTCAGGTGGGGCCCACATGTCATCCTCACACAGGCGGGAGCGGGGGTGGTCGACTGGTCGCTCTCCCCGCTTTTCCGCCCCATCTGGCCACGTCACGTACGCCGCGGGATCCCTCTCCGGCAGCAGCAGCAACCCAACCAAACCAAAGCCAATCCAACCCAACTAACTGCAATGATTCCCCCCTCCTCCACCTCCTCGCCTCCTCCTCCCCCTCCAATAGCTCGCACCAGATAAGGGCCGCGCCGCCGCCGCCGTCGTGGTGCTCTCCCGTCCGCGTCCTCTCTCGATCGGGTGCGGGCGGGTGAAGGAGGGTTGTGAGGGGGTGTTAGGGTTGCAGGGGGCGGAGCTCCATCCATTTCTGTCGCCGGGGTCGAGCCGGATGCTATGCTGCTAGGCTGCGCGTCTCTGACGTCGTGGGTGCGTCGCCTCGTCGCCTGCGTGGGGTACGCCTTTTCTCTCCCTCTCCGTCCCCCCCCCCCCCCCCCCCCTAGGGCGCGAGATTTGATTCGGGTGATTAACCTATTATCGATGGCTGGCTTGCCGGGTGGGAGCCGGCGATTCCTCGGTGTTGGATGCTGGATGAGGGCCTAGGGTATCTGATGCGTGCGGGTAAGCGATTCGTTGATTCGATGAAATTAATACGTCCTCAGGCTCACTGCTCTGCATTGATCCCTGTTGGGATTGTTCGATTTAGTATACATGTTGTGTGTACACAGTCTAGCGACCAGTTCCTGCAATCAGCGAGGTTGGTTATTATAGTTCTGAGTTGCTTGAAACAACCTGGACGACTGCTTGATATGTTTTCTGTCTTTTTGTCGATGGCCATCAGTGGCAGAAAACAATGTTTGGTGGTTTCCCATCAATGCAGGTTACCACCATAGCACTTTTGGCCTGCCGTTAGGTTTCCTTTCAGCTCTTTTTCCTGCTCCCTGCAGCTTGCAAACAGCGGACTCAAGGAGGTTTTGCATAAAGCTGCTAACGCAGAATAGTGAAAGATTTTCCCTGTTAGACTACCATTGCAACATATGTTTATTTGTGCCTGTTTAATCCATTATGTGATTCAGCTTATATTTTTAACAGTGCAAAAACTATGATATAGTATGAAGTTAGGTTCATGTAAGAACATTGGCTTCTATTGTCTGGGAAAGTTAGTTAGCTGCAGTAGTGTTTTATATCTAAATGCTGGTTCAAACTGTAGGGTATAACTGGCTAGGGAGTTTGTTCCTTATATCTAATTTGAAGGGTACAGGTATACTGGTATTTGTAAATGAGTTCAATCTCAGGGATATGTTAACTTCACTCAAAATACGTATAGGCTTGTACCTCTATTGATTGGCCATTGCTCTTTGAATCAATGGGAAATTCAGTTCTCCTTTTTGTTCTAAAATCTAGATAATACCTATCGACAAATTTATGCACAAGTTGAAGTCTGTCTTATTTAATGTTTTTGTGGGCTCTACCTCGAAGTCTGATGCTTGGCTTGTTCCAACCACTTAGGAATGACCAGATCCTTGAAACCTGCAACTTCAGTTTAGGCACCATTTGTAACTTGAAAAATCCAACCCTATTCTTGTGCGAATTGAACTGTTTTCTGCGTTCTTCTTGGAATCAAAGGAGGGAAATGAACAATTATAGCGAGGCCTCGTAACTAGTGCAAATTGGTTTTAGTCAATCTTTTGCTTGTTTGTTGATCTGTAAATTCTTTCAGTTGCCTGGTGCTAATCATTTATCAGTCAATACTGGTTTGCAACAGAGCAGAAATTGTTTTGGATGTGCGAAACCTACTCCAATCATAGCCGTTGATGAGCCTTCAAAAGGTTTAAGAATTCAAGGGCGCTCAATAAAGCAGCGTAGTTTGTCGGAGGACTTTTGGAGTTCAAGCCCACCAGGAATGGAGAATAGTGCCATACAATCTCAGCGTAGTATGTCTTCAATCAGTACGGCAGCACAATCTAGTGATCAGCATGGAGCTGGAAGTAGCACCAACCCAAATGAGTTTGTAAATCAAGGTAAAGGCGTTTTTATGACCTTGTTTGAACTAAATATGTGGCAGGTGCCCATACCATTTTCTAGAATATCCATCTACAGTGCTTGTCCCATATCCCCATATACTTTCAGACAACACTAAACCCGTAGTTCATATTTGTTGAAGGTTCATTTCCAATGCTCACATGGATTGCATTTCAGCGCAGGGCAACTGTTCTATTCAAATTCCAGTGTTTATGTGGTCTATGGAAATTCTAAAAAATAATGCATGCTGCTTATATTTGCAAAGATCGTCTCACCTGGCTATATATAAGTAATTTAATGACTGGAGACAAGTGAAGTGAACTGGTCCTGAGAATGGCCACATTCCCACATGGACAAAACCATTTCCTCTCAGGCCTCTTCAATCTTGATCCCGAGAGTTGGCACCCAGTGATGGAGAGCTTGTGCCAGGTCTCAAGGGAACCCATAACTTCAAGTGTAGAATACTAATACAAGACATGGTGGAATATATGGTCATTGAATTCTAGGGTAATCATGTATATATTTGGTTTACAAAATACATGACTAAAGCAAGCAGCTCTGGAACAAAAGGATCTTTACCAAAGAACTCAATTATAATGTTACTAACTAATATTAGGTTAAGTTCTTTTATTTTGTCATATTTGATTCTTCTATTTGTACAATCATAGGCCTTCTTCTGTGGAACCAGACTAGGCAACAGTGGGTTGGAAACAGAAGGCACAATTCTCAGCGTCAACAACCTCGAGAACCAAAAATAAGGTACTCCTGTTCAGATTCCTGCAATTATTTCAAACTATTCATACTTTCTAAGTGAATACAAAAAATGACTAAATACATGTAGGCTTGGTGAAAAGTGGTAATGCTGAATTTGTAGGTCTGGTGATACAGAAATAATACTGTTCGATTTGTATCCATTGTAGTTTCATATTATCACGATTTTCTAATTAGCAACAATATGTTGCAAGAGAAATTTAGAGCCAAAGTTCAATTTAGATGGTGGCCAAGTCAAACCATGGTATATAAAGATGAATGGAGGGAATATGTTTTTTTAGTTCAATTATCGAGCCACAAAGGTCTGAACTTTAGAGGTTTTACATGAACCAAACTAGTCTCCTAGTATACCATATTATAAGTTAATCTCCTTGTATGCCATATATTAGTTACATTAAATACTTTTTTAAATACATGCCTCGAAAGTGACAACCTAGTAGTTCTTCTATTTCTTTGAGGGCTTGTGTGACCTGCAATCCTGGCCGGGACTGTCCAATCACTGCCAACCGCCCAGTCCAATTCGGAGGAATGGGACAGGATCCTGGCCAGGATTTGGGCTCCTAAACAGGTCTTGACTAGTTATTGCTAGTAAAATCTAGGCATCGTAAGGTCTGCTGTCTGCTTCTTCAACACATCAGTTTGTATTTGGGCACCGCTAATTGTTTTCCATGTCTGTGCCCGTGACTGCAGTTGGAATGCTACATATGAGAGCCTTCTAGGAAGTACGAAACCATTTCCACAGCCAATCCCTCTTGGTGTAAGATCTCATACAAATATATACTCCATCTCCGCATGCATTTTATGCAAAAACAATGTATTGAATTGTCTATTGTTATCTATTGTCAGGAAATGGTAGATTTCCTCGTTGACGGCTGGGAGCAGGAAGGCCTATATGATTAGTTTGTTAAATGAAGGGTGTTATTTGTGGGTCATATTATGAATCACCGGGATGTACTCAGAAAAACTTTAGGTTTTCAAAGCTTATGGGTGATGACTGCAGTAATTCCTGGAGACAGGATGGCATCCCTCTCTTAAGTAAACTTAACATATTCTTACTGCTAATTGTGTTAACTTAAGTTTCATATTGTGATCTTTTCCCCTGTGCATAATTAGACATTGTTATTACTAACCATTTGTGCAGGCTCTGATTTTAGTTTCTTTCCTTTTTCTTTATATATTTTTTCCTTTTTTTTGTTGGGGACTAAGCGTTCTAAAGTGATGAAATGTGGATGAAAGTTGATAGATGATCTACTTATTGATAGGGATAAATTAAAAATTATATAGTATAACCTATAAAATAGGTTAGAAAAAGTAGTCTAATTAATGCAGTAGAAGAGATTTTGAAAAATAATATTTTTAGAAGCGTGGAACGTATAATTTGCCCTATAATTATAATTAGGAATGGACGTGGGTCGAACTATGGGTAATCCGTGGACGTGGGTTGACCTGTGGGTAATTCGTGGACGTCTTTAGTTTAAGTAAATGAAGTAAATTTTAGCCAGCCATTGACTCGATGGATAAGCTGAAAAGAATGTGAGGTAAGAGCTGTTCAGTTTTTCATGTTCCACCCATGATCTGTGTGTGGTATCTGACGTCCTTTTGGCGCTTGCCATTAGTTGATTGTCCATTAGGCCGTTAGTAGGTTTGCTGAACTTGCTGATTGTGTCGAGCTGACTGGACATAAAGATGGTAAATATGCTTCACCTCCGTAGGCGCTACCAGAAGATTTGAGATGCTTGCCTTCCCCTCCTTTCTAGACTTCTCTACTCGTGTTCTCTCTTGCGTTATATACGAAACCCTTGGCGTGATCCCATTGCCATCTCCAAAGTTCACTTAAGTGCACCACAGTTTGCTAGTACACTGCTTAGCTGGCCATGGCTTTAGCTCGCGTGCGCCTCAGCCAAGTCCTCGCCGGCCGCACTCTAGCGAGGCCGCTGCACGCGCCGTCGCCGGCTGTGGCAGCCAGTTGTTATGGGGCACCCAGCTTCTCGTCGGCGGCAGCCGACACCACCGGCGGAGGCGCTCCAGCTGCGAAAGCTGAATCTGACAGCCGGGAGGTCGCCGTCGTGGACCGCTCGCGCCGCCGCTGGCCGTGGAGAGACCTCCGCGACTTGGCCCCGTTCCGCCTCGTCGACGGTAAGTGTACCACTCGCTCCCCATTGTGCTTAGCCCAGTTGCCGCTGCCGCCATCGACGCCGGGCATTGACGAGCACGTACGCATGCAGGCATCGGGAGCGCGCTGTCGCAGGTGGCGGAGACGCTGAGCCGGCCGCTGGAGCGGCTGGCACCGCCGTCGTGGCGGCCGCTGACGGGGAAGGTGCGGGAGGACGAGGAGCGGTACAGGCTGCGGTTCGAGGTGCCGGGGCTGGGGAAGGGCGACCTGCGCGTCTACGTGGAGGACGGCGTGCTGGTCATCCACGGCGAGAAGCACGAGGTGGAGGAGCGCGGCGGCGGCGGCGACGACGGCGACGGCGACGGCGACGGCGAGTGGTGGGCGGCGTCGACGTACGGGAGCTACCACGCGAGCCTGCTGCTCCCGGAGGACGCGCGGGCGAAGGGGATCACGGCGGAGGTGAGGGACGGCGTGCTGTACGTCACCGTGCCGCGCGCGCCGGAGAGGAAGAGGAGCGTCACCGAGGTCAAGGTCCAGTAGTAGCAGCAGCACGTGGACTCGTGAACCGGGCTTCCTGGGCCTCGTTTGGTCGGCCCGTAATCCCGGCCCATCATTGTTTATGGGCCTGCCTTTTTAACTAAAATTCCAGCCCATACATCTAGATGGGCCTGAGTTGAGGGCCATCAAAACAACGGAGTAATGTAGCGTCAATAAAAAGAAGTCCAGATTGTGATATACACATCCATCTCTGCTGGTGATGACCTCCACGCTAATAATATGAAGCGCATGATATAAATTACCCTTCCTGAAAGAAGGAAATACTCCTAAGTCTATTAACAATTTGGCCTTAACACGCCGTTCACAAGCAAAACGTTTTACCAAAAATACGGTCAAAATACGACTGCCATTCCAAGACTAAAAGAAAAAAAAAAGCTAGAGATAACAACGACCGTACGGCTGCTGCGCTGGCTCTTGGTCTCTCACCGAGTGACACCCACACCGCCGGCGACGACGACCGGGTCACTGACGGCGACGCCCCGCCCCGCCCCACCCACCCCAATTCCTATCTGATCGGCGAGACGAGCCCCGCGTACGTGTCCCATGTGCGCGCCCGCGTCCGCGTGGGGATGCCGCGCTCTCTAGCTGCTGCTGCTCCACTAGTCGGTCGTGGTGGTCGTCGCCGTCGTCGCGGGGGCACGCGGCGAAAGGGACTCGATCTCGTAATCATTTCGTAATCTCGTCTCGTTTTTGCGATGGGTTAAGAAGTCGTAGCGGTGAGTGACGAGGACAAAAAGGTAATGCCTCCGTCCTAAAATATACTCCTATAGTCTTAAAAAATCAATTTCTACACTTTAAACTTTATTCTAAAATAAATTAACTTCTATCAACTTACTTACTTTTGATCCGTAAATTAAAAAATTTTATCCTTTTAATATGCCTCATCTACCCACACACTAATACTACTTTTCTATTAATAAGAGGTATTTTTGTTATTTGTCTTTCTTCTTAATTTTTCCTTAGAATTGAGGAGTGAGTCTTTTTGGAGAGGGTGAGTATATAGCAATTTTTAAGATATACTTCTTCTGTCCTAAAATATAAAAATCTGGTACTGAATTCCAGTATTATAAATCTGAATAGCCCTCCGCCCTAAAATATGAAAACTTAGTATACATATGACACATCCAAATTTATCATAAAAGTTGGTGGATGATAAATTCACTGCTACCACCATTATTTTTTTAAAAGAAGTATGGATATGTAGTAAGTGCTTAACTAGATATATAATTTAGTGCCTTCGTTTTAAAATATAAGTATTTATAGATTGTTTAGCGAAGATTAAAGTTAAAAAAAAGAGACTTTGGTGCTCTCTTAATAAATATAGAATAAATAGAGATAAAAAGGTAGATGAGAGTAAGATAAAAAGAGTTTTAAATGAGAAATAATTAAGAGAACAAATAGTCTTATAAATAATGCTGGTAAACTTTATATGAACAAGATATAAATCTAAATTCTTTTTATATTTTAAAATAGAGGGAGTATTATAATTTATTAGGATGGAGATAGTTCTATCTGTTTGATTCGCTACGGGAAGTGACGACGGTGGAATGGGGGATGTTCATATATCGCTCTTTCCCCGACGACTGAGTGACTGACAGTGGGGGGCTACGATCGCGACACGTTGCATACGCATGATCCGGAACGCGCCACGTAGGCCAGAGGAGCGATATTGGGAAGTCGGGGAAAGCTTCCTGTATCGGCACAGCGATGAGACAGCGAGCTCCATTGTAAGACCCATTTCTTATCCAAAAATCCAAGGAGTTAGTCCAGTTATTTCACTCTTCAAATTATAAAATTATTATTCCTTTCATCTAAAAAATACTTTATTTTAGATCATCTTACTCTATAAAAATAACTAGAATATTCTCTATTTAGCAAAATTTAAAATATTTATTCTCTACTTTAACAGAATCTAATCTATTTGTTCCACAATTTTACAAACTTCAATATATAAAATAAAGTTTTTTAAGGACAAATAAAGTAAGTAAAATATGAAGTTATTTTGAGACGAAGAGAGTATATCATAAGCATGTTTCTAAGCTTTTTAAACCGTATAATTTGAGCTAACAGCTTTTCAAATTTTATAATAGTTAATTTGTTCTTACATTTGAACATTATCATTATCACAGTCAGATAATATATCCTCCAGAACTGCGCCATCTTTTAGGATTTTGTCCGAGGTCTCCAAAATTCATTCGGAGTCTAATTGAAAGGTTTTGTTTTCACGGTTACATAGAAGACACGTACGCTATTACGTCCGTACCCATAATTACGTCCTTTAAAGCCTTAAAGATACTTAGACTAATAATAAACCCCTAACCTCAATATCCTACTGAAAGCATATCTACATCTATATAATTTTTATGTGAATCATGATTTGAACCTTCTTAAGTGAACTCATGCACTTAGGACTTTACCGAGAAGAGTACCGAACAACAGGAGATAAAAAAAAGTGAAAATACAAGGTGTGATCTGGAAAAGAGAGGGAGAAAAGAGAAGGAGGCCGAGTCTGCACATCACCTTAGGTGGGTGCAGTTCATCTGGACGCCATGTGAAACCGTGAGAGATCAGCAACGGGAAACGCCCCATTTTGGAGATTCTGGGCGCCTAACCGGATCAAATCTCCTTGTCCAGGTGCATCCCATTAGGTTAAACTAAATTATTAGCTTAGTGATTCGTTATGCGTGTTGGCTTATAGAATGCAAGAAGCTTCTGCATCACACCCTGCCGGCGATGTGATTAGGTTAATTTAAGCACACAATATACTAGTACTGATCATTGATCAACTTGGCCATTAGAGAAATCTTGACAGCCTAACGCAATCGGCAGCGTAATCAAGTGGTCATTAGAGAAATCGCAAGTGGTTTGTATTATATTCTGCCATGAGCATGTGTACGACCGGCGTGCGGTGGCGGCGGCAAGCCAGCTAGGGCGATAAAAAGGCTACTGGGGTCACTTGCACTGCACCGTGGGGCCGCTATATTATGTTTAATGATAGATTAACATGATTTATCGTTGCGTTCTGAAAATTCTAATGGGGTTATTGGATTATAGTAAGGTTCGAATTGGTTTCTCCACCCGCTTATAATCCGCACGTAAAACGAGAAATATTATTAGTACGTAATTAATTAAGTATTAACCATTATAAACTTAAAAAATAGATCTATTTAATTTTTAAGATATTTTTATATAGAATTTTTTTAAAAAAAATACTCCCTCCATGCTTAGAAAAAGAGATTTCTAGAATCTCAATGCAAAATTAAAATGTAGAAGAAAAGATCAAAATACCTCATATTAATAAAAAAATAGTATTTATAAGTGGGTAGGTGAGGGATATTAAAGTGAATAAATTTTTTTGATTTACGGACCAATAATAAGTAAAAGAATAGAAGTTGATTTATTTTGGACAAAGTTTAAAGCATAGAAATTAATTTTTTTTGAAAGGAAGAGAGTACACCGTTTAACACTTTAAAAAAAACGTGCTTAAAAAAAAAAAGCACAGTAAGCAAAAACGTGAACCATAACCTTACCGTTACTGTGAATTCAGCGACGGAGGATCGAGTGGTCAACCAGGCTCCGTGGCTGACAGCTTCATTGTTGATTGGTGAAAGCGACCGTAAAAACATTATTGGCTATTAAAAAACTCGGCACGATTAATCCACAAAATAATCTATCATCCAGTACCAGTACCATTAAAAAACGGCCCTTAAGATGTTGGATATGATATCACAAAAATGCGTCGACACATGTGTACTAGTCTGGAAAAAGAAATTATGACAAGACTATTAGAGCGGCTTTACAGCCTCACAGGCCAGGGCTTGTTTAGCGTGGCCGGCAGGGGAGAGTTTTAGACCATGTTGTTTTCAGTTCTTTTAACGTAACATTGAAATGGATTATTTACTTTAACGCTTCGAAAAATATATTTCTTAGAAATTTTTTTTACTATATTATCTATACCATTTATTTTAATCTATTTATTAAGTCTATTTTTTAAAATTTTAATTTATCTCTATAACTAAATTAATAATCCACGATAATAATCTACCCAATAATCTAAAATCAAACTGATGACAACTATCGGAAACGGTATTATTTTTAAAAGTCTCGATATGGTCAGAAAATTTATATATTTATGACTTAAATTATTTAGTGATAACTTCCATACGACTACGATCCATTTCAACCCTACTACCATACTTCTCTGCCAAAGGAGACGGTACGAGTGGTGGAGTGGATAGGCAAGAATCGCATGCAAAAGGCAGCGGAAAGAAAGCAGCAGGTGCCGAAGTTGATGGATGGCCGTGTGGTGGGTGCCTGCTGCCTCCCTGGCTCCATGCAGCGCATCCGGTGATGGATGTTGGCGTTGGGGGTGGGGGCCAACGCCCACGCGACGGGCGGGAGGACAGCGACCCACCGACCCCGCCGGGTCCCCTGCACCGCACCGCACCGGCGAAGCGGCGTGACGAAACGCGGGTGACGCGCACCGACGGCAGCCGCACAGACCATATGGCGATTGGGGATTCGACCTCTTTTCCACGATGCAGTCCTTGCTGCACTCCGGAATCGCCTTTATTATTTATTACGCACAAGGGAAGAGTGTAGTTTTAGGGACAGGAACGAGAAAAAAGATTATATAAAATGAGATGAGTTATTAGGACATGATTAATTTAGTATTAATTATTTTAAATTTAAAAAATAAATTAATATGATTTTTTAAAGTAATTTATATATAGAAATTTTAAAAAAATACACCATTCTCATGAAAAACGAAGGAAAATTTTCCCCTAACATCTATAAATAATAGATTTTACGATAGCTCTTTAATGTTATTTTATTGTTTTAATCATTTAACTAGTAGTGTCCTCTTCTTGTTGTTTTCTTCATCTTCCTCGTTTCTCTCCGTCTTAATTAAGGGTATAGCTGCTTAATTTGAGTAGCTAAATTTAGAGGGGGAGTACTATACATCGCTTTCGTTATAAATGTTTAAAGCTTTTCTTTGATGGATTATTTTTTAGGTTGCACGTTACACCGGTGCTTTACCATCTTCGGTTTGCTGAAGAAATGGTTTAGCGAAATCCAGCACGTTGAGCATTTTTTGCACTTTGCGGTAGCTGTCATGTCGCGTTAGGTTTTTCCGAGCTCTATGCACGAAAAGTTTTATAAATACCACGTTGGATGAGGTGTACAATGGAGTGTTTTAGTGAGACTGCAGATCTGATCCACTCATCGATCAATGGTGCAGACGATCGTGGAGTATAACAGTACAAACTCTTAAATTCGTTTTGCAGTAATTTAGACAAAGTATCTATACTTTAAGAAATTTATTTTATTTTTTAACAATAAACATACCGTGCCACTTCGGAGGGAACATATTATGTGCAGACAAGATTTGGTGTATTCATACTACAGATCAACTAACACATGTTACTAAAAATTACAAGATAAAATCTACACGTATTTCTAAACTTACTCACCTATATTAAAATTCCAAGTCCAAATTCATTATACGTAAAAGAGTAGAAAAAGGAGAAAATTATTATCAATTTATACTCATAAAAATGTTACTCTCTCCGTCCCAAATATAAGCATTTTTTATTCATAGCAAAAAATTGCTATATTTAGAGACGGATGTAGTAGTTTTTTTGTTGACACTAATTAAAATACTCCCTTCAGTCATGGGCATTTAATGTTTATGATAAGATTTGGTTAACTCCTGAAAATTTGACCATCAATATTTATATAAGAATAAATCTATAAAAGCCAGTAACTATTCAAGGCAAATATACATGTATTGTTTTTTTAAACTAAGCACTGAGACATTATTGGTTGTCAAAGTTTAAAAAGTTCGACTAAATCCTGCCATAAATGCCAAATATTAATGACCAAACAGAGCACAATAGATTTGAATTTTTAAATTTTATATATATATATATATATATATATATATATATATATATATATATATATATATATAAAGATTGAAAATACTACAATACTATTTATAGTTTCAGGTGAGTATTACTAGTTGATGTGCATTGTAAGTGTATGAAAGAGTATAGATACTGAGAAAGCACCGGCGATGTGGTGGAGTGAGGGCATGAATATTGGGACAATTTGGTTTGGTCTACCAATTATTTGGTAGCTTCAATGATGCACACTAGATATTTTGGATTAAAGCCATTTTTTGCTCAAATTAATATAGTTGAGGCCTCTCTACCATACCAAAATTTAGTAGTATCAAAACTTGCCTAATATTTAGCATTATCGAATTTTTAATAGGGCACTGATCCAAACAGGTCCATAATGCACCATATGGATGTGCTTTCAATACGATTTTAATCCCTAGTATCTGTATCATTGAACATGCTTTAGAAGATTATTTTAGTATAGAAGTGTTTTACTCCCTCCATTTCAAAATATAATTATTTTTGAGATTCAAATTTTGTACCACAATATAAACAATCCTTCACTGATTCCCATCATTTTAAAGATTACAAAACCAATCAAATGTTTGAAAAAGGAATCTAACCAATTTAAATTTCAAAAATTAATAAATAAAGTGACTAAAAAGGAATCTTTTGACCAAACTTAGTATTTACTAAACAACCTACTCTTTTTATCCACAAATATAAGCACTTTTGGAATTCGACACGGTCTTTAATGTACTACTTTAACCAACAACAAAAATAAAAAATAAATTATTTTAAATAAATTATAATAAGTTGTTTAACAATAAATCTAGTAGCATCATTCTTTTGGCATAAATCTTGATGATTTTTTTTCTATTGATAGTTAAAGTTAAAAAGTTTTGACTTAGCACTGTTGTAAAAAGGTTAGAAATATTTATGGATAAATAGAGTATAAATCTTTATATTTTGAACTGAAGGAGTATTTAATGAAACAATAAGCGTACAACTAACTTTCCATTGTTTAAAGATTGATCTGATTTTAGAAATTGCAACGTTCCCAACGCGGCCATGGTAATGGTAGTGTAGCATATATTCTCTCTATTTAAAAATATAAGTTGTATTAGATATTGTTAGAATAAGTTTTTAACAAAAATTGCTCTGTTAAAATCTTATTTTTTGAAAAAAAACATAATCATAGATAAGTACTTTTGAATACAAATATAATAATATCAATTTATGTCATAAAAGTATATTACAATAAAGTAATCGTTAGTCAAAGCTTTATCCTAATAATAAAATCTAATGAATCTTATATTTTCGGACGGACGGATAGAGCAGTATTTATTCTGCAGCACTAAATTTTACTCCCTCCGTCTCCCTCCGTGCAGATTTACAGTAGCAGGACGAAGTTTTATTATTTTGAGACGCAGTAAGTATTAGCAATGCGTGAGTACAGTGCCAGTTGGAGAAAGCAAACTAGAGATGCATGCACCTGAGGCGAGTACCCCCACCCACTCCCACACCCAAACAGGTTCACTGCATCCGTCCCAACCCTCAAGCTGAGGTGGGGGCCGTGCCGTGCGGTGCTTGCAACTTGCCGCCTCGCCCCTTCCTCCCCTCCAAGAGCCGCCTCCGCCTCGCCGCACTCCACCGCCTCTAAATCCCTCCCCCCCTCCTCCTCTCCCTTCCGTTTCTCCCCCGCTTTCCCGTCCCCTCCCATCCCATCACCTGAGGTCTCTCCTCCGACTACTCTCCTTTTTGCCCTGTCGTCGCGGTGGCGATAGGGTTCGGCGCGCGGCGGCTGCTGGCCTGTATATGCTTCCGGCGCTTCAGATCCGGCTCTGTTGATTCTTGCAGTGGTGCTGGTGGTGGTGTTGGGAGGGGAGGTCTCTTCGGTGGTGGTGGTTGTTCGACATGGTGGGCTTCTACGGAGGTGAGGCTTCGTGTTCTTGATGGTGGTTTGGTTTTTGGGTTTGCGTCGAGGTGTTTGGTGGCTGATTGGTGGTGGTGGGTTTCAGATGGAGGGTGCCTCGTCTCGGCCCCGGCGGAACTGCCCGGGATGTTCTGCCGCGGCGGCGTGGTGCAGCAGCAGAGGAAGCGGACGCTGGTGGCCGCGTCGGCGGTTGCGGCTGCGGCCGCGGCGGCGGAGTGCGTGAGGGCGTCCAAGAGGCAGAGGCAGCAGCGCCTGCAGTCGCAGCAGCAGTCGCTCGACGCGCTCCCCGACGAGTGCCTCTTCGAGGTCCTGCGCCGCCTCCCCGGCGGCCGCGAGCGCGGCGCCTCTGCGTGCGTCTCCCGCCGCTGGCTCGGCCTGCTCTGCAGCATCCGGGCCTCCGAACTCAACCAGGCCGCTGCCGCGGTGGCGCCCGCGCCGTCCCTGCCCGACCTCAACGAGGAGTTCGTCATGGAGGAGGAGGATGAGAACAAGGACGAGTCTCCCGTGGTGGATCCCTGCGTCGAGAGGGTCCTCGAGGGCAAGGAGGCCACCGACGTCCGCCTCGCCGCCATGGCCGTCGTCGCCGGGTCCTGCCGCGGGCTGGAGAAGCTCGCCGTCCGCGGTAGCCACCCGACGCGCGGTGTCACGGACCAGGGCCTCCTGGCGGTTGCCCGTGGGAGCCCCAACCTCTGCTCGCTCGCCCTGTGGGATGTCCCACATGTCACTGATGCCGGGCTCGCTGAGATCGCCGCTGGGTGCCCCTCGCTGGGGCGCCTGGATATCACTCGCTGCCCGCTCATCACAGACAAGGGCCTTGCCGCCGTTGCGCAGGGTTGCCCCAACCTGCTGTCTCTGACCGTCGAGTCGTGCTCCGGTGTCAGCAACGATGGCCTCAGGGCAATTGGCCGGTGCTGCTCCAAGCTTCAGGCTTTGAACATCAAGAACTGTGTGCATATCGGTGACCAGGGCATCTCCAGTCTTGTGTGCTCCGCTACCGCCTCGCTGACCAAGATCAGGCTCCAGGGTTTGAACATCACTGATGCTTCGCTTGCCGTGATTGGGTACTATGGGAAGGCTGTCACAGACCTCACCCTTGTCCGCCTCCCGGCTGTTGTGGAGAGGGGGTTTTGGGTGATGGCCAATGCTGCCGGCCTGCAGAATCTCAGGTGCATGAGTGTCACCTCTTGCCCTGGGGTCACCAATCTCGCACTTGCTTCTATCGCCAAGTTCTGCCCGGGCTTGAAGCAGCTTTCCCTCAGGAAGTGCGGACACATGACGGATGCTGGTCTTAAGGCTTTCACAGAGTCAGCAAGGTTGTTGGAGAGCTTGCACCTTGAAGAGTGCAATGGGGTTACTCTTGTTGGTATTCTTGCTTTCCTCGTCAACTGCAGCCAGAAGTTCAGGTCTCTCTCTTTGGTGAAGTGCATGGGAATCAAGGACATCTGCTCTATGCCTGCGCAGCTTCCTCTGTGCAAATCACTTCAATTCTTGACCATCAAGGACTGCCCAGGTTTCACTGATGCAAGCTTGGCTGTGGTGGGGATGGTTTGCCCTTACTTGGAGCAGGTTGATTTGAGTGGTCTCCGGGAGGTCACTGACTCTGGGCTTCTTCCATTGATCAACTCTTCTGAGGGTGGTCTAGTCAAGGTCGACTTGAGTGGTTGCAAGAACATCACAGATGCAGCTGTTTCTTCCCTGGTGAAGGGGCATGGAAAATCTCTGAAGCAAGTTAGTCTTGAGGGCTGCAGCAAGATAACTGATGCTAGCCTCTTTGCTATTTCTGAGAATTGCACTGAACTTGCTGAGCTTGATCTTTCAAAGTGCATGGTTAGCGACCATGGTGTTGCTACCCTGGTATCAGCAAAGCACCTCAAGCTTCGTGTCCTGTCACTGTCTGGTTGCTCGAAGGTTACTCAGAAGGTTGTGCCATTCTTGGGCAACATGGGACAGTCTTTGGAGGGTCTCAATATTCAGTTCTGCAACATGATCGGCAACCACAACATTGCATCGTTGGAGAAGCAGCTCTGGTGGTGCGACATTCTCGCATAGACAAACAAGATGGTCCATTGCTGGAGGGGTTCATCTCTGCTGGGTGAGCCACCTCCAGATGCAGATATACGTCCTTAGAAGTAGCGCAACCAGTCAATCGCCATGCTAGTCATGTTTGCGGCTAACGCATGAGTCGTGGTGGGTTCTGGATTTGTTCGAGGACCAGTTGTTTCCGAGGGGCGCTTTCTGCCAAGTGCTCGTTTTTCACAGATCGCCTCAAGAGGCGATCTGTTTTTTGAGCCTTCGGCTGCCATCGCTGGCATCCTGCCCCTCTACCCCAGACATTGGTCCTTGCCACTATAGTCACAACACCATGATGGTTTTTTAGGTTGCCCTAGTACCCATGCCCTTCTTTTACTGCTTTTCCTAGCCATGAAGTTGCAGGCGCCAGCATCGGCACGGGGGGCTCTTGTGGAGTCTCACAGCTGAACCGCCGGTGTCCAGGCTGCCGACGACGCTGGAGTGCCCGTGGACTTGCCCAGTGTGTATGGTTACTGAGTCTGTTGGGAGTCTTTGAGGTCATGTATGATGATGTTTTTCAGTAGTGTGTAAGGGTCATAGAGGGCTGAATTTTTGTTACAGGTACTCTTGGGAATGCCTGGTGTTGGGGGATCTGGCCATTGCAAGGCGCATACTAGAGCCTTGCCATGACAGCCTTGTATGGTTGTTTTTTTTTCACCAAATCCCTGATTTTACCGGCATATTGTTGAGGACTGTAATGTTTGCAACCTTCTCAGAATAAATTATGTGTTTATGTGAAAAATCGCGTGCCTTTGAATTTCGGCTTATTATGCATCTATCTGATCGTTTTGTGTGGATTTACTTTGTTCATGTGCTTCTTTAAGGAGTATGAGCTTCTCTTCAAATGATGCATTTACTTTATATGCAAAATAGGGAGTGTGAGCTTCTCTTTGTGAGGGTATTGTTTTTATGATCAAAATGTGAAGCACATGCTCTGTTACTGCAAGGGAGCAAGGCTGTTTTCTACGTCGATAGTACTTCTTAGGGGTAGACCTGGCAGAGAATTTTTGCTATCTTAGCTCTTAATTCCATGTCTCATTCTCCTAGTAGTTTGAAGGAGTGACACAACTCCACATTGTCAGGCTAGCTTGAGACTTGGTCAACTTTCAAGCATTTGAAATATCGCCTGCAAGGCTGCAAGAACATTTCTCAGTGCTTCGGTTAACATGTCTTGACCGCTATGTTGGCAAGTTCGCAGGCTAATAAAATCTGACGACAATGGTTCATAAGAAATCTGGTTTACTACAATCTGTAAGCCTCAACAGAAAGCTGGAAGTCACTTGGGTCCACAACCATAAAACTTAGAAGGAAACCGTATCCTATAGATCAAAACCACCGTGAAATATGGTTTGGTATGCTATTTTTCCGGTTTCGAAAAATGTTGAAAAACAAACTTATTGTTCAGGGTGAAAAATTGAGTTCGAATCACTTGTCAGAATGGCTTTGCCTTAACCCAGCTCCGGATACACACACAAGTTCGTACATTTGAGAGCAATAACAAAAATTCAGCATTTTGCCACTGATGTTCTGGGGCTCAGGGCATTGCAACAAAATTCTCACTAATTGATTATACATAACAGTGAAGCAAGACACTCACATGAAAGCAAAGCAAGAGACAACGAGAATACATACGAAGAAGAGGCATAGTTTGTCACAAAAATACAGGCAACTAGTTACAACTGAAATAGTCAAAGCACAACATGGGGGCAAAGCTGCAGCACACCTTCCATAACAGACCAAAGGATTTGATCACCATGCTCTTCGCTAGACGACTATCTGTTCGTTGAGTTCTTGCACTCCCGGAGCAATCGTGTCTCGGATTGGCTTCTCAGCGATACCAGTGTTCAACTCAGTTTCTTGTTGCTGCGTTGTCGGTGACCCTGATTCCTGAAGGTTGCTTGTGTTCAGTTCAGTGTTCTTTAGCTCCCTTGCATCAAGTGGACTGCTTTCCTCTGATGGCAATTTGGGCAGTGACTTCCTCTGGGGCTTTTTCACGGCATTTGATGGGGTTGCTTTCTTTACACCGTTTTGAGAAACCTTCTCGTCAAGACTCAGGCGGACCGGACGTCCTGGGGGAGTGACAATTTCATCGGTCTCTCCTGCAGACTTGTTCTTGGTGCGACCAAGCTTTGGTGATCTAGCTCTCGTGGGAGGGATCTACAACGAATAAGAAATAACAGCAGATGGTAAGTGTTATCCCATCGAAGAACATCTTTTATCATTATAACCAGATCTACCGTATTTGACCTGATAGATTATAGATACAGAGAATATTTCCTTAGATAGCATGCATTCCACCCTCAAAAGGTCAATCTACACTATAGCATATCACACTAATGTATCAGCTATAGCTACTAATTTAACCCACCACCATGAAACATCAAAACAGTAAGCAAATTAGATAAGTTCTGTTTTGAGGCAGACAGGAAAAAATCCATCCCGCATTTCCATAAATGCCTTTTAAAACAAATTAACAAAATCTCTTCCAAATAAGTTTAACCTTCTAGCTGCTGGCTTCTGCAAATTTTGACTGCACAACAGTCCATTAACTTGGCCCCTGTCCTTTCAAATCAAGGTTATCCCCTGCAGTGCTTGATCAGTACTCCTGAACAGCATAATCGCAGGAAATCCCAATTCATCCAAACTGAGCATGGTGACAATAAAGTTTTTGATCCGTACCAAATAAATATAGTCAATGTTCAAAGTTTTGTGAGCATGTCATGATAGAAACAAGCACTCGGCCTTCACAATGATTAAGCAATGGCACAACAGACAGGATGAGATGTCTAAACAGACAGTGAGGCCCTTTGTGACAAGTATCAAGTATAATGTCTACGGTGATGAGCTATAGGTCACTATTTGTTGTTTGGCTGGACTAGAGAGCTCCTACAGGTGTGAGATATGATGATTTCAGAACACGGCTCTGGTAGATTGCTGCAAACTGCCCAACGCTTGCTCACTCTTATATAAGTCATGCGAGAGTCATGTGAATTCACTAGCCCATAGAAGTCATGGATTCTGACGTAAAAAGGAAGAATGCTAGCCTTGACTTATGGTCTCTGAATACCTTTTTCAGCTCAACCTTTGGAGGAGTTGGTTCCTGGTAGAAACTGGGCATTGGTGTTGCCTTGAAGTTCAAACTCTTCCTAAGCATTTTGAGTTCAGCTTCTTCAGTCTCCTGTGAATTATAAAGAAACAAATATTAGCAGGCAACACATGAGATGCAAGATGGGTAACATTTCCAAGAAAAGGAAAACAAAATTACCTTTGATTTTGCTTGCAAATTGCTTATTTCCAATTCTCTGGCATGAATCTTCTCCTCAAGCTTTGAATAGAACTATTTGATTGCAGACTTGAGTAAGAAACAACTACATATTTCCAAAAGATGACCAGGAACAGGAAGTAATAAAACACAAATTACCTCCTTCCGTTTTTCAGCTCTCTCATCACACTTGAAAGAGAACCCATAGGCAGGAGTGCCACCAGCCTTTCGGGATTCAGAATTTGACTCGTCATCTTTTTTGACAGAAGAATTCTGGCCTAATGGCTTCGGTGTTTTCCTTTTCTCCCTGGATTTGTGTGGTTGAGTATAACAGTATAAGTTATTTTTGGAGTATTCATCTACACTAGAGCAAAGGAGTCTGAACTGCAACTGCGAGAATATTTCTCTAGGATTGTCCTATGTGCAAAATAATGTACAGATTCATGTCAGCTCTAAATTTAGCATTTAACACTGAGTCAGTAAAGCATCATATTTCGATGCTCAAGGTTGAGCAAGTCTATATGAGGTACATGGCATTCAAAAGCTTATAATACATAAAGCAATTTCCGATACTGAAGTGAAGGTACTTCTTGCAGTAGATTGGTAAATGATGAGGAGATTGAGGAACAAAATTTTTGGCCTAGGTTCAGGAAAAAGTAAAAATAGAGTGTTAAATTTGAGGATGAGCAGTTTTAATCCTTTATGTTGCAGTATGATGCCCCAATATTTCTGAAATGATACATATATTTGCATTTCAATTTTATAACTAATCAAACTTAGCAACACAAATTTTACCATCTGAAGGTGTGCTGATTAGAACTTAGATTACACACTACATGCTAAACATACAAGAACACACAGGCAGAAAAAGAACTGCATACTTTGAGTCCTCGAGAGATGTCTCCTTGGTACTGGAGAGAGACTCATTCTTCTCAGTTTTCTGATAAAACCATCACCAAACAGATTACTTAAGACCCAATTGGATTGGATATAACATTGATTTCCAAATAACATACATTTAAACGAAATCTAGTACAATGGAGAAGAACTTACATTACTATCAACACTGGAGTCGCCATTGGTCTTGGATCCGATACTTGAATCTGTATGAGAGACTCGAGCAATTGGTGCTTTAGGAAGAGAGGAGCTAGGAGTGCTTCTCCTAGCTTGACCCTCGCCTCCGCTCTTCGGGCTCCTAGATTTTACAACCTTAGGACCATGACTTTGGGTTCCCTAGCATCACATCACATAGAAACAAGAATGAGAAAAGAACTGCCACCAAAATGGTTATCACTACCACAAACTCACCTTGGCAGGGCGAGGCTTCCTGCCATCTAAATGCGAGGTGGCTTCCCCGTCCACCTCTTCGGGCGGGTTGATCACCTCGCTCTCCCCAGAATGGTTACCATTGGCTTGCACCTCATGTGCTTCCTCATGATGCTCCTCCATGCTATCAGCCAATTCACGCTTTCCATTGACCCGCTTCTTTATAGCAAGCGCATCCGCAGAGTCAGCAATGGTATCTTCCATCTCAACCAAGCTTCAGCTCTTCCTCAATTCATCAGAAGCTCCCTGATTCCAGGATGGACCTAACGCAGGGGCATTCTTGCGGGAATGACCAATTACTGTTAGAATCACTGCACCAGCAGAGAACAGTTCGCAACAAACTGGATAGATTTTGTTCAGATTGCACAAAGAACATAAAATGCGGGACGAAAACTCCAGAACAATTCACGTTAGTGTCAATCACTAACGAGATCAACCCAAGCACGCATGGATCTGATCTCCCCTCCACTCAATCTCACTGGCACGGATGAGGAGGAGCCTGCTACGTTCTTGGAGCAAAGATGTGGTGAAGAAAAGGAAAATCCAAGAACAGCAAATGCGCGCGGATCTAGCCAAGAACCGGCGCCAAGAAATGCCAGTGACAGGCGCCCTCAACTGGCCGCAGGAGAGACAGCGTGTGTACGGAGGCAAGAGGAAGATGCGGTCTTTACCTCGCCGGAGGAGAGCGGCGAAGAATGGCGGGGCGCGGCGGTCGCGGGAGGGGAGGACGCCGGCTTCCGCGGGAGGAGAGGAGGGGAGGGAGACAGCCGGGTGGTGGAGGAGGTGGTGCTGTGTTTGGGCTGGAGGTGGTTAACTCGTTTCTATTTTTTCCAATCCTGTCTCTGCACTGTATTACTGCTGCTCCATCTATTCTAAAATATAAACGCTTCTAGCATTTAAAATTTTTATTAAAATATAATTATTTTAAGTATTATTTATAAGTACTATCTATCATATTAATTATTTTTTATTTAAATTTCTTTCATCCTAGGAGTACTTTCAACCACCGTTCCACTCCTAACCATTGCTTATTTAACAAAAAAATCTCTTTAATTTTATTCTCTGATAAACAATCTAGAAATGCTTATATTATAAAATAGCGAGAGTACTATTTTGTGTCTTTCTTTACTGTTTGTTTTTGTTTTTGTCCCCTAGATTATTCCCTCATTTCTTTCGGATCCCGTGTTATTAAATTTCATTTTGTTCATTAAAGCATTTGCCTTTTCTCGTGTATCAGAGTTTTTTTATAACTCTATTCTCAGGGCGTGCTTTAGATTGCTAGGAAAGAGGCCACTAAAAATCATATTACCTATAGTCGCATCCTTTCGCTTATAGTTGATTATAGGCCACAACAATATCAGCGACCAGTGAATAATTCACGAATAAAACTTTTATATATGTGTTCTTATCGGTTTAAAATCAAATCCTATATAAATAAACTATGATAAAAAAACTTAAAATTAACTCTAAAATTAAATTTTAAAATTCAAAATTACGCAACAGCTTATAAGCTAAAGAGAAAACGATGGGGCTAAATCAACCCTCAGCACCTTTTGAGCTTCTTTGGAATGCACATATTTTACGGTAGGTATTTTTTAATTGTGATTACAGCAGGTATTTTGTAGGAACGATTTAATTTGTACAGAAAGTCTCCAAATTTAGTTCATTCTTGGAAGCCTTAAGCTATTAAGGCCTCGTTTAATTTAGATTATTGAGCAGATTACTGCTCTAGATTATTAATTTGGTTATTAGAATAAATTAAATATTTTAAAAAATAAACATAACAAATAGTTTAAAATAAGTGGTTTAAGCAATACAGTAAAAGAAAGTTTTTTTGAAAAAACATATTTTTTGAAATATGAAGCAAATAATTCATTTCAATAACCTGGTGAATAAGCTGAAAGGACCATGGCAATATGACTTGGAAATTGCACTTTGTTTTTCCTGCTGGAATATGATCCATGTTTTCTGCTGAAAATGTCATTTTTCACTCTATTACTAGCCATTGATTTAAGTGAATAACTCCTATTTAGCTGCCTTTCAGGAATGCTAGTAGAGCTGAGCACTATAACTTTTTTTTGGAGAAAAAACAGTTAAGCACTACAACTATTACATGGAAATCTACAGAAAGATTGCCCGTTTAAAGGAAGCCTTCTCGGGCTATCTTAGAGTAACTCTAACAGTATGGTCAAATCTGACTCTCCATTTACCCATTTGGTCAGTCATCCAAAAAGATCATTCTCCATATTTTTTGTGTGCTCCAACAGCCTTTTCATCTCCCACTCTCCAATTCCTTGGACCCTATATGTTATTCTCTCCTCTGCCCTCTCCTTCTCTTCCTCTACTATTGATGGGGAGATAGGTGGCGGCGCAAGCGGGAGGTCTGGGCGGCCTGTCATAGCTCGATTAATTAATAATTGATTTTCTATAATTTATATTAAATTATAAAGTAAATTAATTGAGTAAAGTAAAAATGGGAAGTAAAAATTTATTTAATAAATCATGGTTAAATTCATTATTAATAAATTTTTTGTGTGTAAATAACCTCTCTGAAATTTTCTCGGATTTTTCGGAGCTCTAGAATTAATTTTAATACTACACAGATCATTTTCAGTAATTATTTAAACAAATTCTAAATTCCTTTTCTCATGTTGTTCCTGGCCCAATCCCCTTGCATCTTTCGTTTCTGCCTAGACTCAGGCTATCGTTCCCGAACCCCTAATTCCCTGAAAGTTTGATCCCGGGGAATTCCCTTAAATTCCGAATCCGGAGTTCTCGAATATATTCAATTCCGAAATCTCGGTATTTCATTTGTTCCCAAAAACTCCCTTCCTTCGAAATTAATTTAATTCCTTTTGAAAATGGACCCAAACCCTTGAAAATCTTCCAATATCCAGCTCCCAAAAATATTATTATATTTTTGAGGTTTCAATAATCCTTTGATTTCCCCAATCTCCAATATTCTAATTATTCCTATTAATCCAAAGTTTCCAAAATATCCCTTTTCCCCTATTGAATTAAATCCACCCTTCTTCCTCGGAAACCAAATTCCATTGAAAATAATTCAAATCCCCAGATATTCCAAGCTTTTCCAATTTTTGGATTACATAAAATATTTTTGAGTTTTCGATTACCAAAAACAATATCCAAATATTCAAAATATTCCAATTTTCCAAACTCCATAAAAATATCCCATTTTTTTTATTCCCAGAAATAAATAAATAAATATATATATATATATATATATATATATATATATATCCCGATATTTAGAATATTCAAAATTCCGAATATTACCATAAATTCCAATATTTCGAAATAATCCTTGAAATCCCTAAAATCCTCCTAAATTCCATTTTTCCCAACTTGGGAAAAATCCAAAAAACCCCTCCATCCTTTTCTTTTCCCTTCCACCTTTCTCTTCTCTCTTTTTTCCTTCCCCACCCTTGTTTCCTCTCTTTTCCTCCTTTTTCTTCTTCTTCTTCCTCCCTTCTCCTTTCCTCCTCTCTCTCTTCGGCCTGGGGGCCGAGCCGGCTTAGCCCGGGCTGCCCCTGTCGCGGCCTCGGCCCACCGCCACCGCAGCCGGGCCCCCGGTCTAGCCCGGTCCCGTGCGCCGTCGCCACCGCAACATCTGCCGGTGCCGCCACCCGCCTGCCCTGGACTCTCCCTTTCCCTATAAATACTGCCGCCGCCCGAGTTGCCCGTGCCCTAGCCTCTCCGCCTCCTGTTCCAAGCCGCCACCGCCGTTGCCCTAGCGTCGCCGCCACCGCTGCCTAGCGCCGCCGCCGCCCCTGCTTTGCGCCCTAGCCGCCGCCGCGGGGGTCGTCGTCCTCCTTCGCTTGTCACCGGTGAGCTCCAAAGCCAGGTCCCTCGTCTTTGTCTCCTCTTGCTCTCGGCCTCTGTCCGCCCTCAAATGGCGTTGCCTCCCTCTCCAGTCGGCGCCGCCCTCCGTCGCCATCGTCGTTGGATCCCCGCCGATGCTCCGCCCCATCATCTCGCCGGCACGCCGTCGAGTCACCGCTGCCGTCGCCGTCGAACCTCTCTGCAGCCACGCCGGCATGCCTCCTGTGCTACGCCATGGATGGGCGCAACTGCTCGCTCGCCTCTCCCCGTGGCTGACAAGCGGGTCCCATCGGCAGCCCTCCCCACTGTGACTGATAGGCCAACCCCACCAGCATCCCCTCCCTCTGACACCGACATGTGGGCCCGGAGTTAAATCCTCAGATTGATCTCAGCCCTACGATGGATTTTGATGAAGTCCCGACCGTCATATCTCTATAATCCTCCCGTTCCAAATCCCAGCCGTCGATCTCCCGAGATTAAATTCGAGCCGTCGGATTCTCTTAACCTCACAGCCCTGCCACATCAGCCCTAGTTTTGCCATGTCGGCATCCACCTCACCTGCCACCTCAGTCAGTCCACCACTCATACCTCTCTTGGTCCATGGACCTAGTCCACATAAACAAGGCTACTGACAGTAGGCCCCACTTCTGTACACAGTCAAAAATATTTATTTTAATTCGGAAATCCAAGGAATATTCTCGAGAATATTCTTTTCCAATTCTTTTTGAATTTTCTCTGAATTCAATCTTCCGGAAGCCGTATCTTTTCTACTCGAACTCCGATTCGACCTGTTCTACTTCCTAAATTCATCTAAAATCATGATCTATATGTTTATGTACTTTTTATATACTATTTATGTGGAGGTTCTTAGTGTTTTTTCTCGTTTTACGTGTAGTCACGTATTCTCGCCGTTTCGAAAGGAAGCGAAGTACGAGGAAGGATTCGAAAAACTTATCGAAGACTTTTTCTATTGCAAGGCAAGTCGCACGACAATCCCCTTGAACATGTTGATCTCATTTGTGAAAATTATTTTATTTTAACGTTCTTGCATGCAATATATTGGAATGACATTATTACGGGTGTGTATTTATTATCCAATATTCCTTGATTATTATGGTCATTTTGTTATTATTACATGTATCTTGATACCCTGGGTAATTAATATGGACTAGCTGGATGGCTATTTGATGGTCTAGCTAAATTGTTTAGGTTCTGCTTAGCCAATGTATAGAAACTGTAGCGTCATTTTATGTGGGGAAACTATTCAATAACTTATGGAAAATTAATGTTTAAACGGCTATACTTTCACAACGGTTAGTCGTGGCTGGTTAATTGATCTTGCCAACTAAAACTTAACTGAATGGTGGGTTGTGATCATATGGAATGGTGATATTATTAGTAGTGCTCATGACAATTAAGGACCGGTTCACGGACTACTTGTTGCGAAGCAATACTGCACTAACCACAAGATAGAATGGGTAATGGCTTGACTGGACGTGTAGCGAGTTTAATAGGAGGCACCACGGTATGTTTTGGGTGTATCAATAAGACCACTATGGCAGTTGTCAATAAGTCTATGTTTCGGGCGTTAAGCCATCTTCCTGCCTAGGAACCTGATCAACCCTACCGGAGACAGGTGGTTCAGCGGGTGGCTCTTCTGTTGGACGAGTTGCATGAAAGGTCTTGTCACGATTTCCTCCTTTCCAATACCATAGTGGTATTTTAGGGCATAGTGACATGTATAGAACCGTGTCTTATGGGTAAATTGATATACCTCTGGCTAGAGTAAAACTGTTCGTATAGCTATGCCCACGGTTAATGGGTGGTCTAGCAATGTTTTTTATGATTAGTCCCACACTACTCATTGATAATAATAAATGGTAGAAACTTGATGGCTCCAGGTTGGAGGATTTTGGTTTAGGCCTGAACTGCATTGAAGTGTTATTCAGTGATTGGGTTAATATTGATTAATGATTAAACTATACTGTTTTCAATGTATTTAAATGTGACTATTTTAAATGTCGTTTATGCAAATAAGTCATACTATGCCTTTTCTTGGGAATCCTGTTGCATTATTTGCATTTCCATGTGTGGTTTGTTGAGTACGATGGGTAATACTTAGTCTTGCAATATTACCATCATCAGAGTGAAGCTTTACGAGGAGGAGAAGGTTTTTGGTGTTTGGCTTATACCACAGTTGAGCTGCCTGTGGGCTTGGTGTTGAAGCTAAGGCAGCTCTTGGTGTTGAAGCTATGCTAGTTGCTGTTCCGCTGCTGATTTCTTCTGTGTGAGAACTAAGTGCCTCTTTCGTAAGTATTTATCGTTTATCGTATATGGTTATGTTTATCAAATTATCGATTTGTGTACCTCGGCTGATTCCTGGACGAGAATTTAATGCACAAATTAGCATTAGAAATTTTGGTGAATTTTCTGGCGTGACACAGTTGGCAGCAGGCGAAGGCACAGGCACGACCAGCGGCAGGCGAGGCGGGCAGGCGTGTCTGCTGCTGCTCGTGGCGAAGGCGGCAGCGTCGCAGCTGCGTGCACCGGCAGCGGCGAGCGGCGGCACTGGGCCAACAAGAGAGAGGGATGGGGAGAAGAGATAGAGGTGGGCCCCACCATTTGGCAAGCTGGGTTGGCTAGTGCGGAGGCAAGTCTGTTGAAGTGGATTTTTTGTCCAAGTTTACCAAATTTTAGTTTGGAGAGTCATTTGGCCATTTTGTTGGAATTGCTCTTACATAATTAGGCTGACAAAAATGGGACCATATTTTTTCCCTGAAACGAGTTTAGTCAAAATCAGTCGGCGGCCCATTCCACGATGTCTCTGCTAAATTGGCCCATAACATTGTGAGTTAGGCTAGCGACACGGAGGCCCATCTAGCTAATTCATCATCCTTCAAGTTGGGCCAGGGCATTCTGCTGATGATTGAACCGAAATGTGGGCTAGGGTAGGGCAGGGCTCCTTCAAGTTGGGCATAGGAAGGCAAAGAGCACGTTTGATAGATACTTTCTTTCTATATAGTTGGTACCCACTACAACCATAATTGTTATAAAGCTTACTCCATATTACAGTACATCATCACCTCATCTAAGCCATCTAATGGTTCAGCAGACCCCATGTTAGGCCCCATATTAATAGATCGTCAGCCAGCTGTAGCATCTAAAAGACCAACAAACCTTTCGTTTCCCTTCCGTCGTAATTAATAGCAAGCACAAATGCATAATAGAGTGTGGCTGCATGCCTGCATGTGGGCATCCGAATGGTCACACACTCAAGTTATATGATGTTCGTTATCCACAATGTGTGCATATTTGTGATATGCTCTTCAGGTGCGTGTTGCACCTCCATGTTCTACCTATGGCATGTCCAAATATAATAGACTAGTCATATCTCTCTTCTATTTATCTTGGCATCTTGCATCATTATCAGTCTTCACATAAGATTATCCTATACCTGTTTACTTGCTCTTACAGTCAAAGAGCTTTTCCTTTCAATCAAATGCTATAGACAAATGATTGATCGAATACTCGACTGGTCTCGGTCCTTCACTTTTGTTCTTCTTGCGACTATATTTTACTAAACTAAAGACCAATTCTTTGTTATTGTTATTTAATGTGAATGCCAATTTCTGTTGCATCTTTATAGGATTCTATCACTCCGTCGGTTTCCTTCAAATGGGTAATTTAGGACCTCCCCATTAGTGTGTCGTTCATCAGGACCAATTTTCTCATTTCCAGTAGCTTGGTGTGCTACATTTCAGTCCTAAAAGTAATAGTCTACCCCATATATCAATGAGATAAATATGCATCCTGGGTCATATCCGAATCAATTGAACGGTAGTCGATTTTTGTCTTCCAAGCACACGGCTACTAGCTATCTGACTGGACAAAATATACAATTAGATTGTGATTTTATTGGAGCAAAAGTTTCATCATATTGCATGTGTCTCCCATCCAATTAATTATTCATACTAAATTTATGTTTTGGATTATTCTGTTATTCCCGCAGAAATGCATGGGGTATCAACTAGTTCACAAAATAACCCTTACCATTTGATAAAGTTAAATTTTGGGAGTGAAAGATTCCGGAATTACTAAATTTTGATATAGGTAAGTAAGATTGCGATGATAATTAGAGGGTGATGAAACCATCAAACTAAGAGTTATGTATAGTTTTATAAAAAAATACATTTTAGTTAGTGTCCATAATCCTTCTAGCCAGTTGAAATTTTTATTAAAAAAATTAACATTTCAAGCATATGGCTTCAAAATAGATGTCTGCAACTCTAGAGATGAAGGAATAGATCCATGATAGGTGATTTTCAAAAACCATAATATACCAACCAAAGTCGTTGCTAAAATATTATTGAGGTGTTTCACATATCTACACTCCTTTAAAAGAGAGTAGTGGTGGTGTTAAGTGTTGAATCCGTCACTACTCTCACCATCAACTCTCTATTTTTCAAAGGAAAAATGGTAGGGTAGGTTCAGAGGACCCATATGTCAACCAGCCTCCATCGGCTCTTTACTTTTCGTTGAAAGAAAAAAATGACAGTATGGGGCTAAAGGGCCCATATGTCACTAACAAATATATGAAGCAATTAAGAGACGCTATATGCGAAAGATGATGGAAATAGCCAGTTAATGATAATTTTTTTAATTAAAATTCCGTTGCAACGTATGGACAATATGCTAATACAAGTGAAATACCAACACCAAATGTAATGTCTCTCATGCGCAGTCAATGGTAGGGCTAGCATCCGCGCTAGTCAGGTAGTCACATGCCCGACACTATGTGCTTTAACATAGACCACAAAATTTGTGTAAAGGATGTTGCCGATAACACACAAAACTCTTTGTAGCTTAGCCTTGACGGCGTCGCTGGCTCCGTTACTGTATGCGGTTGTAGCGCTAGCAACTTGCACTGCCTTCTCAGCCATCTCCTCTTATCAAAAGCATTATCCTTTCTTAAGAACAAAAAGTGGAATCGTTTCTCTAAAGAGAGATGAAGAGACCTATCCTAATCACTTTTTTCGTAATTGAACCTAGACCACTCCTTTTTTTTCTTATACTCCTTGCACATAGTTTTACCATTATCTGATCACATAGTGAAACCTCTTTAGCATACTATACTACAAACACAATTGTCTTTTAATTTTAATTTGACCAAACGCATGTTACACATGTGATCAATTCAGTGCTAATACTGCCATCCTTAATTTCTTATAGCATAGTTTAAACTGTAAAGCTAAGAGATGGCCGGCGGAGGAATAAGTGTAGCCAAGGTGAGAGCAACAGCGCCCTACACTGGAGAGGGCAGAGATGGCCGGCGGAGGTACGGGGCGCCCTGCGGCGAAGATGGCTGGCCGAGGTGCGACAACGCCCACAGCGAGTGAGGACAAGGAGGCAGACCAATGACGCTAGATCTAGCGAGGAGAGGTGTGGCGTGCGAGAGACTAGGAGTTGGGTGGAAAATAGCGCGGTGGCCAAAAATTTTCGCGCCAGATCTGGATTGGGAGCACCAAGCAATGTCCTAATTCTAGCTCACTTTGGCATCGTTATTGGGACTATGGTAAAATTAGGGGTGGGTTTGGGAATCTTTGGAGCCTGCTTTTTTACTAAATTTCTAAAATTTATCTTTTAAGACTGGTATTAGGGAGCTCTTGGAGATGCTTTAAAGAAGCCCAAAGCTAAGCAAAGACTGCACAAACGTAGAGAGAGTTCAGTTAAGATAGTGCTGAATGCTGATTGCTTTTGAGGTTAAGCCCATACAAAGTTTGGCTTGAAAAGCCACTTTGAAATGCCTGAAATCATTGACTCCAAGAATTATTAATCTAATGGCTTGCACTCTGCACAATTAAGTCTAGCTAGATTATGACTATGTTGTCATAATGTCACGTTGTGAGCCGCAGAATATACTTTTATGTAACCACCAACGCCTCCTTCCAAAAAGAGAAATTTCGGAGAAAATAGATTGTTTCATGTAAAAATCCTATAAACTTATTGTATTTCAAATGAGCCTTAATATTTTCGACCGTTTTTACGCACAAATAAAAAGTGTTTTCGAAAAGTCAATGTCAAAATACATTTTTCATGGATTATTCTGCATCTTCTGCCGCTGTGCTTTCTGCCTGCCTCGTCAGCATTCCATTTTCCTCTCTTCATCTCTTCCTTCCACCTCTCCTCCGTCCTTTCCCTCCCTAGTATAGCTTCCTCACCTCGCTGGCCACCGCTGCCGGCCACCGTCTCTCTCTCTCGCGACATTCTCCGCAGAGACAGAGAGAGGAGCAGGGACAAGGAATCTTAGCTGCGTCGAACGGTGTCAGAGCGTGCAGAGAGAGGAGGCTTAGCTAGGGGAGCGCAGAGGCAACGCAAGAGATCGGATTCCATGCTTGCCCTGCCACTGCCATTCCATTCTTGGCAACTTTGATCCTTCGCTTGCGCCGGCCATCCACGGCAACCCGGTCGAGAAGGTCACCGGCGTGGCGCGCGCGCGAGGGAGGGAGGTGGGTAATAAGTAGCCGTGGGTACTTGCCGCCTCGCTGATGGCACTTGCCGGCGCGCCGCCATGCCCCGCACCCCGAGGAAAGCTAGAGCCGCTCGCCGTGGCCACGCCGTCGACCTGCTGTCCACGTCGCTGCCGTCGTCGTCGCGCCGGGAGACGCCGGTGATGCCGTTGTGGCACGGCGGCGGCCTTGGGCGGGTGCTGGTGGTGGTGGTGGTGGTGCTCGGCCTGCTCGCCGTGCGGTGCCACGGGAAGAAGATGTCGTCGTTCGTGGGGACGTACGGGGTGAACTACGGCCGGATCGCGGACAACCTGCCGCCGCCGACGGAGGTGGTGAAGCTGCTGCGGATGGCGCGGATCAAGAACGTGAAGATCTACGACGCCGACCACACCGTGCTCGACGCGTTCCGGGGCTCGGGGCTCAACCTGGTGATCGCCATCACCAACGGCCAGGTGAAGGACATCGCGGCGAACCCGGCTAAGGCGATGGACTGGCTGAACGAGAACGTGCAGCCCTACTACCCGTCCACCCGCATCGTGGGCATCACCGTCGGCAACGAGGTGCTCGGCGGCCAGGACGCCGGGCTCGCCGAGGCCCTCGTCGGCGCCGTCGTGAACGTCCACGACGCGCTCAAGATGCTCCGCCTCGCCGACAAGATCGAGCTCACCACCCCGCACTCCGAGGCCGTGTTCGCCAACTCGTACCCGCCCTCCGCCAGCGTCTTCCGCGACGACCTCATGGTGTACCTCAAGCCGCTGCTCGACTTCTTCTCCAAGACTGGCGCCCCCTTCTACGTCAACGCCTACCCGTTCCTCGCCTACATGAGCGACCCGGCGCACATCGACGTCAACTACGCGCTCTTCAAGCCCAACTCCGGCATCTACGACCAGAAGACCAACCTCCACTACGACAACATGTTCGAGGCGCAGGTGGACGCCGCCTACGCCGCGCTCGAGGCGGCGGGGTACCCGGACATGGAGGTGCGGGTGGCGGAGACAGGGTGGGCGTCCGCCGGCGACGCCACTGAGGCCGGCGCCGACCCTGAGAACGCCAGGACGTACAACGCCAACCTCCGGAAGCGGCTGTTCCTCCGGAAGGGGACGCCGTACCGGCCCAACAGGGTGGTCAAGGCCTACATCTTCGCCCTCTTCAACGAGAACCTCAAGCCGGGGCCGACCACCGAGCGCCATTACGGCCTCTTCAAGCCCGACGGCAGCGTCTCCATCGATCTTGGCTTCAAGGGCCTCGTCCCTTCCTCCTCTTCGTCTTCCTCCCTCATCCCATTCAAGGTACTTACATCTCTTCTTGTTGCTTCTTGCTCGTCTTTGCTTCGCCATGGTTGTGAGCTTCTTGATCGTCTTTGCTTGATTGATTGAGCTTATTGATAGTCTTTGCTTCGCCATGGTTGATTGGTTGAGCTTATTGATAGTCTTTGCTTCGCCATGATTGAGCTTCTTGATCATCTTTGCTTGATTGATCGAGCTTCTTGATAGTCTTTGCTTCGCCATGGTTGATTGATTGAGCTTCTTGATAGTCCCTGCTTTGCCATGGTTGATTGGTTGAGCTTCTTGATCATATTGGCATCGCCATGGTTGATTGATTGAGCTTTGCCGATCCTGATTCTTGGTGTGTTTGTTTTGCAGAGATCTCGAGGAAGGGGATGGGTTGCACTTGTACATTACTCGGCTACGCTTCTTTCATGTACATTCATTTTTCTAGCGTTAAATTAGTGATCTGATTACAAACAGATTAGTTACTAACTGTCAATCGATCTGTCATGCCTCTGTGAGAAAAAAAATCGTTCCTCGGATGCAAATTCCACGAAAATTGTGGCATCGAGATTCAAAACAATTGGCCCCTCCTGTACATCAGATCTCTGTTCCTCCTGTAGCAAACAATTAGATAGATATAGTTCTCATTTTCTGAATATGTTCAAAACTTCAAATCATGCTCCAGAGCTCAGCCACTTCCCCTTTTCAAATCAGAGTTTAGTTATACCAAGTAATTTCTCCATAGTTTCTATGAAACATTACTGGTTGTGTAGTTTCATTTTGAGCAGTCAGGTTAGAAATTCCACTGTGACTTGAATTCAGAGCCTTCTGAAATATTCAAGGCATCTGATTGCCACAAGCTCTGAACTGAAGCACCAGGCTGATATGCTGAAGTTAAGGATTGCTTGTGCGACAATGAAATCCAATCATCTTCTGCCTGAAACAGCGTAAAGATAGGAGATTTGTGATGCTTTGCTTATGATAATGATCCACACATATAAAAAAAAATTTCAGCACATTGACAGGAGACTAGCTGCAGCTTATTCCTGTGACTTGCCATCCATTACTTTTTCGTTGTTCCTTTTGCGAAGACAAGACTGAAAAGCAGATGCAAAGCGATGCATCATATAGGTTGCTGATGTTGAAGAAGCAGTTGCTTCGTCACAATCTTTCTTTCCCAAGGCTAATGATATGCGTATCTTTCACTTTCTTATCCTTGAGCAAAGTTGGGCATCTGAAAAATCTGAAGGACATGGCCGAAAAGCTTCCAACCTTTTATTTTTTTATCTCGTTTTTAATTTACGACGACCTTTTTTATCTTCCGTACTTAATCTCTGATCACAGCAGCTCATGATGTTATCTGAAGTTCTGAACATGATTAATCACTGCGAGTGCACTGGTAACCGAATGGGCGTAGTAGTGCACACACTTAAATCTGGACAAATCCATGAGCAAAAATGTGCGGAATGAATTGTGCACAGACTTAAATATAGACAAATTAATGAGCAAAAATGTGCGGAACGAATTGTGCAGAAACTTAAATCTAGAAAAATCAATGAGAAAACATGTGCGAAATGAATTGTACTTTAGAAATAGGGGATATCATGCGCAATTTTGCATGGAGCTGAATGATGGAAACAAAATTACTCTATCCGTTTCAAAATATAAGCATCTCTAGAATTTAGATTTTGTACCATAATATAAGCCTTTTTGCACTAATTCCTATAATTCCTATCATTTTAATTATTCTAAAGCCAATCAGATGCTTGAAAAGAGAATCTAAGCAATTCAAAATTAAAAATTGATATATAAAGTGACTAAAAATAAATCTTTTGAGCTAACCTTAGTATTTGCTAAAGAAACTAGAAATCCATATATTTTGGAATAGAGGAAGTAGATATGATATACAACTCTTAAATTTTAGTTTGATAGATACATTCTATTTTCTACATAATAGATTCTAAAAGTAGGATTTGATTTTATATACTACTCTTATATTTTATTCTATCGATACAATTATATTTTATATACAACTATATCGATCAATCTAAACCGTTATAATTTAAGTCCACCATGATCTAACAGTTCAATACCTTTTCTGTTTCTCCGATTAATGTGATAATTTCTAGCCTCTAGAGGGAACATGGTGGTTTTTTTAAGCTATCTTTATAGATAGATGGATGGATGATGGACTAGCAACTACATAGATTAGAATGTCACCAAAACCTAATTTATGGTTTTACGTAAATTTATTCTGAATTTTAATTACTGTTCTATTTGTTCTATATGGACACTTCTTATAAAATGCTCTATTTTTTAATACAAATTTTATATATATCTAAATTGTATCTCTATGTGAACTCTTTGTTTAATCTAGACCATTGTAATCTTGTCCTACTACACCTCGTATTGAAATCAAATTTCTGATTTTTATTCTTAATTTTAGTTAATCTTGTAGCCCCATCGTTTGCCCTACAACTACCAAATTTGAACTATAAAAGTTAAATTTGGGGTTTTTTTTATCATAGTTTCTTTTTCGGTATTGGCTTTTAAATCCCTAAGGATATATATATAAAAGTTTTATCCACAAATAATTTTTTGTCATTAATAAGCTGTTCTACCGTTTGTTAGATGTAGACCAAAGATTAGGATGAATTGTGTTTTATATGGACATTTTTCGATATTTCTTTTTTTAATCTTAAGTCTAGGTATTTTTAAACTATATTTCTAAATGGGCTCTTTCATTTAATTTAGACAATTATAATTTATAATCTGGACCCACGCTATTCAACGGCATATACTTTTAATTTTTTATTAATGTGCCAATTTTTAGATCTTAAGAGTGATGTGACGGACCTCTTTTCTTTTACTAATACGATAAGATAATAGATAGGTAGATTTTGTAACTTCAAGATCTTGACCAAGATCTGTTTTTTGCTTCTCCTTTTTATTCATGCGAATCACCAAAATTTAATTAAAGTAAGAATACTTTTTTCATCTATATTAGTTAAAAAGAATCGTATGATAACGATGATTCTCCACTTAAATTCTTTTCACGTTCTTTCACTCCTACCGCAGCCCTCCTGCGCTGTCACCCTCACCCGCACGGCCGACGGCCCCTCCCCCTACCCCTGTCTAACCCTCTTTCTCTCTCACCGCCGAGCGCCGCCGCCCGCGATCCCCACCGCCCAGCGCCGCTGCCGCCGATCCCCAGCACAATCCCTCCTCCCGTCGTCGATAGCTGATCCAGCCCACTGCCTTCGCTGCCAATCCCTAGCGCCCACCGCCACCGCCGCCGCCGCCGATCCCCACAGAGGTCGCCGTCGAGCCGCTGCGGGTCCCCAGCGCCACCGCCGCCGATCCCCACAGATCCCAATCCGAAGCGAACAACAAGCGCCCAATCCGACACACTCTGCCGCCGGCGCCGACGTCGATTCCCTGCCTCTCTCCCTCTCGGTTGCCGCCGCTAGGTCGCTGGTCACGCCGCTGCCGATCCTCAGCGCCACCCCCAGGAAGATCTCCGCCGTCGTCAGTTAATTTCTGCACAACATTCCTATTTGTGACCTTATCAAGTGATCCGTTAATTTTCTACCTTATGCACTGAAAATTAATAGTTAAACATAAGCAAAATTTTTCAGATTTGAGTATTATGAATTATTGCTACTCTAACATCCCTAATCATGTTGGATGATGTTTTGAAAAAGATTTTAGCTTGTATAGCTTTATGTGCAATCCCTCCTTTGGTTGTCTAGACTTGAGGATGCTGTATTTTCTGAAGTATCTATAGCAAATAAATGAGTTTGCCTTTAAATGTGTGACTTGTTTATATATAGATTTCTGAAGTATCTGTAGCAAATAAATGACTTTGCCTTTAGATTTGTCACTTGTTTATATATAGATTATCCTTTTTTAATTATCTGGACTTGAATCCTAAGAATAGGACGTCTAATTAACTCTAGCAACTAAAATTTGTAAGTTTGTATCCAGGCACATGGTCCCAAATATTGTCATCAGTGTAGAAGCAGAGTATTTGGATGTGCCAGTGGTCATTTTTGCAAAATTTATAGATGAGTTACCAAAGGATTCAGTTATGGTGGTGCTTTACACACATGCTGACATGCATCAATTAGCAACTGCAGTATGTACAACAAATTTGTCATTGTCAATGAAAGACCTGATGTTCTTTTGGAGATAATACTGGATGCTATTGATGAGTTTGAGAATTTCTTTTTCGTGTATTTTCGTTTAATGTGTAATTTTGGTGCCTCTTGAGCACAATTACATTACTATGCTCTATACAGTTGAAATTTTGTTAATTAAAATAATAAAATCAGAACATATAATTAGTGTCTGACGATCTGAAGTTGTAGTTGAAGATACCCTCTACTTTAACACTGTCCCTGAAACAAAATTTTAGAGTTTAAAATTGACCTGAATGCTTATGGCAGCACTGTGCTTCCAATAATGAGATGTGTGAATCCTTTTCAGATAGCAAATCATCGAATTGCAATATTGTCGCCTAAATTGTCATATTTTTTTTGCCACAACAGTTTCAAATTGACGGTTGTTTCTGAGTTGCACAATATTTGAACTTAATGTGTGAACTTCGGAATATACATTGACAAAAAGCTAATTGTTTTGTTGGACTGTTGCAGTCTCGTTGTACCAGTGAAGAGCTGCTGGCAACTTTCTCTTCACCGACGAGCTGCTCATCCTCGACATCCATTCACTGACGCCTCCCTGGTATTTCTCAATTTTTATTCACGAGTTAAATTGGCATCCTCAAGTACTGCAATAAACAGCAAGAATTCGGATTATGCCAGTAAATTTTTATAAATTGATGGAGAGATGTCATATTAAGCTTGAGCATATTACTTCTAGGTGAACTACCATACTTCTAGCCTTCTAGGTGAACTACCATATATACTGCTCATACCCTGGCAGTTCACTTTCTTGCTTTAGTCTAGCTTTCAGTCTATTAGTTATGAGTTCGTACTGATTTTTAATTAAAATCCATGCTAATTATGCTCATACCCTTTTTTTCCAGTGTTTTGCTACATTATGATTTCTATATTGCCCTATCTGGTCGCCCAGTGCTGAGCTCAAGCTCTTGGTCCAGACAAAGTACTGCCTGTGTCCACCAAGGTGTTAATTCACAGTGCTAAGCTACAGAGGAATATCTGCAAGCTATTGACCCAACCATCAAAGTACTTCCTTTGTCCACCAAGGTACACTAATTGTACAATATACTGCATGATCAACTTAAAACCATGTGGGTAAGAGTTGGGTATTAAAACTTGATATAGGGGTTAAAACTGCATTGAGCATTTTATTTTATTTTTTGCCTATGTTGATGCAAACTGATTTCCTGCAAAAGATGTTCCCTGCATGGACATTTTTTATTACAGGATGTGCATTGGGACTTGGAGCCATCCTATGAGCCTTGATGATTTAATTTTTATTTGCTGGGGCTACTAAGTACCCATCCTTTTCTTTACATCTCATTAATAGCTTTATCTATAAATGTTCACTTTTGGCTTACAGAAAGAAAACAGGATTGGATAAGCATCTTGGGTGGTGTATAAAACTCTGTTAATTGTGCTTAGAGAAAAGAAGATTGGATACACATTTAATTTTGTATGATGGGAGCTATAAATTGTGTGGGCTACTTTGATAGTCAGAAAGAAATATACTACGTGCCTTTGCTGCCGCCATGCCGCCATTTGCGCCCTTGCCAAATGGCAAGCAAACCTTACTACGTGCTTGCTTGTGATGTGTATATACTAGCAATGTGGGTCTCTGAAATTGTGCAGGAGTGATGCATCATGCATCTCTTATCTTGTTAGAGATGCAATTCAGGCGACGAGCTCGCAGTCGTTTAGCAATGGGAGGCCATCCGGCTCTGGCGGCACCCATACATGGCGGTAAGGAAGGCGAGCACCATTTTGATTTGCTGCTCTTTGATTGATTTTTTCTCTACATCTTCATTTGTCCTGTCCTGAGCCTGGCTCAATCTTGATTTGTTTTGATTAGAAAACAAGATAAAAACATGAAGACGGAGCTCAGACTCTTCCCCAAGCCCAAATAAGTGCTAATTATGAAATACAAAATTGTTTATCTATATATTTGCTGTGATTGACAGAATAATGAAGCTGGTTGGCCATCCAGAGACAAGATATTTGGTTTTACTTTGTTAGGGTGATTTTCTGTTTGCAAGAACCATGTGAGTACTTTTATTTATTATTACTGTACTAGGACATGGAATTAAGGATTTCTAGGAACATTATATATTATCATCACTTTTGTATTGTGATTTATGGTAACTGTCAGTATTAATAAATAGTGTATGTCTTAGTATAGTTCTGAATTTATACATGAGACTGTCAGAAACAGCGACATGGGTAAAAATCAGATCATGTTTCAGTGGATGACAAGATCTACATTATAATTGCAGTCTGAATCTCACATCTTAATAGCTGAAAATATATGTAAAAATGATTTGTAGTAAGTGCAGTTAGGAAAGCAACAGCTTTGAGAGGTGCAGTGCTAAATAATGTGTGTGTGTATATATATATATAGAGATGGGCTATTGTGCTTTGCGAAGCACGGATTGTCCCATGCTTTGTGACCGTTGCTACAAATTAGAAGTTTAAATGAGCGATCTAAACCGTTCATCATGATCTTCATATTGAAACAAGGTTGGAGACCAAATTTTACATTTTTTGAAAATTTTTTACTATTTTTAAGAGGGGTACAAATTTATAGTTTTTGGATGGTTTTGAAGTCTTTAGATTAACAAGATTTCATACCTATCTAAAAAATAGTAAAAAATTTTCAAAAAATGTAAAATTTGGTCTCCAACCTTGTTTCAATATGTAGATCATGATGAATGGTTTGGATCACTCATTTAAACTTCTAATTTGTAGCAATGGTCGCGAAGCACGGGGCAATCCGTGCTTCGCGAAGCACAGTAGCCCATCTCATATATATATATATATGCGATTTTTTTTTAAAAAAGAAGATATTGCTGATATTATTTCTCTGCAAATGAAACTTCTCTATTTATGAAGTTTAATATATTTCTTTGGAGATCTCGAAAGAATATAAGTGTGTGCCAGGCACTCTCCACCTCATTATATGTTTTCTTGACCGTTATAAGCTCTATTCCCACATTTTTGAGCTCTAGATGACAATATACTGATGCAACTGTATTCTAACTTTCAGATTTAAAATAGCCATTTAAGCTTGAAAATGGTTGGCTACTGTGGGCTGGAATTGGCCTTTTGAGTGCACATGGATAAGTATATATTATTATTTTGTTTACCGTTGCCATCTCAATCTTTTGTTTTATCACACAAAAAAAATGGTTACACATCTGCAAGATGCATTTGTTATTGTATTTGGATCATGGCAAGTAATATATGTGTAATAGACATGTGTAATGAACACAAAGCAAGTCTTTTAACATTGCTAGCACTAATTTCTGGTTCCTAGCAAAGCTGATATGCATTTAACATGAATACAGGGCCATTTGAAGAATCACCTTGCATCGACATAGGCGCAAAAGAATTGATGGCACACAGTGGACTGGGAAGGGTGCGCAGGTCCTCAGCGACGGAGGTGACGAAGTAGAACTACGTGCTGCGCTGGCTCGTCAGACTGCTATCTCAATCTTTGAGTGACTGCGTCTGGATGTGGTGTTTCTATTACGTGTTGCGTTTCCTCTCGCTAGATTGCTATCTTTATCTTGAGTGGCTGCGTCTGGATGTGATGTTTCTATTTTTTTTGTGTGTCTGTGTTATATATGTAGTGAGGAGCCCTGGTACAGAAGATGGGGCCAGAGGCGTATACTTGGCGATGAGCCCATGAACTCGGGGGGGACGGTGGCGCCGTCCGGGACAACCTCGATCGAGACGCCAGGCCTGTCGCTGTTGATCTACGTCACCGCCGCTGTCGCGGCCACCCCACCGCCTCCGGCCACGACACCTTTTCGTTGCTCATTCTTCTCTGCGCTTTTCTACCTGGAAGCTGCAGTGGATTAGTTATAGGTAAGTGCTGCTCCTAAGATTGATTAAGGATATGTGTGTTGGATTGGGCATGCATCATCTGATCAGCCTGATTATATATAATATAGGATCAGAGTTGAGCTGAGCATGCATGCATGCATTTGCTAATTTGAATTGGGCATATGTCACCGTTGCCGGAGCAAGCTTTGGTTATAACTCCCTTGACGATTTGATTTGTACTGCTATAGTTTTCAGCTCAGCCTTTAGAAGTTTTGTAGCACTGAATTTTCACATTTAGAAACTCCCAGCTGATGTGAGCCCAATACTCATTTTGTTTTTTTCGTTGCAACTGATATGCCTGCATCCTACTAGGATTATGTATTGAATATTTTTTCTATATCATGACCTTCACCGAGTTACTGATTTTGGTAAATGGAGGCTTCTACTGTGCTTCTGATGAAATAATTAAGCATGTTGCGTATGTGTTGTTATATTTATATACGTTGAAGTGATGTGGAATAAAATGGACGAGTAATTAATGTCCAAACCCTACATGGTTGCTGCTGCTACAGTGATGTGCCAGGGAGAAAAGAAATTAAGGCAATTATGTTCGTGATGGGCTAATTAGTAAATGTGATTAGCACCATTGTGGAATTATTTTTATTCTTCCATGTACGTGTCCCTGTGTATGCTGCGAGTTAATTTTTTTTAGCTAAGTCAAGTACCGGTATTAGCATTAGAGCGGTATTATTTTATTTTTTACTGTAATGTTTTATTCAACAATTTTTGTTGTTCTTGTTACCCTGTTTATTATATGTGAAAACTATGAGCACATCTAAAAGACTGACAGACATATCTTGAGATTGACGAATTTACCATGCATGTTTCGCAATCGATGAGTATGTCATCTTCCATTGAAAGAATATTAGGTCGTAAATACAAGCACTTATGCCAAGTATAGGACTTACTTAGGTGAACAGATTTTATCACAAGGAAATTAACCAGTTGTGCTTTCGTTACAATAAATGGTTGTGCTTTCGTTACAATAAATGTACATTCGATGATTACTTAGCATGATTTTACCCGGTATGATTTAAAATTGATGCATATTTTTTCTTCCGTTATAATACACGGACATCCAACTAGTCTAAGAAAAAAGAATACAAATATGTGAATAGTTGGGTGTTAATTTGGAGGTTAAAAGGCGATCGGTAGATAAGAAAAATATATCTAGGTAGTAAGTAGCTTGGAGTGAATAGAATCGGCAAATTTATTGTCAGAAAAAAAATTACGTACGTGAGACTTTGCTTTATATCATGTCCTATTGTGGCACTTCTTCATTTCGATCCGTAGCATAATCGGCGAGAAGCATGGACGATAATCGAACATGGTATAATCGGAAGGCTAATCACATAACCTTTTTCTTATGATGTCATTAGACCCGGACAAGCAGCTTGTCGGAACCAACCATGCAAGCAACTGCTTATATCGGTGGGCGAGTCAGAGCTATGTTGCATGCCTCACGTTTTCACCATATTTCTTCTTGCTTTTGTTATATGGAATCAATATTGGTCTCGTTTTATTCTTTTCGTACCTGACCTCTATAGCCTCTTTTTTCAATATTTTTTAATCTGGATTTTAGATATTCTAAATTGTATTTCTATGTATACTCTTATGGTTAATCTTCACCGTAAAAATTTGGATCACGCTGTCTTTTAATGTGGAAATTTTAGACTTTGAGAGGGAACTAAAGCCTCCTTTCTATATTATACTCTAAAATGAAATATTCTTTGATAAGAAATATTGGCGTTGTGGCAGCCTTGGCAGATAAACAAAATATTTAGGATTTGCTCTCTCTGAGGCACCCATGCATGTCTCTTTTTCCTAGGGTCCTATTACCTATGCATGCATATGATGCACGATGTCCTGATTTCTTTCATGATTAGATCTTTTTTTTTCTTTTCATCAACAGCGATCGGATACAGATGCAATATGGCTTGCCGGTCTGTACACCAATATGGCTTTGTATCGGTACTCTAGACAAACATATGCGCTAATCATCTAATAAATCTTCACCGTAAAAATTAGGTTCTCTATAAACATGATGTCTTTTTTTAAAGTTATCTTTATAATATAATAGATCTTAATGAGTAAAAGCGTACGGAATGAATTGTTCACAAACTTAAATCTAAGACAGATCAATATGAAAAAAATGTGCCAAGTGAATGGTACTTTTAGAAAAGTCTTGGACTAAAAAAATTATATAAAAAGGAAAAGCGCTGCGCATCCAGGGAATCGAACCCCGGTCAGTACCGTGGGAGGGTACTATGATACCACTACACCAGATGCGCTACATATGCTCCAATGAAAATTATAACTTCATCAAGGTCTAATTCATGTTAATGATGAATTACTGGCAGATGGCATAAGTCTAGAATCTCTCTCTGTACCTGTTGAACAGCACATCAAATTAATATTAATCCTAAACTTGTTTGCCACGGAACTACTGAAGACGGTTCGTGCTTTACTGTGTTCAGCCAAAAGTGATTGGGAATTTGGTTGGTGACACTCCTACAGACAACGACACAATCATACATACTCTAAAAAAAAGCAAATTGTAGTAAAACTTACTACTCATATTTATAACTAATTATTGTTATAGTGGTAGACGATATATTAGTCTAGTCTCTCAAGGATATTTTGTGTATATAGTTCATAGGAATAAGTGTGTGTACGTGTATATAAACATCTGCTAGCGAAGCGTACTTCCTAAAAGAATTATATATGGCATGGCATTATTCGTACAGAACTAATAAAATTAAGAATTAGTGGCTTCATTCCTGGGTGCTCGCGCCCATAAATAAACGCAGCGCACACCTGCGCCATCGTGCAACAGAAGATCCTAGCTCAACCATACGCGCGCGCCAAGCCGACGACGCGCTCATGCCAACCGCCGCCACCAGCCCCGTCCGCGGCCGCGAACGGCCACTCGAGCACGCGGACTATGCGGCTCAGAGCAGCCAGCGGCGCGGGGCTGCATTGCCAGGGGCGGAGGAGGCATGAGCAGCACGCCGCCACCGCCGTGGGAGGCGGGGTGGTGGTATGGTATTCGGCGGCGTCCGCCGCGGGATCCGCGCCTGCTTAGGCGTGGAGGACACCGATCATCCCGATTCATGGTGGGCATGGTCCCGTCGGCGGCAGCGGCCGCGCTCGACGTCGTTCGGCCCCCGCGCAGGACGCGCTCAGCTCGCTCCCTCCTCGCCGCGATCAACACGGCGACGGCACGGCACGACTCGAGATGCAGGCCGGTGTCCATCCTGTGGGCTCTAGGGTGGGCTCTTGCATCTGCCTCTCGACAAGTCTCAGTCTCACCCTGCCCTACCATATCTCTCACTTCCCCAACTCATTTTTGCTGCAAGCAAATGCAAAGATAAGCTACCATTCACATCTCGGTAAATAAATCCATAAAGAAAATGATTCATTCAACATGCTGGTGCAAAACTGTGCTAAAGTTCATGGCAGCTTTTTAAAAGTGTTTCAACATCCATGGATTTACTTGTAACAGCTTTAACATATGTAGGTTACACTAACAAAACATGTTTATGATTTTCATGTCCATCTAATTTCATATACACTGGTGACTGTTCATCTGTTCCACTATGAACTCAAGGCTGCATCACTGTTTATTTGCATCATCATGGGAATAATTATGCAAGACCTTGCTGCTTCTATATTTCCCCCAGCAAATGGGGGGTTGTCAACCAAATTACCGACATGGACAGTAGTAATCAACTTCATCAGATTCAGAGGTCACCAGCACTGGTTAAGGTGTTCTGCAGGTGTCCAGCCTTGGTGCAAGTTAAACCTTGTGGCCGTTGGTGGATCCATTCTGCTCACCGAACTTTTGGAACTCAGCTTGGATGACCTCCACAATCTTCGCGTCGTCCGGATCAGGCTCGGGAATGCTGACATGTAATGATCCCATCTTGATGAGTTCCTTGTGTGATGCTTGTTCTTTGATGTGACCATAAAGCTCTTTGTGGAAAGGATGGTCAAGTGAGAAGCAGTCATCAGCATCAGTAGATGAATGTTTGGATGAGCCAGAGCCCTCGCGGCGGCAGAAATGTGGAAGAGATGAATAGTCCATAATCTACATTAGCAAGAAATGAAAAGGTTCAACATACTTTGAATATCAAAGAAACTTAACCAGAAGAATTGTGCCACTATAAATTTATAGGTGAATGGTAATTTCACTAAACAATCAGGAATCTATGTGGATACAAGAACACTAGAGAGAACAAAAGAATAGCCCAGCTAATTACTGAATTTACCTTCAGAAGCTCATCTCTCCCACAACCATGCAAAACTTTAACCTTCTTTTTTGTCCTCTCCTGCAACAGGGGTTTCACGACCTACCAGAAAGATCAAACAAAATGTCTTGAGTTTTCGGTTTTCACTACAGAAGATATTAGCATAGCCTTAGGCAAGAACAAATCATATACCTTCCAACATGCAGAAAATATATAGGGAACATTAACTACATAGTATGTCTCTGTTTTTTCAGGGTAGTTCAAATCATCAACAGTTGAGATTGAAGTCAACATCTGTAATCCACGTTGACAAGAAACATGTCACCCTATCTTGCCAGAAGCAACAGAAGTAATGAGCAGAAAAAAATGTACAAAATTGGATAAAGAATAGCATAAAACATACCTTCATTTGGCTCAGTGCTGACAACTTCAAGCCAGTCATGTCCAAAACTTTTATACAGGTGGTAACAGGCCGCCCAAATTTTTTCGTCAACATGGGCTAATTTGGAGATACATATATCCATAAGAAAAAAAATTCTATGCATTAACATAAATAGATTGGAGTCTTTATTCTGAATACTCACCAAAATTACACAATCACGGTACTCATTAATCTGAATATGAGATTGCACATAGTAATGGACCTGCAAATGTAATATTTCTACTCTTAGTTGACAAAATGAGTTTAACTAAAATGGAGTAGAATGCCACAAAAGTGTAAGTTGATCTTATGAGATCATTATTTAGGATTTAGGCTCCTTCATGACTATAGCTGCAGCCTATTCAATAAAGAGTAATCATGTCATAAATTACCGAAGCTTTGTCATATGTGCTCTGCCCAACACCAACGGCAAAAACTGGGAGACCCTGCAAAAGAAATAGAAGAAATATATAATAACATATTTATTATGTTTAATTAACTAGAGTAGCATTCTTGATATATTTTTGGCATTAAAAGCATCAAGGGGTGGATGGCAAGCATAGTTAATAGAAATATATCAACAGGGAGTCCTAATGTACCAAACAATAGCACTACAGAAAAGCCATTAAAAGTGGGCAAGCCGACTGCACAGCTATAAGTGAGAAAAATAGCCTAATTATAAAATCTGTACTGGGACATGTATGATGCATTTTTATACGTATCCAACACATGGGCATTTAGCTAGTATCTAATAATAAAAAGACCACAAAGTCAGCTGAAATAATCAAAACTTCAAGCAAAAGAATATTGTAAGGCACCACACTGTAGTTTGAAGTTTACACTGATAATCAAAAGTTGTTGCTATACAGTCCCAAAAATTGCTGCCACTGAGACATCATTCCATGGAAGATTACAGACCAATGGAAGTTAAAACATTAGCATCTTCAATGTAGCCATCTTTATTCAGCGTACTTACCTTTTCTAGAGTCTACAAAAATACTACATTTAACCAGTAGAAATGCACCCAGAAATTAATTAACTACAAACCAAGATGTTCGCTAAACCCCACTCAAAATAAACACATGCATGTTCTATACACAGCGTAAGACAGAGAGAGAAATAGTTACATCAGAATCAATGTATGCTGGACAAGAAACATACTTGACCACAATCAATTGGGAGTGTGGGCATACCTCCTTTGTGTATCCTGAGAGTCCAACAAGTTGTGAATCACGGATTGATCTGTACAAATCTACTGGGACTATAGGTCTCTGTATATGGTCAATGTAGACAGTGATCAGCAATTATGAAATAATGTTCAAGATCAACATAGTGACTATAAGTTTGCTTCACAAAAGATATGACAAACAAGAGACTGAAACTGTAGACCAATAAGTGATTATGCCATATTCAGTAAAATCTGACAGGATTGTGGTCTAGAAGAGTTACTCACCTCCAGAACGGTATCAATTTCGTTTTGAATCCTCCAATTCAAAGAGTCTACAAGCTGCATATACATAACCAGCTAAGCAACAATATTTCACAAGCACTCTTGTCATTTGTCAACATAGAATGGGATAGTATGAAATGTTACCATTTTATGAGCCTTAGTTACGTTCCATTCTCTGGCCTTGAGGAAACGCAGTAATGTTTCTTTAGGATAGCCCTGGTGCACATTCTGAGAAAAGAGACGTATTAGAAGTTTCCCTTAATTCAAGTAATATTCACTTTACAAGTCACAAGTTAGGATGATTTGTAAATCAATCATATTACATGAAAACCATCCAAGTGAAGGAATTCAAGATCAGCAACCAATACTTTATTTGAAGGAACACAAAATGGCTGTGTTATGTATATATTCTAGTCATTCATATAAGTATGGACCGTTAGTGCAAAGATAGGTTATATAGCATAATATCTGCTGGTTATGGCATTTATTTTACTTTGCTGCAGGGTTGTCTGCTGTAGTATTGCTACAAGTATAGATCAGAAACAGTGCAAAACTTCACCAGACAATCCCCTGAATGTAATGTAAAGCATTTTCGTGGACACCAATAGTGACATTTTTTTCCAGACTATTGTTGCTTCAATAAAAAAAAGTTAAAAGGGAGAGAGAGAATAATTTCTGAGCCACTTTTCTGGAAACTACTTGTAGGTGTAGCACAATCTATTATTGGAAGGGGTGCATGGATGGACAGCGGCATAACAGGTTCTTGGTGACTCTGGTCCATTTTAACCCCAGTTGACTAGTTCTTGGTAAAAAGATCAAGCAGACATTGAGTTCAGTTATTAATCTTCTAAAGGAAAGCCAACCAAAACAATTAAAATGCAAGTAGAAGTTAGGAAGATTCCAGCTTCAGTTTAACGAGAAGCCACAGCACTTTTATTTGTTTCCTGAATGTTTTCCCATCCTTGGCCACTACAACAAATGGAATCGATTCTGCACTTCTTACAGGTTGTGACGCAGAATTTTCATTCTTAGTTGCACTCCACTGACCAATATATTCCACTCCAGAACAAGTTGGCATCTCATTATTTCATACGTGTAACATGTCACCTCTTAACTTTCAGAGAACATTTAGGAAACCGATATGATAATGCCGTGTGTTTGGCACGTGTCTCCAGACTTAGGCTACATGATTGGTTAACATTAGTGGCCAAGAAAGGAATATCGCCATCACTCAGAAAAGTTCCTATGAAACTGGTAGCAGCGGATGATATACTCCATCAAATAACTCCAAAATAACTTAGCTCACTTAATGGACTGGAGATTGGGATAATCCAGACACTTCCTGTTTTGCAGGAGACAGCATGATTCCCGAGGCCATGAACGAATGTCAACCTATGCAACCATGGCAAACTACGTGGAACATGCAAAGCCCCCTAAACTACTACTATACTAGACAAATCAAGCACTAACATTCCCCGTCTACTCATTGGCATTGTGCAAACTCTACATTCCTTGTTTCTCTCCGCGGATCACGCACCACTATCCATTCTGCATCCCTAGCACTACATTGACCAAGAGAAGTGATTTTAAAAAACAAACTCCATTCTGAACTAACGATTTATCAGATATTCAGACCCTAACTGTTGACAAGCTCGCTCCTACACTCTAAATCAGATCAAAGCCGCAGTTTTGCTGGGATCAGCTAACCTACACACTTTGATCCAACCACAGACTAAAAACCTACAAGAAACAGCACCAAGATCCAAGCTTTGGCACGAGCTGCCGACATAGGAAAGAAGAGGAAGAGCACACCCAGATCCGTACCTGAAACGTCCTCCTCAGCGGCGCCTCCACTGCAAAGATCCAGAGATCAACAAGGACACGTCAGATCACCCAAGAACCCCGCCAGCTCGAGCCAATCTCGTGTACAAAGCACGCACCTTGCTCCATGAGGAGGCCGAGCTGCTTGACGGCGTCGTCGGAGGCGGCCCCCATTGCCGCGGAAGGCGATTGCCGGCGTTCCGAGATCGGCTCGAGCAGGGGGCAAGATTTGGGCAGGTGACGGGTCCTCCCGATCTCGGGCTCGTCGTGGTGGTGCGAATCCGGTGGCGGCGGGGCGCCTTTGCTTCCACGGCCACTCTTCTTCTTCTCCAGCCGGCGAAGTGATGTGTGTGCGCCTATTGCTTGCTCGGCGCCGAAGGGAAACAAGCGTGCGTCACACTACACAGAACAGAGGCTGCTTCAGCTTCAGCTTCAGCTTCGCCTACTTTTTTAGAAAGAGGGAGAAATCGACATGACACGACTTAAAAGGGCAAAAAAAGAGAAAAATAGGGGATTTTTCTAGTTTATCTTTTTTTTTTTCTGTTTTTCCGCCATTTCTCATAGGACATGTATAACAGTCATTTATATAGAGAGCTGTTAGCTTTACCAATTAGGCAAATTTGTTGATATCCAAGAAAAAGAGACGATAAACATTAATGTTAAGCTTAACATCGACTGGTAATCTTTATAAAAAAAAAATTGTTACTCAAGGACGAGGAAAAGAAAACAATAGTAATAAAAAATATTTTTGGTGGGTTAATGGTTAGAACTTTTTTTTGTCTCAACTGTCACAAGAGGATTATAAGCCATTGACAAAATTTAAATTTTAAAACTTAATTTTGGAGTTGATTTTGGTTTTTTCATCGTAGTTTATTTTTCATCATTAGCTTTTAAATTGCTAAGGACACAAATATAAAGTTTTACTCACAGATTACTTTTGGATTGCAAAAAACTTGTTCTATGGCTTATTAGCTATAGACTAAATGATGGGTTTGTATCTCCAAATAATGTGTATTATCTAAGAATTAATAATGGGCTCTAGCTTTAAACATGCCATTATGCTCTACTTGAAAAGTTACCGAGTAGAATGGGCTCTACTTAAATATGATACTCAAGTCACTCTTTTTTCCCTTTCAATGATGATATTTCAATTTTATCCTATGCATTTTGTTTTAATTTAAATATAAATGAGTAGCAAAAGTGAGATTCTTTTGTCAGAAAAATAGATGACGCAATACCGTAGTAGTAAAAACAAGAGTATCCTCTTCTTTTGTGTCGTGTCTTATCGAGTTAAAGTTTATCGTCAACAACTCCAACATGTCTTCTACTATTTAATATATAAGTTGCTCAAATGAAAATTGTATTGCTAGATCTGTCAGTGAAATCCACAATATTGTCATTTTATTAGTAGATGTTTTAACATAATCTCGTAGGCATGAAGTGGTCATGGGTCATTACAGGTATATAGTACTTCCATTTTGATGATTCCTAATGCCCAACAAAGAAACATAAATATTTTGTCAATGCCCTTTCTAGTCATTTTCGTATTTGCTATCTTTGCTAACCAATTCTTCCTAGGGACAAACAAATAGTACTAGTTTTTTTAGTGGGCTGTTATTTCGGCATGCAGTATATTCTGGAATCTATTCTCATTCTGATGAAAGATCCGTTCCCCAATTCCTGCTATAGGAGGTGAGAGGGGAAAAAAAACAAACTTATTGCTTACTATCCTTGAAGACTGTTTTACATAAGAATTTAATTATTGCTTGCAGGTTTCTATTACTGTATAGTACCAAGTTACCAACATTAGATCAAGCATAAAGTCGACTTTAGTAGTATGTGTCGGATTAGGGGAAAAACATGTCGAGGTTTATGCCATACAAGAGCATCCACATCTGGACAGAAACATGCTGAGGTTTATGCCATATAACATCATCCATATCCCCATTTAAAATAGATTATTCTCTGAATTATTGCGTTAGATTATCTATTTGTTACAGGAACAAAATAAATATTAAAAAACAAGCTTAACAAATAACTTAGAATAAATGGTCTAAGTAATGTAATAGAAAAAAATTTACGGAGAAAAATATATCTTTAGATAAGTGGAGTAAATAATCCATGACATTAGTTAACCGAGTTGCACGGCTCATCGCACCTCGAAGGAATAAGGTATGAACTAAAAGCCTTCTCATTCGACCAAGGGTGGATCCAAGTCTGGACTACAGGGAGCAGCCCAGACTCGCCGGTGGATCACTGCGCTAGGATGACTCAGGGTGAGTTCGAACTTAAGGAATGGGCTTAGATTTTCGGTAGTACGTAAAATAAGACAAGTTATTAGCGCATAATTAGTTGAGTATTACTTATTTTAAACTTGAAAAATAGATTAATATGATTTTCTGAGAAATTTTTATGTAAAAAAGTTTTGAAAAAACACATTGATTAAGTTTAGAATACAGCTTTAGGGTGCATTCTAATGTAGGGAATAGCTTAGATTTTCGGTGGTACGCAAAACGAGACAAACCATTAGCGCATGATTAATTGAGTATTAATTATTTCAAACATGAAAAATGGATTAATATATTTTTTTATAAACTTTTATATAGAAAATTTTAAAAAACACACCGTTTAATAGTTCAATAAACGTGCTAATAAAGATGAGAAAGTAGCCAAGCTAAACCTTACTTTAGAAGGCAGCCTTATATTTCTAGTGTTCACTAATATCTAAAATCGTTTGTCCATGTGCTTCTCTAGACCTCAAGAAATTTCTAGATCCATCGCTGCATTTGATCCATGTCCTCTGCTTAATCAAACGATGTAGAACTAGAACTAGAACATCTTCTCCCGCTCATTGTCATCTTTTCTCTAACAGATAGAGATGTTTAAATGAGCCGTGCCGTGTTGGATCGGTCTAGGCATAGTGCTACAATAATCGTACTTGGGCCAACCTGGCACAGGTGGTTGTGAGCCGTGTCGGCACGACCTGAGTAGCCATGTTGTGCCTAGGCTGACGTAGTGGCATGGCCTGGTACGGCCGGGCCGCTACAGTGTTCGCAATAGTATTAGCAAGACACCCAGGCCGCCGCAGTAGTGAGAAGTTCGTACCGGACCGGGCCGGCCCGAGCACGATGGGCCGTCGATAGGCCGTACCGGTATGGTATGGCCCACGACCTCAACGTGTCGTGTCTGAGCCCGAGGAGACACACGGACCGGCACGGCACGACCCGCTACAGAGGTCGTGCCTAAACGGACCATACCGTAGCGGGCCGTATCGGCCCGGTCCTCCCGTTTGGCTAAGTCTACTAACAGCTCAGTACATAGCACACTGTCACTTTTCTATTTGACTGAAGTCAATGAAATACTTGTGCGACTCAAGGAATCTTTCCGTGGAAGCTAAATTGTCCTGGTAATTCAAGTCGATCTCAAGCACCTTTTAAGGCCTTGTCCTTTCTAGCTTATTGGCTGGCTTAAATAAGCTGCACGTAAAATGAGAAATATTATTAGCGTGTAATTAATTAAGTATTTACTATTAAAAAGTTAAAAAATGGATCTATTTGCTTTTTTTAGAGCTATTTTCATATAGAAAATTTTTGTAAAAAACACGCTGTTTATCATTTTGGAAAGCGTGCACGCGGAATCCAAAAAAAATAAGCTGGGGGAAGATGGAGTGCCGAACGGCACCTAAATATGCTTATCATCGTCTATCTCTTCGTATATCAGCAATGACTAAATTTTGAATTTTAGAACTTAATTTTAAAGTTTTTCTTATTATAGATTAGTTTTCAGCATTGTCTTTTAAATCACCAATGTCATAAGTATAAAAATTTTATTCATAAATTATTTTTGTTATCTCGTTTATTTTTCCACAAACGACCAGAGCCTAACTACTTTGCCGCTATTGTGAGTGGCCAACTGATCCTCCGTCACTTTGATGTCCCAGCTTTTTTTTTTTAGAAAATAAAACAAATTTTACAATAAGTTTGGACCAACCTCAACAAAAGCTCTTAAAAAAGGTAGGATTAGTTACCAATGTACACAATACAATACCATGGATGAATATTTTTCTAATACATGGTTATAAAAATTGTGTTTTCATCACCTATATCATGGAGTCAAATGGAGAAACGCAAAACCTATTTGGAGGTGTCACAACTGAAGCAAACACGTGAGAGAAAAAAATCCCAACTTTTTTACACTGTCGTTTTAATAAAACCTTCGTTTTGTAGTACTCGTAACATACCGTGTGCCTACTGTCTCTCTACACGAGAAACTCTTGTTCTGTAAGTGTATGTCCAAGCATACACATCAATAGTGTTTTTTCGAGTACACTGTATATAACTATAGCACCGTTCTTATTGGTTTCTAGCTTGAACTATTTTATTTATTTTTATAAATATGTTTCTTAAATTGTTAAACAGTATGTTTTTTAGCAACTTTTTTACATAGAAATCTTTTTTAAAAAACAAATCTATTTATTATGTTTGTAATAATTATTACTTAATTAATCATATGCTAATAACTAGCTATATTTTTTGCGAGAATAACCTTACAATCAAATGGGCCCTATAACTACACTACGCGTTCTAAAGAGCTTTATGGGCTAGGGGTACGTTCTAAACAGCCTTTTGACCTGGTTTTTATTAGTACGTTTTTCAAACCGCTAAACTGTTTCGTACGGAAACTTTCTATACAGAGGTTATTTTAAAAAATTAATTAAATCTAATTTTCAAGTTTATAATAATTAAAACTTAATTAATTATACGCTAATGACTTATCTTGTTTTTTTCGGGATAAACTAAGCCGTATCAGCAGCTCCGAACGAAGCCTATGTACTTTACGTATTCGCTACCTAGAAAGCGGAAGCATCCAAGGCGTATAGCTCTCAGTAGGATATTTACGCAACCGGGAGGGGAGGAGGATGGAGAAAGAGCTCGTGCGCTATTCTCTTCTTGCGACAGAAGCAAAAGCGGCGAGACCGAGAGAGAGAGAGAGATCGCAGGAGGAGAGCAGATGGCCGACGGGGAGGACGCCGCCGCCGCCCGCCGCCGCGCCGCCGTGACGGAGTACCGCAAGAAGCTGCTCAGCTGCAGGGAGCTCGAGTCGCGCGTCGGCACTGGTAAGGCGCTTCCGCTCTCCCCCCTGCTCCCCCCTGCTTGACTTCCGATCTCCCTAGGGTTCGGAGGCGGTGGACTCCGATGTTTCTCTAGCCCCCGTGTGGCCGCGCGCGCGCGAGATCTCGTCTGCACCGTGGAGGACTGGATGCCGACTTGCCGAGTGGTTCGTGTGTAGATTTGGTCGCCAGGGTGCTTATTACTGGTGATTTCGGGGCTTTACTAAGGGGAATCGCTTGTTCCGCGACTTGTTCGTGTGCTAGATCGCGGGCTGCGGTGTTGGGCGTTGGCCTAGCAGGTTGATTAGGTCAATTTGGCCTTCCGAGCACTAAATCTGGTGATTTGGGTGCTTTTGTTCGATTTGGATCTGAAGTCTGTAAGTGTGATTAGATTTAGGGTTTTTGTATTAGTCAGCCCTGACCATTCGGGTGAGGGATAACCAACCTCTTATTATATCGGGACCAAGCATGAACCTTCAGTAATTTTCCTCATTTATTCCTTTTTAATTTTATGATTAAGTTATGCGAGTGCTAGCTTCTGTTGTTGTGTCATTTAGGTTGCTAATTATGGTTTGAACTTTGAAGGGATGCCTCTGAGCTTCTTTAACGATTTGTGCCCACACGTTTTGTTCTTCAGCTGACCTTCATTAAGTTTTATTTGTGTGAGTTTTGATACTGGGGGTAAGATTTCCATGGAACTCAAATAGATTGTCTACTTCAAAAGTAGCTTCTATGCTTAAGCTAGCTTGTAGTATGCTAGCTCATAGTCGCCTGATAGAAACTGCAATGTTTAAAATCTGGATTGGTTATGCTGATTAAATGAATGTTTTGTAGTACGTAGGCGTCTAGGTCCAGGACCTATTGAACCTGAACCAGTATATTGGTATATTTGAGAACTTTTCCATACCTACTTATAGGCTTTACGTGGACTGTAGTTTCACAATTCGTACTTTTGCTGCTGAGCGTCAATGAGTTAAGGCTTATGTCATATTACATTGCTCATGAGCTTTAGTCACGTGATTATGTCTCATCCCAGTTATCCCAGTTATTGTCCATTAACAAATGGTCTTTGTGATGCATATACTCACTACCATATGTAAGTTTGAGGAAACAATGTACCATCTGGCTTAGCGATTCTCAGCCTGGTGGGTCTGATGTAATAATAGCAATCATTTACTTGCTTTGATAACATTGTACTAGGATATTCAGCTGAATTGGTGTTGATCAGAGGCTTTTGATAACATTTTTGTGTGTTTTGTTGAAAGGAAGTAGCTTTGTTTGTGGAGTGAAAACACATTTGTTTTTAGTTTAATGATGTTTGTGAAAACATATTTCAACTGCATGAAATTGTAGTGTGTTACTGGTAGTAAAACACCGTGTACTAACTAATTGAGAATAGTGCACTGCGTGTCTCTTTCCTGTAATTTTTTTGTATGGTTTAGTTATGACAGCTCATTTGTTCACATGTCAACCTTTGGTTTATTCTCTTTTAGTCTTATTATGGATAAACTACAGGAGGATAAGGCTAGTGTTTTGAATATGGGATTATTCCCATACTGAAGTTTCTTTGCATCTAGGCTAGTGTTTTGAATATGGGATTATTCCCATACTGAAGTTTCTTTGCATCTGTGAACTGTGCTACTATTGTTCATTTGGAACTCAAATCAAACCTTTGTCTTGTGCACCTGAATAACATCTAGTAATGTCTTTCCGAGTAAATTTTATGTATCAGCAAAAAATGCCAGCGACAGTGTTAGAAAATTGTTCTGTTTTGCTTTTCGGGAACAATCCAAGTAAATTTTAACTGCTTCTAAAACTTTTGGGAACCTGTTTCATGTTGATTAGCTTGATTTTGCTTTGATGCATGGTTCATCTACATGCAGTGAGGGAAAACCTAAAAAATGCTAAGAAGGACTTTACAAAGACCGAAGATGACTTAAAATCCCTGCAAAGTGTTGGGCAGATCATTGGAGAGGTTCTCCGCCCTCTTGATAATGAACGTTGTAAGTAAAGAACATTTCCCTTTTGTTTTGGATTGTATTTCTTTACTTTGGCCGCTTTTGATTACTACAGAAAAATCACCAGTCTTTGCTTTTTACCTTTTCTTTCCTTTACGATGAAAAATGAATATAGTATTGTTAATCATCAACTTGATAGTTACTTTTAGCATTTCTATGTGAAGCTATAGCTTGCATTATAAGTTTTTACAGAACTTTAGAACGAAACAACTGAAACACCTATTTCTTCAAGTTATTGTTAAGGCTAGCAGTGGCCCCAGATATGTGGTTGGTTGCCGGAGCAAAGTGGACAAGGAGAAATTAACTTCTGGAACTCGTGTTGTACTTGACATGACGACACTGACAATCATGCGCACGCTTCCACGTGAGGTATGCTTAGGTTAAAACCATTTGCTTATGACTTTTTGTTGGAGCTTATTTGTTGGCCCTTTTACTGTAGGATCAATTTTTTAAATAAAAAATGTTTTTGATTATCTGAAATTTAAAACTACTGACTACATTGTTCCTCAGGTGGACCCTGTGGTTTACAACATGCTTCATGAAGACCCGGGTAATGTCAGTTACTCTGCTGTTGGTGGTCTGTCTGATCAGATTAGAGAGCTCAGGGAGTCCATTGAGTTGCCCTTAATGAACCCTGAGCTCTTTCTCCGTGTTGGGATCAAGCCTCCCAAGGTAAATCCAATGATACTTGTACTTTGACCCCAAATAATGCATATAGCTATGAGATCAGAGAGATAAATGTTTGGATATTGTGACCATGGAAGTCAATATGTTTTACTTTACCCACTTCAGGGCGTTCTACTCTATGGTCCACCAGGAACTGGTAAAACACTATTGGCGAGGGCTATTGCCAGTAACATTGACGCCAATTTTCTGAAGGTGTCTTTTGTCCACTTAATAGACAATAACCTATTTTTTACAAACTATATTTCTTCATACTGATAAATTGGCTAAAACAGATTGTGTCAAGCGCTATAATTGACAAGTACATTGGAGAAAGTGCCCGCTTGATTAGAGAAATGTTTGGCTATGCACGTGATCACCAAGTAAGCCTTAGTTTGGTTCTCTCTCTCTCTGTCTCTCACTCTCTCTCTCTGGACTCTGGACTCTGAAAGCTAATTGGACCTAAATTGACATTCCTCTTTTCTGCAATACACCAGCACAAGCATAGTCACAAAAGACATCGATATTCTGTATCTAAATGATCTAATCCTATTCACATCCACATGTTCTGGAAGTTATTGTTGGTCCTAGAGTTAAAGCAATCCTTAAGCTATAATATCATTATCAGCTTTGCATGGGAATTGAAAATCACTGTACAAAGTGGAAACCAACTCCTTTACATTTGAGTTGCTGTATTTTGATCTTTCTACTTTAACTCATGTTCACTTTAGTCCGTTCACTCAGTTGTGCCTCCAAATTGTCATTACCTAGCCATGTATAATCTTCATGGACGAAATTGATGCCATTGGTGGGCGGCGGTTCAGTGAAGGAACTAGTGCTGATCGTGAAATCCAGCGCACGCTGATGGAGCTGCTAAATCAATTAGATGGATTTGACGAACTTGGAAAGGTAAATTTATTTCATCTGTATTGTTGTGTAGTATTAAGCAAAGACATGGATGTCTTAAGATCAGGCTGTATTATATACAATGTACCATGTAGTTTCTTACTGGAGAAAATCACCCCATTGACATGATTCGCTTAATAATCTGTGTACTATTGTGAGTTGTGACATTTGTCATGTGGCAATTATTCCCAGTGGCACCAAATATTATGAGCAAGTGAATTTTGTTATCTAAATGATCATGTAATCGCTAGTCAATCTAGGTTTTTGGACTGCTCAATTGCCCATCTTCTATGTTCTAGTTTGTTCAGAGTCAAATTGCGCATGTCCAGTGGAGATACAATTGACTACGCCTCTTGTTCGTTTTTTTTCCATGCACAATGATTTCTGCTTGACAAGGACATGTTGTGTTAATATCCTTATACTCCAGCTTTTTCCGTAATATTTTGTTTAACTCACTTTCTTGTTGATGATGTATGATTTCATCTTGACAAGAATATTTTTGATTAAACAGGTGAAAATGATCATGGCTACTAACAGACCTGATGTTCTGGACCCTGCCCTTCTGCGTCCTGGACGTCTGGACAGGAAGATTGAGATTCCGCTACCAAATGAGCAAGCAAGAATGGAAGTTCTTAAAATTCATGCTGCTGGTATTGCCAAGCATGGGGAAATTGATTATGAGGCAGTTGTTAAACTGGCTGAGGTGAGTTTTTCTTATTTATCTTCCTTATCAACGGGCCCAACCTTCCTGACTTGGGGCGATTTTAGGGCTTCAATGGGGCTGATCTTCGCAACGTCTGCACCGAAGCGGGTATGGCTGCAATTCGTGCTGAACGGGACTATGTTGTCCATGAGGACTTCATGAAGGTGCGCCACATTATACTTTCTTCTACCAGTACTAACACACCAGCTGTTAGACATTGTCTCACTGTTTACATGTGAATTGTATTTCAGGCTGTCAGGAAGCTGAACGATGCCAAGAAGCTTGAATCCAGTGCCCACTACAGCGCAGACTTCGGCAAAGAGTAAGGTGCAAGACTCCGATCGGTCTTCTACAATGGGTCTTCTACCATGTGGAAAAGTTCTCTGACATGGTGCAAAAGCAACGGAGGAATCGGTTTTTCACCTTCAGGCTTCTATTCTACGCTGCAAGCTGAGGCCGTTGTCTGATATTCTGATGTGTGCAATCAAAGTCATGAATGGTTGTCAAGCCGATCTCTGGGACAGGAGAAACAAATCGAAAATTTACAAATTTTACAACTGATGCTTTTTGCTTATATGTTCACTCTTTCGAGTCTCACCTTGTGTCAGTGCTACTGTGTAGTCTTAGTTTGAGCAGTTCCATGTACTTTTGACACCATGCTCGGTAAAGAATAGCAAAATGGTATCATGATTCAGCTTCCACGCCCCATTTGGAGTGTGGGAATGCATCTCAATTCCTGCAGGAATTGAACCGTTTCTCGTGAAATTCTTGCAAAATTATGTGAAATTCTTCTTTGCTTTCCTTTTTTTTTTTGGGTATTGCATCCCTTCTTATCCATTCTAATTGCAATGGCGCGTGCCAAGAAAATGGAGGCAACAAAATTACATATACTTCTGTATTCAAAATTACCCGATAATTACCCGTTCTTTTAGCTGGATATAATTATACCAGTTTATCCATCTGTATTCGGACAACCTGTGGCAACCCAAGAAGCTCGGACCAGCTATCCACGTGTTGGGCTGGAAGAAACCATGATGTCTCGCTCCGCAGATCCGACGGCCCCAAACCCCTCCCTCCCTCCTCTCCCGCACGAATCTTGATGACCAAAAAAACAACGAGATGAACAGCCTCCGATTCAAACTGCCGCGGATAATCGCATTCGCATCCAAATCCCCAATTCGGCGGAGGAAACCATAGATCGCCACCGCCCACCGCCATTGCTGCCTCTCTCTCTGTCTCTCTCTCTCGCCTCCTCCTGCTCAAGCAATTGACGTGGATGGCGAGACCGGGGGGCGGCGGGGACCGCCCGGAGCCGGGCTCCCGGGGGAGCGCGCCGATGCGGCTGTGCGTGCACGTGGTGGAGGCGCGGGGGCTCCCGGCGGCGTACCTCAGCGGCTACAGCGACCCCTACGTGCGGCTGCAGCTGGGGCGGCGGAGGGCGAAGACGACGGTGGTGAAGCGGTGCCTCAGCCCCATGTGGGACGAGGACTTCGGGTTCCTCGTCGGCGACGTCGCCGAGGAGCTCGTCGTCTCCGTGCTCAACGAGGAGGGATACTTCGGCGGGGGATTCCTTGGGCGGGTCAAGGTGCCCCTGGCCGCCGTCATGGAGGCGGAGGGCCTCTCCCTCGGCACGGCGTGGTACCAGCTCCAGCCCAAGGGCGGCAGGTTTAGGAGGAAAAGGCGCGGTACGTCGTACCTGCTTCATCCCTAGCTTCTCCTTGCCATGAGTTGCCGCTTAATTTCCGTGGATACCATCTTGGGGATAAGATTGCAAGCACTAGACGCATATGTTATAGAAATGTGGTAGCAGAAATGAAGGCGATTGGACGGAATTAAGCAAGGTGATTCGCTGTGACGCTATGCTGTTCATGCCATTTTTTCATGAAATTTACTCTAAAAATTTGCTAATTCTTAGAGTAGTGATTTCTGTAGGTAACTGATTTTTCAGACCCACTGGAGTTATATTTTATTTTACATCCATCAGATGGATGCTTCACTGCTACTCCGTGTTAAATTTATAAGAGTAAATATAAGCTAGCATAATTCACTGTTCAACTCTCCTTCATTGCAGTTGCAGGTGAAATTTGCCTGAGGATTTACTTGTCAGTTAGGACAGCTATCTCTGACGGATCGAGAAACGCGCCGATGCAACTTATCAATGATACACCATGCAGTTCAATGAGGTCAGTTGAAACCAATGCCTCGTCCTTATCGGCTTCTGTTAGTAGCCTTGATCTGTCAGCCTGCGCTAGCATGGAAAGGGCATCCTGTAGCAGTATGGATAAGTTGAGCCAGGGCACCACGGATCAACAAGGCCGGCGAAGTGTAGGACAACAGTCCTGTATCAGCACAGAAAGATCTATTCTTTTGGAGCCTGAGGAAGATGACAATGAGGCCACCACCAATGCATCATCAGTAGTGGAAGTCATGTCTCGCTACTTTTGTCGGAAACCTGTTGATGTCGCACCTTCTGCCACATCAGATTATGAGTCCATAGATCAGTTTCAAGATACACAGATGAACTCTGAATCTTGTGAAAATGGTGATAATGGGACGCTTCCTGAAACTAGTTTAAATGAACTAATGAAATCCATGGAGTCTAAAGATAAAGATTCTGAAATGCCAGAAAAATTGCGTGGTGGTATACTCGTGGACCAATCTTATGTTATTCCACCAGCTGAATTGAATTCCCTGTTGTTTTCTGCACATTCAGATTTCTGGCTAGCAGTTGCAGAAGTTCAAGGGTTAAGTGGATTTCAAACTGATCCCTGGAAACATGTAAGCAATGAGATATGTTTGAAAAGAACTTTAAGTTACATAAAAGCTGCAAGCAAATTAGTTAAAACAGTAAAATTTACAGAAGAGCAGACATACTTAAAGGCAGCTGGAAATTCTTTTGCTGTTCTTTCCAGTGTTAGCAGTCCTGAAGTTCCCTGTGGTAATTGTTTCAAGGTGGAGATTTTGTACTGTATAACACCAGGCCCACAATTACCATCTAAAGATCAAACATCACATCTTACTATAAGTTGGCGCCTGAACTTTGTCCAGAGTACGATGTTGAAAGGAATGATTGAGAGTGGGACAAAACAAGGTCTCCGAGAGGGATATGCTCAGTTCACTGAAATACTGTCCCAGAAAACCAAAAAAATTGTGCCTGATAATGCTAACTTAAGCAAAGACGAGATTTTAGGCTCACTGCAGACACAGGAAGAATCAACCTGGAAGCTGGCTGCCCGCTTCCTTGGGAACTTTGCATTCATATTCTCTTTATGTATAGCACTGTATGCCATTGCACATCTTCGTTTAGTCAAGTCAAATATGGTGCATGGGCTCGAATATTTTGGTATTGATCTTCCGGATTCAGTTTGGGAGGTTGTATGTTGTGCCATTTTGATCATCCAGGGGCAGAATGTCTTCAAAGCGGGACGACGGTTTTTGTATGCATGGAAACAGAGTGGTAACTAATTCTCTCTTCTCTAAAAGAATTGACCTGTGCATATCTTTTGATTGGTGTACATGTTTATTCGGTAAACACTAATAGAATGAAGTGGAAATTATGTTTTTGTCCATCCTCCTCTACCTAGTCTTTTCTAGAATTGCTCTAGTCCGTTAGATGATCTATACTCCTTTAAAGGAAGACAATGGTGATGATAGTGAATCTGTCAACCCCACCAGCTCTATGGTACATCTTTTTATCAACTACTTCCTGAAGTTCTCTAGTATTACAAAATAGGCCTTCCACATATTTTTAATATCTTATTCCATCTCCAAAATACAAATTCACTGTGGAAACTGGAAAGCTTTACGGTGATGAAATTGTCACATGTATATGCAGTATAAATACTAATTTGTTGACCAAGTATTGACATAGTCAAGTGCTTCCTGTAACTAAAATAAAAAATTATGAAGGGTATGTTGCTGTGTTCAATGAAAAACTCACGATCATTTGTTTCAAACAAAGCAGTTTAGCACGTGTACGGTTCCATTTTTGTCCATAGCAACGCATGAGCAGTTAGCTAGTTTAAAAAGAAAAAAATATTGTATTCACCTAAGAACTCACTAAGCATATGTAACTTTTTTTTCTCTTCCAATATTAGGTAGTGATCATGGGATCAGAGCTCATGGTGATGGTTGGTTGCTGACTGTTGCACTTATTGAGGGAAGCGGTGTAGTAGGTGCAGGTACTCCTGGTTTGCCTGATCCTTATGTTGTTTTTACCTGTAATGGAAAGAGGAAAACAAGCTCAGTTAGATTCCAGACATCCGAACCGAAATGGAACGGTCAGTTCTGCTCCTGCATTACTTTTCCTCTGTCCTGTATATATGTTGTAAAGAGTTGGAAATCCCATGTTGGAAAGTTATTAATCCTTATGATCTTCTCAGAGCATTTTCTTGATTATTCTACTTTTTTTTCTACTATAGAGATATTTGAATTCGATGCAATGGATGATCCTCCATCAAGGTTGGACGTGGTTGTGCATGATTCAGATGGAACATTTAATGAAAATCCTATTGGTCAAACAGAAGTAAACTTTTTGAAAAACAATTTGTCAGATTTGGGCGACATGTGGCTTCCTCTTGATGGAAGGTTTCCCCAAGGATGCGAGCCTAAGTTACATTTACGAATCTTTCTGAATAACTCGCATGGGACTGAAATTGTCATGAATTATCTGGCAAAGATGGGGAAAGAAGTAGGTAAGAAGGTAAGTGATGGACGGCGTTTGTTTTAATGCCACTGTCAGCACACCGTGTTCTGTTACTGAAGTTGCATATGACTGAATGCTCAGATGCACTTGCGGTCTGCTCAGACAAATTCAGCGTTCCGTAAGCTCTTTAGTCTTCCTCCAGAAGAATTTCTTATCGATGATTTCACCTGTTATCTAAAACGGAAAATGCCACTTCAGGTAATTAGGGTTCATTATTTGTTCTGATGTGTTGAGCTGGCTTTTTGTTACTTATTCACATGAATGGTGATGTAGTATGCTAGACAGCACTACTGGTTTTTTACTTCAATGTTGGAATATCTTATATATTAATACATGCTTTTATGCTATTCTTATGAAGTTTAAGTGTAACCTTCCAATATAAGATACTTGCTTCATCAGTGTATATAAAGTTTGTTTTAGTTGGACCCTTCCTTCAGGATGGAGACACGAAATCTGTACTATAGCTCTCTAAACTTGGAACCAAAATTTAAGGTCCCTAAAACTGCTGATGTTGATTTGTTTGGTCATTACGGCTGTTACCTTATGGCAGACAGTTTGACATGATGTCCAGTAAGCCTGTGGTGCAAGTACATGGCCCTTAGCTGTTTTGAGGCTACATCTTTCAATTATGCTATTTAACAGTAATTAGGTCCAAACAGATCAAAACAATGCAAATTTAGGTACCTTATAATGTTATTTTAAATTCACTGTGCTGTGTGAGAGAACATTGTAAGTTTAGAGACCAAGGCTGTAGTTTCCTGTAAGAAAACAACATAACACAAGGGGTGTACATCAAATTCATGGTGAACCTGTGAACTTTTGTGCTCTTGTTAATGATTGTATTGCACATTTCCAGTTGCCACAATTCATTATTTAATTATTTTCCTTTTGCATCTATTTTTGGTCTATTTGATCAAGAGCTGAAACAGCTAGTATTTCTTGCAGGGGCGCATTTTTCTCTCCCCAAGAATACTTGGATTCTATTCCAATATATTAGGCCGAAAAACCAAATTTTTCTTTCTTTGGGACGACATTGATGATATCCAGGTAGCTCCACCAACCCTAGCAAAAGTTGGAAGTCCATCCTTGATGATCATTCTCCGCAAGGACAGAGGTCTAGAAGCCAGACATGGAGCCAAAACACTGGATCCTCAAGGAAGGCTGAAATACCATTTCCAGACATTTGTTTCATTCAATGATGCTCACAGGTGCCTTTCCTTTTACAACTTCAAATTATTCGATTTAATTTACCATATAGGAACTTGAGATATTGTACCATAACGATCTAAAGAAATTTAATTTAGAGGACTACATGTTCAAAATTTGATCTATTGGTCATACATCCAGAAAAAAAAAATCTATTGGTCATTATCCCACCGCAAGGATTATCATGAATGTGTCACTGCAAACTAAAACTAAATATTTTCTGATAGGACTGTTAGTAGATCCCTTTTGGTTATACTATTGTTAAGATTATAGGAAACACCAGCTGGACTCCAAATCTTCCATCATATTTGCAGTGAGCTTATCTTGTGAAACGGTTGATAACATATCATGCTGATGTCTGACAGAATTATTATGGCTCTTTGGAAAATAAGGTCAGTGGGTCTAGAACAGAAAGGAGAGATGATTGCTAAAAATTCTGAATTGAAACAGCTCCCCTGTGAGGAAGGTTCACTATTGTCCAATGAAGATGTAAAAATGTCAGAAGTCTACTCGGCAGTTCTTTCTGTCGATGTGAGCTTTTCTCTCTTTCAATAAACACATATCTGGAACTTTGTATGATGTTTTTCACTTGCATAAGCATCTGGCTATAGCCTGTGAGTTCTGTATTTGTAGGTCAATGCCTTGATGGATATGTTCTCTGGAGGTCCATTGGAGCACAAGGTGATGCAGAAAGCTGGTTGTGTCGACTACTCTCCTACAGAATGGGAGCTACTAAACCAAAATATATACCAGCGGCATATCAGCTTTAAGTTTGACAAAATCTTGTCGCGCTTTGGAGAGGCATCAACCACTCAGAGAAAATATAACTTAGTGAATCGAGATGGTTGGGTCATTGAGGAGGTGATGACCCTCCAAGGTGTCCTACATGAAGACTACTCCAGTGTAAGAAACTGAGTGCAATTAAAAATGCATGTGTTGTTTTACTTTCATCTTGTGTAAGAAGCAGATGTTTTCCAAAATTGCAGATCCAGCTCAAGTACCATATGACTAGCACGTCCTTAAAACCAAGCACCTGCAGCATTCAGGTATTGTTAGGGATTGCCTGGTTGAAGGGAGCTAAGCAGCAGAAGAAGGTTGTGAAGAATGTCATGTCAAATTCTGCAAACAGGCTGAGGGAGATATTTTCGGAAGTCGAGAAGGAGCTTACATCAAGAAAAGGTATCCCTTTGAACTCAGCAAACTATTTCCTCTTGGTAGCAAATTTTGCTGAATTGACCCTGGATTCAGTCTAACCTATATTTTTTTTTCAGGCGGAGGCGAAAAGAGTCTATAGAGATTAACTTTATCTAACCGTGCAGCTAACCCTGTAAAAGTACTGCAAAGCAGTGATTTACTTTTACCGTCTCCAGTGCTCTTTTTACTGACTCAGCTGCTGCTCAGACATAAAATTGTGTGATTTTCGTTGAGAAATATCGCTGAGTTTTACTTCTGCTATGCAATTCCAGGTATGAGCTAACATCCATGCAAGATGAGTAGATTGATTCATGTTCTGAACCAAGCAGACTAAAAGAAGACAGCAAGCACAATCTGTCGTGGCTCAACGGTGTCACTGCTTTCTTAAGCTCTTCTGCTGCCGGCTTATCGCTTATGTGAAATTGTGAATAGCTAACCACACATATATTTACAACTGACAATTCGATGTTACCTTAATAGGAATACAAGCAGACTTGTACATACACATTCAAACCACAATCACTCGATTACAGATTGAAATGAAAGAATGAACTTATTTCTGGTGGCAGTAGTTTTCCATAAAGATATTTGACCTAAAGTCGTGTGATGTAGTGTGCCTTTTTATGTTCTTCTGTGATTCATATTGTAAATAATTAACTGAATTTCGAGTGGTAAGTAAAGAAGATTCTCATTTTAAAAGGATCTGAAAAATCCAGAACGGCTTCCATCTGGAGTCAAGGATTATAAAACATTTACAACAACAAGGAAACAAACTAGTATCATTGTAAACACATAAAAGAAAGAAAAAGAAAAGGAGAAATTCTTCACCATCTGATAGCATCAAACCACACCTATAAAAAAAGAAAATTTACAGGTACATAATACAGATCACCTATAAAATCTAATCCTAAATTTACTGGACGACAATGGATGTAAACAGGAATTGACCAGGACAGGTTAAGGAGTACTGACGTGGAAATGTTGGTTTTATCGGCTAGCTAGCTAGTGGCAAAAATGCCAAAAAGCTGATGTGACAAATCATGAAACTGAATGGATCACTACTGGCAAATAGTTGCAGCCCACACAAAATCCCTAGTTAATTAATTATTCCGTATGGACACATAGCACCGTCTCACACAAGCCGTTTTGTGTACAGTAACTTGTTAGGATTTTTCTGAAACTCCTGCAGCTGATTTTCATACCTAGTCTTGTTTCAATATTTCATCAGTTTTTTGAGCAGATGCTTAGCCCTACAAAAAAACAAATAACAGTGCCAAAGTCAAATTTATATATGTTTATCTTGATTTGTAGGACTGATGAGGATTGCTAATTATGCAGTATATATGAAACTTCTGTTCATCAAGATTAACACCGTTTGGTTGTGCTGTTCATCAAGATATCTCTAGAGCTTGCAGGTGGTGCCAACACACATCGTGCTCCCAAAGACGAGATGATCAATTCGACAGTGAAAGAAAACGAAGCCACGGCCCGGGGACAATGAAATTGGCACGATGTACCACCACATCATAAATTTGCCTCCTGTTTCTGAAGACGACAAACCAACCACTGCTCCGTACTTACGATACTGTACCTCCGTTATCTCCCAAATACTTGCAACTTATGACAGGTACTGTTTCAACCTTTATCACTAATAATTTTTAAATAGTTAGACTACAATTAATGAAAACTTAGTGCTAATGTTTAGCATGTAACACGCTTTGATAAAACGTCATCTTTTAAAATACTTATAAATATTTTACCAAAATGATAAGCGATCAAAGTTTAAACTTAATAGTATCGGATGATAACTATTTGAAAACGGAAGCAGTATTCCGTAAGACTTTAGTATAGTTTATAGAGTATGACTGAAGAACCACATATTTTATAGAGTAGATATACGAAAAAAATTTAAAAATATACTTTTTTTTCAAGTTTTGTAAATATATATAGATGAAGAGTAGCAAAAATATACATGCACTGTGCCGGGGGGCTGTGACACTGCACGGTGCCGTGCCACCGTCACGTGGTGCATATAATTTTGCTACTTTTCTCCTCATCTTTATATATTTGCAAACTTGAAAAAAAAGAGCACATTTATAACGTAAAATACTATAATATACTAGTGGATCGAACTAGTGATCCAACGACTTAGATTCGTTCTATACTAGTAAAATTTACTATGTAGTATACTATACTAGTATAAGGGTATTATGGGAAAATAAAGGAATGTCATATATGTGATTTGTTAGTTATTTCCGGCTATTTTTTTTGACCATCGAATCGCACGGAGATTTGTGCTAGGTGGATACGAGAAATAAATTCGGAAATTTTTTTATAATTTTTGTGACTGTCCAATCATACCGAGATTCGTGCTAGGAGTAATGGGAAATAAAAATTCAACAATGCACCGGTTCTGAGAGTCGAACCCATGACCTACATATTCCCATAGCACGCCTCCACCAACTAAGCTAGCTGCGGATTGCATTTCATAATCAACTAAAAGAATAATATATTAGCGCTGAGGATGGAAAAAGAAACAAAAGCACGGGTTGGAGGGAGGGGGGGGGGGGGTTAGACGTCACGGGTGGCTGCGGGATAGGCTTTTCAACATTCTCCACGTGTGTGACAGAGAGGAGACGACGCTGCTCACATGAGGCCGACAAAGACAGGACCGTCCGTCCTTGGTGAGGACGGTCCTATTTGTGAACTACTGTTATTTTTTATTTTTAAAGTTTATTAATTTCCTCAATTTTTCAGTTCATGATGGGTAAGATTGGAAATAAACGTTGAACATTAGATCATTTATTAATTTTAGAATAAATATGACAAGTTTCATAAAACCAAACCATTATCCAATTTTTCTTTGATATGCTATACATATGAATTCTAAACTTGTAGGCTAAATCCAGAAAGTAACGAGAGACATAGCAAGTAACTGGAAATACATGGTCCAGGCCGTCCTGACCAAGTAAGGACGGTCTGGACCGTAGAAATATCTAGTAACGGCAAATAGGCGGTCAGGACCGTTCGGACCGAGCTAGGACGGTCTGGAAAGTTGAAACACCTAGTAACGGCAAATACATGGTCCAGACCGTCCGAAGCGAGTGAGGATGGTCTGGACCTATGACATGGCAAATATCATGAAACACGGTCCGGACCGTCCGAAAGTAGTGAGGATGGTCCAGACCGTTAAACCACGCGACACGGCAACTACTGTCTAATTTTTAAAATTTTTGAAACACTAAAGAGTCTATAGTACTTACAGTAGCATATTGTTTAATTTAATATATTCTTTTGTATAAAATAACTAGTTATATCTCTTGTTGATTTTAGAAACTAGTAACAGGAAATACACGGTCCAGACCGTCCTAACCAATTAAGGATGGTCCGGATCGTTGACACGGCAAGTATTGGTAAACAAGGTCCGGACCATCCGAAATAAGTGAGGATGGTCCGGACCATTGAACCAAGCAAACTACTGTCTAATTTATTAAAATGTTTGAAAAACTAAAGAGTCTATAGTATTTACAGTAGCATATTATTTAATTTAATATATTCTTTTAGATAAAATAACTAGTTATATCTCTTGTTGATTTTAGAAGCACGGTCCTGTCCATTGAACCATTGTTATTTTACTTTTATTTATTTTCAAAGTTTATTTATTTTCCCAATTTTTCAGTTTGTGATGGGTAAGATGGGAAATAAACGTTGAACATCCGATCATCTATTAATTTTAGAGTAAATATCACAAAACCCAATATATTTTGGTTCAGGTTTCACAAAACCAAACCATCATCCAACTTTTCTTTGATATGCTGTACATATGAATTCTAAATTTGTAGGATAAATCCAACAAGTAACGGGAGACACAACAAGTAACTGGAAATACATGGTCAGACCGTTTGGACCTGGTAAGGATGGTCCGGACCGTAGAAATAGATAGCAACGAGAAACACACGGTCCAGACCGTCCGAATTGAACCAGGATGGTCTGGACCGTTGAAACAGCTAGTCACGGGAAATACATGGTCCGGACCGTCCTAACCATGTGAGGACGGTCCGGACCTTTGACACGACAGGTATCGGTAAATAAGGTCCGGACTATTGAACCACGTGAACTACTATCTAATTTTTTAGAATTTTTTAAACACTAAATATTCTATAGTATTTACAGTACCATATTGTTTAATTTTATATATCTTTGATAAAATAACTAGTTATATCTCTTATTGATTTTTAGAAGCACGGTCCTATCCGTTGAACCACTGTTGTTTTACATTTATTTATTTTCAAAGTTCATTAATTTTTTCAAATTTTCAATTCTTGATAGGTAAGAAGAGCGAAATGTCCTAACCATATGTCATACGTAAGCAAATGAGTAAAACATTCACCACGAAATATGTCATACATAAGCACGAGATAGGTAAATAAGTGTCTGAAAATGACATGAAAAAGTACGAACCTCCACAGTCCAAAGCGTCAGGTGGAGTTTAGCAAAAAAAATTAAGAAGACATATAGAGTGCAAAAGTCTAGTGCTAGTCATCATCAATCGTCGAGGCTGCAAGGTCGACAACGGCAATAGGATCGTCTATCTCAGCGACGATAGTGGATGACACCTCGGCCGCGGCGGTGGTGTCTTCCTCTGTAGTAGCAACAACGACAGAGGTGGGTGTCCCCTCTGCAGTAGTGGTAGGGTCCTTCGCTATAGGTGCACGGTCCTCTGTAACACATGTAAGCAGCGCAGGTTGCCCAGCTGCCTCGTCAGTGTCAGCAAAGGCGGTGGGTGACACCACGCTAGGAGCGGTGGTGTCGCCTGTTGTGGTACTAGCGGGGTCCTCCGCAGGTGTGCGGTCCTCTGTAGCAGTTGTCAGCGGCATCGGTCGCCCAGGTGCCTCGTCAATGTCAGGGAAGGCGGAGGCTGACACCTTGGCAGGAGCGGTGGTGTCGCCCTCTGCGGTACTAGCGGGGTCCTGCTCCGTAGGTGGGTGGTCCTCTGTAGCACCTGTAAGATGCGTCAGTCGCCTAGCTGTCTCGTCAACGTCGGGGAAGGTGGTGGATGACACCTTGGCAGCAGCGGTGGTGTCATCCTCTGTAGTGGGTCGCACGATGGAGGCTGGCGTCACCTCTCCAGCGGTGGCGAAGTCCTCCTCTGTAGCACTTGTATGTGGCATTAGTTGCTCCACTGCCGCGGAAGACGGTGCAGCTGTACCGGCTGAAGTAGGCATGTCGGTGGATGTAGGTGGACATGGAGGCTCACGGGGTGACCTGTTGGAGGATGCGTGTGGCATCGGAGGAGAAGAGCGTGGAAGTCCTGTAGCCTCTCTTAAATCCTGTACCTGCTCCCACATATCGTGCATCATGCGAGCAACGTAGTCTGTGTGGCGCTCGAACTGTGAACGCAAGCTCGTAAGCTCTCGAAGAATTGTGCACTCAAAGTCACTGCTCCTAGAGCTGCTAGACTCCGCCTGATCCCTGCCCACCGGTAGAGAACTATAACACTAACATCGTAAACTGGCGAGGACGACTGGGATGTCCACCCTAGTTGCCTCCTCCTTTGCACCGCCTGCTACTGGCACACCTGCTGCTCGCACTAGGAGGGCCTTATCCCCGTGTCTCCTATCTGTCGCCAGAGCAGGTGAGTAAGTACCGATGGTACATGGCAACATCCTGTAGGAGACGATATCGACCAACTCTGCCATCCGAAGAAGTGCGAACAGGTAGGGGCCATACGGTAACTGACGTCCGATGGCACTATAGATGACATCCTCCATCTCTTCCAGAATAGGATTGATGATGTCAAAGCGCCGCTGACTGAACAGGTGATACAAGACCCACTGCATCATTGCTGTCACTCCTTCCTTCGCACCTTTGCACGCGATGAGGGTCTGCCGGATCGCTGCAAGGACAACAGAGCCAGCTAGGCTCAACTCCTTCTGCGACCGAGATGCAACCTCACCGTCACACAAGAAAACACGTGCCTGATCATCTGCAGGAAACATAGGATCCCGCCTTGCATGAGGAAAAGCCAACACATGAATCCTCGTCGGATGTGACACAAACCCTAGGAATCCAGCAAGATCATCCTGAGTATAACGGTGCCTCTGCCCTCTGAACACAAAAGAGATAGCAGATAGATCTGTGTCAATCCACAAGGACGCATAAATCTGAATGACCTCATCAGGTGCGAACCGATGCATCTTGACCACCAACTCTGATAGGCCCGACTGCGCTGTGAAAAGACTGCGTACGTCGAATCCTCTAGCGGCTGCACTGAGACTGGTCCACTGTAACGCCTGGTGCTCACTTAGTCCAGTCTGCCCCGGGCCCATCTTGTCTCTCATGGCTAGGTATATATCCTTCTGGACACTCGTCCACAGTCGAATATTTCCAAGCGTACCATGTGGATCTGTAGCTGTTGGGAACCAATCAGCCTCTGGGACCTGCCTTAGCCTGCGCATTCCCGTTGCCTTGTAACGGGTGTGGTCCACACGAGGAGGGCGTGGCCCTGCATCATCCCTCTGTGGGCTCCTCTGTGGATTGTCATGTGCCTCCAATAGGTCGTCTGGGTGCACTGGTGACCCCTCCTGCTCCTCTGAGATCTGATCACTAGCGGTGTCATCAATGGCGGTGGCATCACTGGCGGTGGCATCACTAGACTCGCTAGGATTTGGCTCTGATGGTTCTGGAGGTGCTGGCTCTCCCATCCTGGCCTCGTTGTAACATATCCGAGAAGTACGAGTCGAGAGCCTCTGCGGTCGAGAGGCCGAAGTGTCTGTAGTAGGAGTAGGATCATCAGAAGTGTCTAGTCAACGGCGGACAGATCTAGATGAGACGTCGACCTTCTTTCCCTCTTGAACCTTTCGTTTGCCCTTATTATCATGAACCATAATGAACCTGCCAAGACAAAAAGACGTAATAAGACAATTGAACTAAATTCAAAAAGTTAATGAAATAACTTCGTTACCTAGTTATTACCTAAACTAAAGAAGGACATTTATTAAAATACAAACAAATATTGAATCATTTTACTAAAATTTGATCTTGGTCATTATTTCTAAGTCCCCCTGATCTCTTGGTTGGTTAGTTAAGTGGTGACTTTTTTTTTAGTATGTTATTATCTCCTTTTTGATGGATGTAATTTTTCTCTTGGACAACTATAATTCTTGCAAATGCATATATAAACTATAGCATTCCTTTTAGAGGATGAACTCCCCAGGGGCACCGATGTAAGCTACAAAATGTTTTAAAAACTTCCAATGGACTACTTTTAACTTGATGGATTGGTTAGTGTTTACAATATATACTCTGTAAGTAGCAGCATCTCAGAGAGAAAAGTTCTAGGCATCTAATTGACTTGAATTTGACCCTTGATGCAAGAACCTACTCCCTATTATTGCCATTAACGAAGAAAAATTATTTCATGTCCAGCAATTTCACCTGAGTAGATCACGGCGGTGGAGACGGTGGGAGGATCACGGTGCCACTAGGGTCGAAAGGCGCCGTCGGCAGTGAGGCCGACTGCGGCGCGATGGGAAGCCGCCTGTGCAAGAGGAGAGTGCAGCCCAGTGGTGCTCCGGGCGAGGGCGGAAGGCAGCGCGTGGAGGATTCCCTTGGTGGGGGGTGATGGCGACGGCCGACGGTGAAGCTCTAGCGAGGGCGGTTGGGCGGATGGGGGAAGATGTGTGGGAGCGGAAGAGATATCGGTACCATCCAATGTAGCTCTAGACGGTCCAATTGGGAGTTATTTTTAGGAACGGGAGACAAAGAGTCCGGACCGTCCTGACCGTGTGAGGACAGTCCGGGACGAGTAACTCCCGTCGTTTGCTGTCTATGGTCCGGATCGTCTGTACTCTTTTCGGACGGTCCGGACAGTTGAACATGCAAATAATATTTACCGTAGCATACTAAACGTGTATTCCTCAACTTTGAAAATAAAATTGATGGTTTGGAACTAGTATCTATAACATGTTATTATAGCACTGTAGGCTATACCAAGTTTCTAAAATAAAATATTGGAATAGCGAGTTCGGCTAGGTAACAATAACAGTGGTTCAATGGACATGACCGTGTTTCTAAAATCAACAAGAGATATAACTAGTTATTTTATCCAAAAAATATTTTAAATTAAACAATATACTACTGTATGTACTATAGACTCTTTGGTGTTTCAAAAATTTTAAAAATTAGACAATAGTTCGCGTGGTTCAACGGTTCGGACCGTCCGAAGAACTTCCGGACGGTCTGGACAGTATTTCACGATATTTACCGTGTCAACGGTCCAGACCATCCATGCTCGGTCCGGACCGTCCGATCCGTGTATTTGCCATCCTGACTGCGTGAGGACGGTCCGGGACGAGTAACTCCTGTCGTTTGTTGTCTACTGTCCGGACCGTCCATACTTGAACCGAACGGTCCGGACTGTTGAACACGCAAATAATATTTACAATAGCATACTAAACGAGTATTCCTCATTGTTGAAAATAAAATTGATGGTTAGGAACTGGTATCTATAACATGTTATTATAGCAGTGTAGGCTGTCCGGAAAAGGCGAGGATGGTCCGGACCATTGAACCATGTGGAGAATTGTCTAAGTTTTTAAAATTTATGGAAAACTAAAGAGTCTATAGTGTTTGCAGTATTATAATATATTATTCTGGAGGGTAGATGGCAAGAAGACCGAAAGAGCGACATGATATCAAGTCGGCCTCACGTGTCATCCCAGACGTTGGAGCGGACGATCCTCAATGTTTAGGTAGAACTTTATGGTTGGGAACAAGTATGTGTAACATGTTTCTATAGATACGTGACATGTTTCGAAAATAAAAAAAAATTAACAAATGAGTTGGGCTATGTAAAAAAAATTAGGTCAAGGTGCGGACCGTCCAACCTCGATCAAGACAGTCCTGACCGTTGAACCACACCTAGGGGATATACATGGTCCGGACTGTCCGGACTAGGTGAGGATGGTCCGGACCGTTGAACCACGCGGAGAACTATAAGTTTTTAAAATTTTTGGAAAACTAAAGAGTCTATAGTGTTTGCAGTATTATAATATGTTATTCTGGAGGGTAGATGGCAAGAAGACCGATGGAGCAATGCGATATCAAGTCGGCCCCACGTGTCATCCCAAGCGTTCGAGCATACGGTCCTCAATATTTAGGTAGAACTTTATGGTTGGGAACTAGTATGTATAACATGTTTCTATAGATACGTGACATGTTTCAAAAGTAAAAAAAAATTGACAAAAGAGTTGGGCTATGTAAAAAAAATTAGGTCAAGGTGCGGACCGTCCAACCTCTGTCAGGACAGTCCTGACCGTTGAACGACGCCTAGGGGATATACACGGTTCGGACTGTCTGGACAAGGTAAGGATGGTCCGGGCCGTTGAACCACGCGGAGAACTGTCTAAGTTTTTAAAATTTTTGGAAAACTAAAGAGTCTATAGTGTTTGCAATACATATTCTTTATTATAATATATTATTCTGGAGAGTAGATGGCAAGAAGACCGATAGAGCGACGCGATATCAAGTCGGCCCCATGTGTCATCCCAGGCGTTGGAGCGGATGGTCCTCAACGTTTAGGTAGAACTTTATGGTTAGGAACTAGTATGTATAACATGTTTCTATAGATACGTGACATGTTTCAAAAATAAAAAAAATTGACAAACGAGTTGGGCTATGTAACAAAAAAATTAGGTCAAAATGCGGACCATCTAACCAGGACAGTCCTGACCGTTGAACCACGCCTAGGGGATATACACGGTCCGGACCGTCCGGACAAGGTGAGGATGGTCCGGACTGTTGAACCACGCAGAGTACTATCTAAGTATTTAAAAGTTTTGAAAAAGTTAAGAGTCTATAGTATTTACAGTAGAATATTATTTATTTTAATATGTTATTTTAGAGGGTATATGGAAAGAAAACCGAAACAAATAAAAGCATAAATTCTCACTGAAACTAATAAAATATCAATTTCTCACTGAAGTTAGTAAATTATTGTGGCTACAATAAAAGCACAATATAAAAATTCAGATGCTGCACATATGTTCTCTAGACTATTCTGTAGGCTATGATAGGAAAATACACCGAGAACCCTTCTAAATATGGCATGACCAAGTACTGACTTTATTGAAACTACTCTTCTTGAATGGATTATGGCAAATGGCGTTGAAGCTTGCAATCTTCAGTTCCGGCAGGTTGACAAAACATGATTATGTACGAATTTTATAGGGATGCACAACCAGCAAGAACAAGTCCGACAATCTCAAAACAAATAGATCTAGGAAACACACTTCAAGGCTTGTGTACCTACCCATCACAATCACTTTCGATATTGTCATTTCCCTACAAAAATGTAAACCAACCTGATATCAGTACAAGGGTAAGCCAACTAGATATATGTTGGATCAACCATAAAAAAGAAAGCAGAAAGCTATAGGAGGTACCTAAAATCTTCTACTTATTTCGAGCTCCACGATTCATGAGTTGCCTTCCACCTCAAATCTGAACGAGGAGCACCCTTAGTAATAATCTTTCTTGGATCGAGTACTTTGCCCGTGAAAGGACGATTGGCCCCTGAAAAGTTCGCAGGCAAAGGACCAAAGGACGTCTCATGTTTGCCTTCATGGTTCTCCATTTCTGTGGGTGCCATGGGCCCCGGGTACCTCATGACAAGCATATGGGCCACTCGGATAGAGGATGGGCCTAGCCTTGTAATTAGAGATATAGCTAGATTCGGCAGACTTCGCCTTGTATAGAAAGGAATATACAGTCCTAGTCGGGTACGTTATATCTCTAAGGGGATATCTCCTAGTCGTAATCCGATGGGGACTCCTACCTTGTAACCTTGTCCCCCAGTATATAAGGGGAGGCAGGGCGCCCCATGAGGGCAGAAGAGCTCATAGAAGCACACGGCCATACAGTTCATCAGAACTACCACCGTATATCCTCAAAGGAATACATACAAACTGGACGTAGGGTATTACCTCACAGCGAGGGCCTGAACCAGTATAAAATTTCCTTGTGTTCCTTTGCAATCCACCGAGTTTCCATCCGCCGAGTAGCCCCATATATTTATTGCCGGTGTAAAACATCGACAGTTGGCGCGCCAGGTAGGGGACCGGCGCGATCTACATCTACAAGCTCGATGGATCCAGCAACCAAAGTCGACGGCGGTGAACTCTCCCCCGGAGATACAATCGCATTCAGAAGCCTCGACGCCATCGCCGACCAGATCGGCAATCTCACCTTGGCCGATACGGACCCGATCCAACCGGCCGAGGAACCAGCCGACTCCGCGCCAGTCGGCCCACACGACGCTGTGGCAATCTTCGACGACATGCTGCGGCGATCTCCTATACGCCCGAGCCCAGGGACAACTCTTCCTTTCAGTGTTCGACTCGGACTCGGTTTCGAGCCGGCCGAGATCGGGCCGAGAAGGGAAGAGATCGTCAATTTCCCGTTCGGACTCGGCGACGCCGCGGATATCTACAACCTACGTCCGACGCGGCAAACCCGATCCCCTGGAGTTCGACTCGGATACGGCTCCGAGCCGCTCGAGATCGGATCTAGGGAGGTCGGAGTTGTAATCACCCCCATCAACTATTCCGACTACGACTCTCAGTCGGACTACGACTCCCAGTCGGATTCCGACTCCAAGTCGGATACCAGCTCGGCAAGCTTCACTCCGCCGCGAGAAATTTTCATGGCATCCAGAGGCTCTACTCCTATTCAGGAATCATGCCGACGACACGAGCCACAAGAGGAGGAGGCCTGCCGACTGCAAGAACAACAGGAGGAAGAAGCAAGACGCCTGCACGCCCGCAACGACGATCTACGCAAGGCTGAGCAAACCGCTCAGCAGCAAATCCTCCAAACCCGAGTCGGCGACCACGATGTCTTCGTTACTCCCCAACAGAACATCGTGGCCGCTGCAACTCAACTGGACACAGTCCAGCTTGGGCCTGATCATCAGGCCACCCCGACGATCGCAAGGATAAAAGCCATGCTTACCGCTGCTGCATGTCAGCAGCACCAACAGTCGGGCGATACCCTCGTACCGACCAACCGGTCGGCATCCCCAATGGCAGTCTCGTCTACCTCAAAGCGACGCCGAGCGGCCGGCTCTAGTCGGCTGCACACGGAGTCACGCCAAACGTCACTCGGCAACCCAAACAACAACCGGCAACGTCGAAGTGACCGTCGGGACAACCGGGATCTCCGAGGCCAACTATGGCGTGATCTTCGGCAGGACACCAATGCTCGGCGCCGCGAACGAGAAGAAGACGAGCAACGCCAACTGGAAGACGAGAACGAGCATTTCGGCCTCCACCACGAGCGGTTTCGCCGCCGTAGTCGGGGTCGGAGTCCTCATGAAGACGAAGGCATACCGGCCTTCACCCAAGAGCTACAACAGGTCGACTGGCCGTCAAGTTTCAAGCCTACAGGCATCGACAAATACGATGGCAAGACCAATCCCGAGTCCTGGCTCACGGTCTACAATCTGGCGATTCGAGCAGCTGGGGGAAATCACAAAGTCATGGCTAACTACCTCCCAGTCGCTTTAGCCGACTCAGCGAGGACATGGCTAACAGGACTACCCAAGCAATCAATCGGCTCTTGGGGAGAACTCCGGAAACGCTTCATCGCCAACTTCCAGGGAACATACGAGAGGCCATCTTCCGAGTACGACTTATATCAGTTGCATCAAAGGAAGAACGAGTCTCTTCGTGACTTCATCAAGAGGTTTTCTAAGAAGAGGAACTCAATCCCGAACATCAAGGATGAGGTCGTCATCGCCGCCTTTCGAAAAGGAGTCAAAGACACCTCGTTCATCGACAAATTCACGCGGAAGCCTCCCAACTCTGTCAAGGCCCTATTCGACATGGCAAACAAGTACGCCGACTCGGCCCACGCTGTTGCCGAGGCCCTCGATGACAACAAGTCACCCTGATAGAAGAAGCGGGACGACACCGACGACGCGGTCCCAACTAAAGCTGGGAATCGCAAACGCAAGTCAGACGGCTCCATTGTGGCAGTCGGTCACGACCGCCTTCGACCTTCAACAACTGAGGATTATCAGAACAACAAGCGACATGCTCGGGGGCTCACAAGCTCAAACACGAGGATGGCATCCCCACTCCCAAATACCGAACAGCTAAGTCGCTTTCTGATAAACATCTCCTTACTCGGCCTTGCTAGTGCCACAGCCGCTTACACCTAATAGGTGTACAAGCTGCGCATTTACTTTTTTCCGTTTTTGCTCTTAAATGATTACAAAAGTACTCGAGTAGCATAAATCTCGATCCGTGAAACTCTGCTCCATGTAAGACGAACTCAAGTCACCCAAAACGCGTGCCTGGGAAAGAGCCATGAGCCAACTCCCGACGCTAGGGGGCTATGACTAGTCGGGCAGAGTGCTTAAACGTAAGGGGTCAACTACTCGAGGAAATTAATATCAAAAAGAGGGAGAACACGTATTTACATATATTGTAAAATACATTTAATTCGGATGATTGTTTTCATCATCAGATGCTACTCATCCGATATCTTTATATTGCAGGCCCAGCTCCGGATACGCGTGACAGGAACTCAGGGCTACGAGCCCATCTCCTACGCTCGGGGGCTGGACAAGTTTGCCAAAATACACTTGGGATGCTCTATGAGGGCTACTCACCGAGTACTTGCGCCAGTCGGGACGTCATCTTCCTCGACTACGCTCCATGCGAGCCGACAATCGGCCCCCGGCGCCAGTCGGGGCTGTATACCACTCGGCTAAATAGGGTACGCCCCATGAGGGTCGCCAGCCGAATCCTACGCTAATGCTAGGTTCGGGTACCTTATTTGGTCACGGTTCTGTCAGGTTGGGTACGCCCCATGAGGGTCGCTAGCCGAATCCTATGCTAATGCAAGATTCGGGTGCCTAGCTTGGCTATAACTCAGTTGGATAGGGTACGCCCCATGAGGGTCACCAGCCGAACCCTCTGCTAATGCAAGGTTCGGGTACCTTGTTCGGCTTTTCCCAAGTCAGAGAAGACTTACATCGTCAAAGCGCATCCGGAGTTCTCATGCACTGCGTCACACCTGAGGAGGGCAAGCAGATCCTGCAACATACCTACTCGGGTACATGTGGCAACCAGTTTGCATCCAGAACGTAAGTCGGAAAGGCTTGCGAATAAGGATTTCTCTGACTGATTGCGGTTACCAACACCAAAAAACTCATCCTGACATGCGATGGATGATACTTCTCTAGAGCTATGCTGGATAGGTCGGCTCAGGCCGGCTTATTTGGTAGCAGCCACCAAGATATGAGTTCCTACAGTAGCATGCTCCATGTGGGCCGCCTGCAGGCTGAGTTGAAATTATAGCGCTGGTGCTACCCACAGGAACCGATGAGGTAAACAGATATGCTTCATGAGAGCCTTATTGCTAAACATATATGTTTGGGTATCTGTCTTATCCACCAGGTCTCGAGGATACATCCTTACAAGGATCACAAGCTGGTCTTCATTAAAATTGGAGATGCAGGTATCTCTCTCGAGTACACCTAACCACGTAATGGATTTATTTTTCATACAGTGGTACTCGGCCTACATGCGTGGCCACCAGTTGCCATGAGCAGCATTATTCCCGCTGACATGACGCGGATGAGTCTAACTTTCGAGTAGTTCACTACTCGGGAGAGACTATAAAATTCTCATTCCCGCTGACATGACGCGGATGAGTCTAACCTTCGAGTAGTGCACTACTCGGGAAAGACTATAAACAATCTTCCAGCTGACGAGCTGAAGAGTCTAACTTCCGAATGGGACGCCACTCGGGAAAGACTATAAACACCTTTTCCGGCTGACATGATGCCGACGAGTCTAATTTTCGAGTAGTATACTACTCGGGAAAGACTATAAGCACCCCCTTTTCCAGCTGACATGACGCTGAAGAGTCCCATATACGAGTAGCATCCTACTCGGCAAGACTATAAACACACATTCCGACTGACATGAAGTCGAAGAGTCCTATATACGAGTAGTTCCCTACTCGGCAAGACTATAATCATATTCCGGTTGACATGATACCGAAGAGTCTCATGTACCAGTAGTAATCTACTCGGGAAAGACTACAAGGTTAAAGATCTTTGACTTTATGTTTAATTGTTTTCACAATTAAGCACAAAGTCGGGGGCTACACCTAATAGGTGCGCCTATTCGGCGCACACTATTCCAACATCTACATGGAGCCCTTCATAGCCTCGCTGCCAGCTGACATGAAGCAGGACTCGGGAGAAGCAGCACTCAGACAAAGAGTACTCGGGAGCAATGCACTCGGGAAGACTTCACCGTGGAGGATGAGCACTCGGCATCAGCTGTGACTCAACTATGAAGGTCTCGGGGGCTACTGTGGGTGCCATGGGCCCCGGGTACCTCATGACAAGCATATGGGCCACTCGGATAGAGGATGGGCCTAGCCTTGTAATTAGAGATATAGCTAGATTCGGCAGACTTCGCCTTGTATAGAAAGGAATATACAGTCCTAGTCGGGTACGTTATATCTCTAAGGGGATATCTCCTAGTCGTAATCCGATGGGACTCCTACCTTGTAACCTTGTCCCCCAGTATATAAGGGGAGGCAGGGCGCCCCATGAGGGCAGAAGAGCTCATAGAAGCACACGGCCATACAGTTCATCAGAACTACCACCGTATATCCTCAAAGGAATACATACAAACTGGACGTAGGGTATTACCTCACAGCGAGGGCCTGAACCAGTATAAAATTTCCTTGTGTTCCTTTGCAATCCACCGAGTTTCCATCGGCCGAGTAGCCCCATATATTTATTGCCGGTGTAAAACATCGACAATTTCTTTGTTTATAATACCATAAAAGAACTGTATAGCCATCTCTGTTTCCTGCACGTTCCGTGAGCTTTGAACAAGGCATGACTAGCCAAGTTACGGAGGGCATGAAAACATTGCATCTATGCAGTCCATACCTGCGTGTTCGTAACCACGTTTGTTGGGTATGCACTCTTGGCATTCATTGTCCATCTAGTAGAAACACAGCATGGAGGGAAGGTGTCTATATTGTTATACTTGAGAATACTGAACATATGTGCACATGGAAAGCCGTAGCACTCCATCATTCAACATTGGCAGCTAGCATGCACCAATGAAGACACGTCAAAAGTACATGTCACATCAAACAAACTTTTACTATCAGCAGTAGATGCTACTTCATACCTCCAAGAAGCATCATGGAACGTCACCTCTGTCATGGACCATTTAGATAGTCTCCTAATCTGGTACTTCACCTTTCGGAACATCTTTGGTGTGAAAATACGTGTAGCTCTTTTCTTAAGAATATCGGTTGCTAAATTAGTGAACAGAATAGAAGCCAAGGCTTTCGCATCAAGTTCAATCTCTCTCCTATGGATGCACGACAAGCAAAACTCGTAGTGCGCCACTAAATCAACCAGTGTCAACATCCGGTCTAGACGCTTATGAAGCCTTGAGTTCAGGCCCTCGCTGCGTTGATTGCTCTTCATGCCCAAAAAATATCTCCCATCTGTGTATGCTGCAGCCCATTTCGTTCTAAGTTCATACATTCTACACATCCATAGGTTATCCTCTGTAATGTTATAAGTCACCCCAAACTCCACCCAATGTCTTTCAAATTCATCAACCTCCATCACCTAGTAGATGAGCAATCTGAAATAATTGAGCTTCTGACCGTGTAAGCGTTTGACCACGTTCTGCTCTATGTGCCAACTGCACAACCGGTGATCCGCCGTAGGCATAACAATCTCAATCGCTCTCGCCATCACCACATCCCCATCCGTGATCAGTGAGTTTGGATGCTTCTGGTGCATAGTCTCCAAAAACGCTTCTAACAGCCGCACATATGATGGAACAGTATCGTCGAAAACAATACCACATCCAAAGATAACTATAATATGATGATGGTCAACCCCTATAAAAGGGACAAATGGAAGATTGTACTTGTTCACGCGGTACATGCTGTCAAAAATGACGACCTCACCCAAAGCACCATAGTCCATCTGTGATTGTGCATCTGACCAGAATATATTCTGTAGTCGCCCTTCTCCATCCGTACTGTATTTGAAAAAGAACTCCGAATCTTGTTGTTTCATCACTACCATATGATTCAAAACATACTTGGCATCGCTACCTTCGATTCTTTTTTTCTTGTACCTCGAGAAAAAGTTATACAGGTCCTGCATAAGAAATCCAATCCCCTTAGGTCCACCGTGGCTCTTCTCCATAACGTCCATTATCTAGCAAGGACGGAGCCCACCCAGCCCCAGCTCGACTGCCTCAGCTTTCTGTGGATCATTAAGTCCATGGTGCGAACGCAGAACAAATACATGCTCCGGTTTTGCAAGCGCATGTTCATGGACATCCACAAAATCCTTCACATACCATATGCCGTTGTTTTCACTCTTCTGGACATCAAGACGTGCCATACATCCACATCTGGTCAGGGCCCGTGGCTCCCTTTGTTTATTGGTCCTTCCAAAGTTATTCGCTGTTCTGTACCTTTCACACGAGCAAGCGAATCTCCTCCATATCACCTCTTTGCTGCCTAGCTTGTATCTCACGTTGCTCCTCCTCACGCTGAATCCTTTTTCATATGCATAATTATTGTAGAACTAATAGAATTTCTCCTCGTTCATAAACGTCTAATTTGCAACGACATTATACTCTTCCAATTCCTCTATGCTAACATACTCCTCGTCAGCCATGATGTTTAATTAATGGATGTACTCTCCTACAAACAAATAAATTATTCAAAATACTTAATTCTAGAGGTCGCTTCTGTTTATAACGATTTTTTGCTTCATCAAACAACCAAAAAACTACGAACGTGACCACACACAAATGTCCAATCCTCTGTACATACCTAGATGATGACACTCTCGACGGCAAGGATGTCAGATTCTGCTCTTGCTGAAGGGATGGCTAGGGTGTAGCAGCCACGTGCTCCTAGCGAGAGGATGGGAAGGCCTGCCCTTCTCGTGATGCTCCTGCTGAAGGGACAGCTAGGGCGTGGTGGCCGCGTGCTCCTAACGACAGGACGGGAAGGCTAGCCCTACTTGTGACACATGGGATGGGCGGCGGCGCGATGTGCGGTGACGAACAGGAGAGATGGAGTTGGCGTCCGCGTCGATGTGGAGTTGCGGCGCGCGGTGGGACGGGAGAGATGCGTTGGCATCGGCGTCGGCTTGACGTTGCTGCTGGGCGGGTGGGGGTCGTCGTCGCTGCCGCTCGCGGGCGTGATGGGCGGGCAAGCGTCGTCGTTGCTGTCACTCGCGGGTGTGATGGGCGTTGGGCGGGCAGTCATCGTCGTCGTCGTCGCTGCCACTCGCGGGCGTGGCGTTGTCGTCACTGGGCGCTGGCCCGTGACGTTGGTCAGGCGTGGGCGTCGCTAGAGGATGGCGTCCACGTCCAATCTCCTATTATTTTCTTAACTAAAATACCCTCAGTGGCAATGTAGGTAAATTATATAATTAACAAGTCATTTACTAAAATACCCATTCAAACGAACGGATGGATTTCATCTATACTACTACCTTTCTATTACTAGTATTTTGCGCTGTAAAGGGCTCCGAAAGAAAAAGGTATATTTTCAAATTTTTTTCGTAGATATACTTCCTTCATTTCATATTTTAAAGATGTTTTAGGTTTGTCCTAAGTCAAATTTCTTTAACTTTGACCAAATTTATAAAAAATAAAGCAACAGCTATAATATCAAATTAGTTTTATTAAGATCAACCATGAAATATATCTAGATAGTGTATTTATTTGGTATTATAGTTATTAATTATTTTTCTATAAATTTAATCATGAACAAAATAAAACACCTTATAATATGGAACAGAGGTAAGAGGTTGCATGTGTGAAGCTACTAGACTTCGAAATTTTCACTACTGAGAGCCTTTTCTATCTCTGATGAGTATCTAGCATTCAGACTAGATATAAATTATGGAGGCCATGGGCCCCGGGTAGCTCAAGGAAGGCAATTACGGCCACTCGGGCAGAGGGTGGGTCGGTTCCTACAATTGGATATGGAGTAGGACTCGGCTTCATATTACCTTGCATGACAAGGAAAGGGATATAATCCTAGCCAGACTCTCTATGTACTAATAAGAAAAGCCTTTAGTCGTATCTGACTGGGTTTCCTACCCTGTAACCCTCATCCCTCCAGTATATAAGGAGGGGTAAGGAGCCTCCTGGGGCATAGACAGAATCTCACCAGAGAAACCTCAAAGACAATATACAACAGCTGGAAGTAGGGTATTACCTCACCTCGAGGGCCTGAACCAGGATAAATAGTTTCGTGTTCCTTTGCAATCCATCAAGTTTAGGTCTCACGAGTAGCCTCATATTATTATTGCTGATATAAAACATAGACAGTTGGCGCGCAAGGTAGCGGCATCGTCGAGATCATCTTTAACAAGCCTGATGGATCCAATTACCGGAGTCGACAGCATCAACTTCTTCCCCGGGCAAACAATCACCTTCGGGAGGCTCGACTTCGTCACCGACGAATTTGGTAACCTCACCTGTCTGACTCGGATCCGATCCGATCAGCTAGGGACCAAGCCGACTCCGTGCCGGTCGGCCTACATAACGCTGTAGTGATCTTCGTCGACATGCTGCGACGATCTCCAACGTAGCCGACTCTAGGGACAACTCTTTCTTTCGGTGTTCGACTCAGACTCGGTTTTGAGCCAGCCAAGATCGGGCTAAGAGAGGAGGAGATAGCCAATCTCCCATTCAGACTCGGCAATACTGCGGATAATTTCAATCAGCATCTGACGTGGCAAATCCGATCCCCTGGAGCTCAACTCGGATACGGCTCAGAGCAACTCGAGATTGGATCTAGGGAGGTTGGGGTCGTTATAACTCCCCTCAACCAGTTCGACTCCGACTCTTAGTCGGATAGCACTTCGGCAAGCTTTTCTCCACCACGTGAAGTCTTCATGGCGTTCAAGGGCTCAACTCCCACTCAGGAGGCATGCCGACTACACGATTTACAAGAAGAGGAGACCCGCCGACTACGTGAACAATAGGAGGAAGACACAAGATGCCTGTAGTCCGAGCACGATGCTCGCAATGACAATCTACGCAAGACTGGGCGGACTGCTCAACAGCAAATCCTCCAAACCCGAGTCGGCGACCACGACGTTTTCGTAACTCCTCAACAGAACATTGTGGCCGTTGCAACTCTACTGGATACACTGTAGTTTGGGCCTGATCACCAGGCCACCTCGATGATAGCAAGGATACAAGCCATGATCACCGCTGCTGCATGTCAGCAGCGTCAACAGTCGGATGACACTCTCATACCGACCAACAGGTCGGCTTCTCCAACGACAGTCTCATCTGCCTCAACACGACGCTGAGCGACCGGCTCCAGTCAGCCGCACACCGAGTCACGCCACACGTCATTCGGCAACCACAATAATGACCGGCAGCGCTGACATCAAGATGACCGTCGGGATAACCAGGATGTCCGAGGCCGACTATGACGTGATCTTTGGCAAGACATCAACGCACGACGCCGTAAACGTGAGGAAGACAAGCGTCACTGACTAGAAGACGAGAATGAGCTCTTCAGTCTCCACCATGAGCGGTTTCACTGCTGTAGTCGGAGTCAAAGTCCTCATAGAGATGAAGGAGTACCGGCCTTTATCCATGAGCTGCAACAAGTCGACTGATTGTCAGGTTTGAAGCCGACTGGAATTGAAAAACACGACGGGAAGACCAACCCTGAGTCCTGTCTCACAGTTTACACTCTGGCGATCCGAGTAGTTGGAGGAGATCATAAGGTCATGGCTAACTACCTCCCAGTTGCTCTAGCCGACTCGGTGAGGACATGGCTAACTGGACTTCCTAAGAGGTCAATCGGCTCTTAGGGAGAACTCCAAGAACGCTTCATCGCCAGTTTCCAAGGAACGTATGAGATGCCATCTTCCGAGTACGATCTGTATCAGTGCCATCAAAGGAAGAACGAATTTCTTCGTGATTTCATCAAAAGGTTTTCTAAGAAGAGGAATTCAATCCCGAAGATCAAGGACAAGGTCATCATCGCCGCCTTTCGAAAAGTAGTCAAGGATATCCCGTTCATCGCTAAGTTCACTTGAAGCCTCTAAGTTCTGTCAAAGTTTTATTCAACATGGCGAACAAATACGCCGACTCGGCCGACGCTGTTGCTGTCACGCCCTAAAAATTGCTTTAATTAAAAATTATTTTTGGGTAAATCGAAATACAAGAATACGCTAAGAAAATTTTTGTTTGAGAAACGTGTTTGAATAAAATTTTGAAATTTCCAATGTTAAAAATCCCAAGTTAAAAATTTTAAAATAAATACTTGGATGCTTTTATATTCCCGGGGTTTTTATTGGAATATTTTAAGCATTTAAGTATTTATGTATTAAACTATTTGTGTTTCGTAGTGGCATTTATTTCTGGTAAATTTCTCATGATTTAATAAACTCTCTGAATTTTTCTCGGAATTTTCGGAGCTCCAGAATTAATTTTAATGGGACAAAGATCATTTCTATAATTAGATAAATCTATAATAAAATCCCTGTCTTTTCCCCTGTTCGGGTCGTTCCGGTTCAGTCCTTTGAAGGCTCTCCGTTTATCGTGAACTCTGACTCCTTTTTCTTCTAGGGTTTCGTGTCGCTCCCGGAACCCTAAAACCTCCTTGACGTTTCGATTCTCCAAAATATACCAATATTTTCAAGCGATCGAACATTTCCTAAACTGTTCCCTCTACCGTTCTCGACTCCCAAACTATTCCCCATATTTTGGACGTTCATTTATTCTGTTTCCCAAACTCCGTGAAATATATTCCTCGAATACCCTAATTTCTCGGTCGACGCAAAATCCCCTCCATTTTTTCCCAAGTTCCTAATTCCGTAAATATTCCCAATTTTTCCTGATTCCGAAATATTCCTGCTAACTCCTTACAATATTCTCGAAATTCCTGAAATATTCTTATGCTTGGAGGATACCAAAAATTCCGACAAATTTCCGGAGAAATCCCCAAAAATCCCCATCTTTTCTATTTTCTTTGTTTTTCTTCTAATTTTCCTAGTCTCCTTTTATTTTTCTCTCCTTTCTGTTTCCTCCCTCCTGTTCATCTTCTTCTTAGCATTCTCTCTCTGCTCTCTGGTCGCCAAGCCGAGCCGCTCCAGCGCCGAGCCGCCGCTGCCCTGGGCTGCACCCCCACGGCTGTGCTCTTCCCCGGCCCGGCTTGCGCCAGTCCATGCCGCCCCAGCCTCCGCTGCCCTGCAACCACCGTGCGCCGCCCCGTACCTGGTCTCCTCCACCTCCCGTCTCCGTCTCCCCACTTCCCCGAGAAGCAGCGCTGTGTCGCACCCACGATTCCGCCATTCCCGCTCCAAAACCGCCTCCTCGGCCACATCTTCGCCTCGCCGAGCCCATATTCTGAACCCCCATGCCTCCCTTTTCCTTTTCCCTTACCTAGCCGAGCCCCGCCGGTCGCCGTGTTGCCGCAAGTCGTCGCCGGTCGCCGCTCCTGCTCTACCGCCTCCCCGCGCGAGCCGCCGCCCTTGCTGTGCCCCATGCCCCGGCACGCCGTGCGCCACGTCCTCCCGCCCGCGCCATCGCCTGCCTCTGCCGCCGCGCCGCCGTCTCCTCCGGCTGCCCAGTGCGCCGTCCCAAGGCAGAGCGCCGATGCCCGAAGCCGCCGCCGCTGCCTGGCTTCGCCCGCCGGTCGCTGCATCATCAACATCGTCGTCGTCCTTTGCGCCTCCCGCCGTTCGTCGCCGTCGGCCAGGGCCGCCTCGTCGACGCGGGTCATCGTCGCCATCTTCACCGCCGTCTCAGCCTGGTCCTCCCCTGCGCGCTATGCCGCCGCCTTGCTCTGCTTCCATGTCGCCGCCGCCGGGCAGTCGCCGCCATCGTCACCCTGTGACTGAAGCCCGACGCCGATGTGCCGCCCGAGGTCTTCGCCTGCCACTGGTGAGCACCATGCCACCCTGCTTGTCCTCCCTTGTGTTGGTTGTCACCGTTGTCGTATGTCCCAATGCCCAGCTCCTCTTCCCCGTCGCTGTCTTGCCACCGTCGTCGCCGTTGACCTACTGTGTCCTACCGCTGGTCGTCGTCGTTGAGCCATCAGAGGTCGTCGCCGTCGCCGTTGCCCGGGAGCCCCTACCGCTGCCATCGGGGAGCCTCTCAGCCGCCGCCTCTTTTGCTCCTCGCTTGCGCCGCTTTTCTCCTGTGTTCCGCCACCGCTGTGCCTTTGCTCCGTGGATGCCACCGGTGGTTTAGCATCGACCTCGTCGCCTCCGTGGACGCCGCCGGCATGGGTGAGCCTCCTGTTCCTCTCAGTGCCTCGCATCGTCGGCACCTCGGTTTCCTCTGCTGCACCCGTAGCGCCGCCGCCGCCCCGTCGTCGCCTTGCACTGTCTCGGCGTGCCCTGAAGCCGCTGCCCCTCTCCCTCTCTTCCTCCTTCGGCACCCCGTTCCTTCCCTAGCCCCGGAGCCGATGCCCCGGTCTGCCGTCGACGCCGCCACACCAAGGAGTGCCGTTGACATCGCCTAGCCGCGTCAGCCGTGCCGATAGCCGTCCTGCCTGCTGGATGCCGCCCTCTGTCCTCGCGGCCGAGTCGCCATCGTCCTCGTCGCTTCGCTGCCGGTCGTAGCCCTCGTCGTCCATCGTCATCTGATCGTTGAACACCACCGTCCTGAGCCGTCGTCGTCGTCATCGCATTTCTCGTCTCTCGTCGATCTCGGCTCGCCGACACATCGCCGCTGTGGCACCGGCAATCGTTACCATCGTCGTCGCTTTCCCTCGCCACCGCGCCGGCGTGTCTCCTGTGCTGCGCCTTGGACGGCCAAGCTCGTTTTGGCCCCTCGGCGTGCCACTGCTGCACGGACCCCAGCGTCTCCCCCTCCCCTGTGATCCTGGCGTATATGTCTTCAAGCCATCCCGATCGTCGATCCTTCGAGACCTAATTCGGGCCGATCGATCCACCTAAAATACCAAGCCAATCGCAACCAACGGATTGTCCGGATCGAGTCTCCACCGTTGGTTCCACACGTGTAAATCCAATGCCACGTCAATCCTAGCCAGATCATCTCGTCTACCACCTGAGCCCTGTTTCCTCGTCATCGATCCACCTCATCGCCATCCCACCTTTCGTGCCACATCGGCATCCACCTCAGTCACGACGTCGTTTCCTTGTCCACGAGGTAGACACATCATTCCAATCCACCACCTCACATTTTTCCTCGGTCCATGGACCTAATCCACTGAATCTGTGTCCATGACAGTGGGTCCCACTCATTTATCCATTCAAAAATAATTCTTCTAATTTAATTCTGAGAGAATATTCCCGAGAATATTCTTTTCCAATTCTTTTCGGATTTATTCCGAATTCAATCTTCCGAAAGCCGTATCTTTTCCATCTGAACTCCGTTTTGACACGTTCTTCTTCCTAATTTCATCTAAAATCATGCTTTACTTGTTTATATAAATTTTATGTACTGTTTATTTGGAGTTTCTCAGGGTTTTTATTATTTTGCGTGTAGTCGCGTATAATCGTCGTTTCGAAGGACCGCGAAATCTATGAAAGAGTTCGGAAGAGCAATCGAAGATGTTTTGTCGTAAGGCAAGTCACACATTCATCCTTGAGCATGTTGAACCTACTTTGTGAAATATTTTATGATTTATAAATAAATTGTATGTTTTACCAATTACATGGAATATGGGATAACCTATCCACTTACTCGAGACCCTATTTATTTGTTATCTATTCCTTGATAACTTTAGGTGATAATTTGACTAGCTTAAGTCTCATTGGATGACTTGGCTAGAGATAGGACCTGCTTAGCCATGCTTAGCAACATAGCTCACCTGGGAATTAAATAATATCTTTTTATATGACTCGATTCAATGTCGGAAAAATGGAACTTTGGATAGGCTGATGTTAAATTACTAAAATTGGACCTAAATGGTGGGCTGTGGGTGTATGGTTTTGCTTGTCACACCCATGGCAATTAAGGACCGGTTCGCGGGAACCACTTGGGCAACTATCCGTACTTTTCACACGCCAGCGTGGGCAACGGCTGGGCTTAAAGCGTTTTTTCTCCCTCTCCTAAGCACCGAAGAAGAGGGTGGGCGTGATGGAGTTGGGTAGGCCCGGGGTAGGGTTGATCGGCTTCCAGATTCACAGTGGCGCAAGGGGTAGCCTGGCCAATATGGCGTGCCCTGCCGACAGGTGCAACCTCAGCGTGGTGTAGATGGTTAGGGAGAGGTTTCGTGAACGGTCCTGTCACAGCCTCTTGCAGGGTGTCGTGGTGACACATCGACGCACGGAAACGTGTGTGAGGCTATATCTTGTGGGTAAAGTTGTACACCTTTGATCAGAGTAAATCTATTCGAATAGCCGCGCCTGCGGTTATAGGCACATTGGCCAAGACTCACCGTGATTAGTCCCACCTTTAGATAATTAATCTGGCTTTATGAAACTGGTATGGTACGTGTGGAAGGTGTTGTGTCCGGTCAACGTGGTTGAGTTGATCGGGGGTGGCCGGTTAGCGTGGTGTAACGCTAATCGGTGGAGACTGGTGAGCGTGGTGTAACGCTCATCAGTGACGCCTGGTGGACGTGGTGTAACGTTCATCAGCGTGGCTTGGTCAACGTGGTGTAACGTTGTTCAGTGGAGACTGGTTAACGTGGTGTAACGTTAATCAGTGGAGTCCGGTTAACATGGTGTAACGGTAACCGGAGGAGTCTGGTGAACGTGGTGTAGCGTTCATCAGTGGAGACTGGGTGACGTGGTGTAACGTCAACCAGTTGGGAATGGTTGGGCCTGGTTAACGTGGTGTAACGTTAATCGGTGGAGAATTAATATTGTTAAATTAACCAACCTTTTACTGTTTGTGAATTACTACTTTTTACAACTGCTTTTACGCAAATGAGCCACCAGCCTCTCTTTGAAATCCTGTGCACAAATGCATCATTGGTGTGGCTTACTGAGTATGGTAGGTGGTACTCAGCCTTGCTATGTTCCCCTTTTCAGAAGTGAAGACCTTGGCTTATACCCCAGTTGAGCTTGCCTGTGGTGTGGAGCTGAAGCCACGCTAGTTTCGCCTTTCCGCTGCTGTTTTTTTTTCTGTGTGAGGACTAAGTGCCTCTTCTATAAGTATTTACACTTTATTTGCGTTTGGATCTGTTTATTGATTTGTCATTTTGTGTACCCTGGCTTGATTCCTGGATAGGGATTTTAATACACAAAATAGTCTAAAAATTGGCTAAATTTCTAGGCGTGACAGTTGCTGAGGCCCTCGATGACAAAAAAGCACCCCGACAGAAAGAGCAGAAGGACATCGATGACGTGGCCCTGACTAAGGCTAGGATCCGCAAACACAAGTCGGACGACTTCATTGTGGCAGTCGGTCGCAACCGTTTTCGACCTCCTAGAACTGAAGATTATCAGAACAATAAGTGACATGCTCGGAGGCTCAAAAGCTTCAATGCAAGGATGTCATCCCCACTCCCAACTCGTGCAATACCGAACAGCTAAATTGCTTTTTGATAAATATTTTTCCTTTATATGATATTCTCATTTAAATGGGCTAGGAGGCAACTCACTTTCCTATGGTTTGACTCGGATACGGCTTAGTGCTAGACAGGATCGGATCTAGGGGGATGAGATCGTCAATTCCTTACTCGGCCTCGCCAATGCGCGCAGCCGCTTACACCTAATAGGTGTACATTCTGCGTATTTTCTGTTTTTGCTCTTAATGATTGCAAAAATACTCGAGTAGTATAAATTCCTATTCATGAAGCTTTGCTCCATGAAAGGCAAATTCAAGTCACCCAAAACGTGTCTAGGAAAAAGTCATGAGCCGACTCCCAACGCTCGGGGGCTGTGACTAGTTGGGCAGAGTGTTTAAACGTAAGGGGTCAACTACTCGGGGAAAGTAATATTAATAAGAGGAGTAACACATATTTACATAAATTATAAAATTTTTAGATTTTCTTTGGGTGATTGTTCTCTACATCAGATGCTACTCATCCGATATGTTTATAATGCAGGGCCAGTTCTGGATACGTATAACAGGAACTCAGGGCTACGAGCCTATCTCCTACGCTTGGGGGCTGGACCAGTCTGCCATGATACACTTAGAGTGCGACGCTTCAAGAATCACTTGGAATGCTCCACGAAGACTATTGTTCAAGTACTCACTTGAATGTCATCTTTACTTTGGTATGCTCCATGTGGGCTAATAACTAACCTCCGGCCCCAGTCGGGGCTCGCGTACCACACTGCTGGATAGGGTACGTCCCATGAGGGTCGCCAGCCGAATCCTATGCTAATGCAAGATTCGGGTATCTTATTTGGTCATAACTCTATTGGGTAGGGTACGCCCCATGAGGGTCGCCAGCCGAATCCTATACTAATACGAGGTTCGGGTACCTTATTCGGCTATAATTTTGTCAGATTAGGTATGCCCCAAGAGGATCGCCAGCCGAATCCTACGCTAGCGCAGCATTTGGGTACCTATTTAGCCAAAACAGGGAAATAAGCCACTACTGGAGCTTTCAGTCGGGAGTAGCACCAAACCCAGAACCTACGGATGTGCTCATTATTTTTCAAGACTGGAAGAACCCAATCATTCGATTCTTACTGGAAGACGAACTTCCTAAAGATTACAATAAAGCTAAGTAAATCAAGTGACGGAGCAAAACCTTTATCGTGGTCAAAGAAGACCAATATTGTCAACGCGCATCCGAAGTTCTTATACACTGCATCACACCTAAGGAGGGCAAGCAGATCCTGCAATCTATCCATTCGAGCATCTGTGGCAACCATGTTGCATCCAGAACGTAAGTCGGAAAGGTTTACAGACAAGGGTTCCTCTGGCCGACTACGATTACCGATGCCAATGACATTATTCAGACATGCAAGGGATGCCAATTTTGTGAGCTGCGCTGGGTATATCGGTTTGGGCTGACTTATTTGGTAGTAAGGCAAAGATATAAATTCTTAAATAGCATGCCATATTGGGTCGCCCGCTGGTCGCGTTAAAATCACGATGCAGGTGCTATTTTACAAGAACCGATTAAATAATCAGATACGCTTCATGCTAAGCGTACAGCCAGGTGTATACACTCAGGTATCTTGATTATTTTAAGATATTAAGGATATATCCTTATAAGGATCAATAGTTGGTCTCCATTAAAATTGGAGATGCAGGTATCTCTCAAGTACACGTGATCACACATTGGATTTACTCCATAGTGATACTCGGCTTACATGCTTAGCCAAAATTACTTTTAGCAAAAATATTTCCAGCTGATATGATGCTGAAGAGTCTAATTTCTGGGTAGTATAGTACTCGGGAAAGGCTAAAATGTTAAAAATCTTTGACTTTATGTTTAATTGTTTCACAATTAAGTATAAAGTCGGGGGTTACACCTAATAGATACGCCTACTCGGTGTACACTATTCATATTCTTTCATGAAGCCCTTCATAGCCTCGTTGTCAGCTGACATGAAGCAAGACTCGAGAGAAGAAGCACTCAGACAATAAGTACTCGAGAGCAAAGCACTCAGAAATCTCTTCACCGTGGAGGATGAGTACTCGGCATCAGCTGTGACTCAAGTATGAAAGTCTCAAGAGCTACCGTGGAGGCCATAGGCTCCAGGTACCTCAAAAAGTTAATTACGGTCACTCGGACAGAGGGTGGGTTGGTCCCTACAATTAGAGATAGAGTAGGACTTTACCTTGCATGACAAGGAAATGGATATAATTCTAGCCGGACTCTTTATGTACTAATAAGAAAAGCTCTTGGTCGTATCCGACTGGATTTCCTACTCTGTAACCCTTATCTCTTGAATATATAAGGAGGGGTGGGAGCCTCTCTGGGACATAGACAGAATGCTCACAGAGAAACCTCAAAAACAATACACAACAGCTGGAAGTAGGGTATTAGCTTATCTCAAGAGCCTAAATTAGAATAAGTCGTTTTGTGTTCCTTTATAATCTATCAAGTTTAGGTCTCACAAATAGCCCCATATTATTATTGATAATATAAAACATCAACATAAATGGAATTTTCGTTCATGAAGTTAATTAACTCCATTGGTTATTGTGCTGTGAGTCTTCTTGCATTTGGTGCTTACCAAACACGTCGTCCTCGTAAAAACGAGATGTTCGACAGTGAAAGAAAATGAAATCACGGTCTTTAAGAACATCATTTTGTCTAACCTCCTGCAACTTGCTCACAAATCTTTGTCATTTCTGTACTGTAGCATCGGAAATCTCTGGTGTCACTGAGGCTAGCCTATGAAATGGAAGCCTTCAGAATCAGAGGCCAGAGCAACATCTTCGCTCCCCTCCGCTTCTCGTGTGATCTGTAAAAGTCAATCCAGTGTGAGAGGGTAAGTTTCTCATCCACAGGTCTGCTCCAGTGTTTAGCATATTATTTTTGGGTTAATGTCTCCCTACGGTATGGCGGTTATCGCCGTAACCGCTCAAAATCATACGAAATTCACCTCAAAAAATTTGAATTCAAAAATTTTAAATCTCGCGGTTACCGCACGATGGTAAGCCGCGGTAACCGCAGTATGTTGAAGCTAAAAAGAAGAAATTACGAAAAAAAATTATAAAAATATAGTAAATTTTTTTAAAAAAAACTATAGAAAATTCAGGAAAAATTATAGATATCTTTAGAAAAACAATGTAATATTGTATAATTTTTTTGCATAACCCTTACTATCATTTTTACACTTAAATAAAATTGAAATTATATCCCAACCTATCTTTTTTTTTAATTTTGATGGAGCTCCAAAATATGAAGTAAACTTCGTTATTTTTATAAACTTTGTTCACCATAGTGATCCATAATTCCAGTACTACCTACAAGAATTTTTTGGATTTTTTTATTTTTTAAAAAAAATTAAATTCAGATGAAATTCATCTAAACCAAACAGCCGGTAATCCTTACTGAACCCCGGCGGTTTGGTATACACTAGTCTGCTCTCATTAGACCTTGCTCTACTCTAGTTTCATGTACCCATCCTTTGCTAGTTGGCTTATCAGCTGCTGTTAAAATTTAAATTTTGAAATTTAATTTTAGAGCTGATTTTAAGGTTTTTTCATTATAGTTTATTTTTTAAGATTGGATTTTAAATCCCTAAGAAAATATATATGAAGTTTTGCCTATAAATTAGTTTTGGCTGGTTCGTTTAATTTTTCACAGCTTGTTAGCCGTGGTGCAAACGATGTGTCGATGTAATGTATATATGTTAGCTGTGTGTGTCTGTCAAAGACTGGTAGTGTAGCCAAAGACATTAAATATTATTTGTTGGAGAGAAGTCAATAGTGACAAGAGCTACTGCACTGTAACTCGTGTATGGACTCGAATCCCTTAGTATAAGTTTTAAAAACTATGCTGAAGCGACGGTAAAATCAATGCAAAATTTCAAACCATAAGAGAGACCAAGCCCTTGCTCCTCACCTCCAAGTCTCCTTCGCCTTAAAAAAGAGACCTTTACGCTACCGGCATTTTGTCTATGGCCATATATCTCTATCGCATTACAAAATTTTTTCTCCCCAAACAACAGCTCTTAAATCCCACAGCTAGAAATAGAACCACATCATTGATACCGATTTGAGAGATTATTTTTCCACACTATCAACCCCGATTTCAGATATTCCTTTTTCACATATGCAACTATTGTTGGGCCCACAAGATTGGAACGCAGCGATTTAGAACCGAGAATAGAAAATACGCATGATTGAAATGTCATGACCTATCAAATCCCACAGGAATAAAATCATAGGAACTGTAGAAAGCATGTGTTTAGATAGCCCACAGAAAAAATACATAAATTTTATAATTATATGCTACTTATATTAGAGTAAGTAGAGAGAGAAAGAGATAGCTTGCATTGGTATTCGCATTGGTATTCTTAAAGGAAACACAACTATGAGGTTGGAGCTCATGTTTAAACTCCTGTGGAATCAAGTTGTAGGAATACATTCTATATGAAATTTAACAACTCCAAATCCTCTGGTCCAAATGACCTTAACAGGGGAAATTCCTATGGGTTTGAATCATCCATTTTTCCTACGGAAATCCTTCAATCCAAATAAACCTAAGGCTAAGTTGAGAGGTGAATAAAGGGTGAAAGTTTTAGCGCACGCAAATTGAGACAAGTCATTAACACATGATTAATTAAGTTTTAATTATTATAACCTTAAAAAATAGATTTGTTTGAATTTTTAGAGCAACTTTTATATAGAAAATTTTTATAAAAAATATACCGTTTAACACTTCGAAAAGCGTGCTCACAAAACATAGGTTTTTATCCCTCTTGCACCTTCGACGGTGTTGTACCATTGTTGAACGTCCTTGTTATTCAGCCCTATTTTTGGAATGTGATAAGAAGGTATATGAATGAACGCTACCCCGCTATTCTTTCCTAGTACTTAATACTGTCATGAATATCTGACACTTAGCACAATATTTAATCAAACTTTTAAAAAAATAACCATCAATATCTCCTCAAATGCTTAGTTTTTTAAAAAATGGTATTTGCAAATGTGCCTTGAAAAATACCAACATAATATCATAAATTATTGGATTTTATAAATCTATTATGATATCATAAATTATTAGATTTTATAAATCTATTATGATATAAAATTGATGGTAAAAGTTTGGCAGAATATTATTCTAAACTTTAATATTTATGACTGTGAAGAGCAACTTTAATAATATGGAGTGGTTTTGTTTTGTCATTGCCTTACCAAAGTTGCTATGAAAAAATGCTAACGCTAAAATTCTGATAAAGTAGCAAACTAAACACTTGATAAAAATCATTACATGCTAAAATTGTCAATATCACCCAACATACCCATATCACGTTAATGAAATATTATGAACTAACCAAACAAGGCATTAATGAGTACTTAATTTCCACGGGCTAAAATACAACCAGGTTTTCTTTATGGTTTAGGGAAAGTTATCGCCTCCCATAGTAATACGGTTATCGTGGTAATCACTAAAAACCGCATGAATTTTATCTCTAAAAATTTGAATTCAAAATTTCAAATCTCATGGGAAAGTCGTGCTTATCACACAATAAATTGCGGTAACCACACGTAAGACACGATAACTGCGGTATGCTGAAGAAAAAAGAAAAAATTACGAAAAAAATTGTAAAACTAGTAAAAAATTCTAGAAAATTATAAAAAATTTAGAGAAATTGTGGATATCCCTAGAAAAATAATGTAATATTGCATAAATTACTTTTGCATAACCCTTGCTATATTTTTTAAACTTAAAAAATTAAAAATTATATTCCAACCTATCTCTTATTTCCTTTAATTTCGGTATAGCTCCAAAATATGAAGTCAACTTTATTTTTATAAAATTTATTCACTAGATAGCAATAGAAATTATATATTGATTATAAAAAAATTTAAATTTTTTAATTTAAATTCAAACAAAATTCATCAAAATCTACCTCCTTATCCTTACCGAACCATCGCAGCAAGCGCGCTTGGTAAACCATTATCGCGGTAAGCGAAACCCTCGATACAACCACACATTGTGGACCCCACCACTGATCCCGATTTCATAGATTTTTTTCTGCACACGTGACTATTGCTGGCCCCACAAGTCAGATCCCACAACAACGACAACTCCCGCGCCAAAAAAAAGGATAAAATATTTGCACCCTTCGCTCCAAGTGTCAAACACGCGCAGCTACCCGAGCACGCGAGCGAAGCCGCCATGGCCGTCGCCGTCGCCGCCGCCGCCCGCGAGACGCAGATCCCCGACGACGTGGTGGACGAGATCATGCTCCGCCTCCCCTCCCGCTCCTCCCTGGCGCGCGCCGCCGCGGCCTGCTCCGCGTTCCGGGCGCTCGTCTCGTCGCCGCGCTTCCTCCGCCGCCACCGCGCGCGCCACCCGCCGGACCCCGGCGCTCTCCTGGGCTCGTTCACGTTCTCCTCCGAGGGCAGCGTCTTCCACCCCGCCGAGCCGCCCCACCCGTCCGCCTCCGCGGCGCGCGCCGTCCTGGCGGCCGCGGACTTCTCGTTCGCGTTCCTCCCGCCGTCGCCGGTGGACGACCCCCGCAAGGGCCTCGGGTGGATCGTCCGCGACCACCGAGACGGCCGCTTCCTCCTCGACCTCGTCGCCTCCCTCAATGACAACGTGTTCTCCGAGCTCGCCGTCTGCGACCCGCTGTCCCGCCGCTACGTCGTGCTCCCGCCCATCCCGGAGGAGCTCCGCGCCGCCGTCGACAGGCCGCTCGGGGTCATCGGCGGCCGGCGCCGGTGCGAGCCCTTCCTCGCCCCGTGCGACGACGACGCGGCGGACGAGGCGGAGCCCGCGTTCGCCGTGGTATGGACGGCGCGGTGCCCGAGGAAGGTGGTGGCGCTCGCCTTCTCGTCGCGCGACGGGCGGTGGCGCGCGCTGCCGTCGCCGGAGTGCTTCGTGTGGAGCAGGCACCGCTCGCCGTTCGGCTGCCCGGTGCACGCCGTCTGGAACCGGCGGTTCTACGCGCACGGCTGCTTCTACTGGCTCGACTGCCTCACCCACCGGTGGCTGGTGCTCGACACGCGCGCCATGGAGCTCTCCCTCATGGAGATACCATCTCCGACCGGCTACTGGGAGGAGCACGTCGCCGTCGTGGAGGGCGAGGACGGCAAGGTCGGCGTGTTCGCGCACGACTTCTACCACGCCGGCGGCAACGCCTGCCTCTACTACTACACCATCGTCCACGACGGCGGCGAAGGCCCGCGGTGGCAGCTGGAGAGGACGGTGCCGCTGCCGTGGTCGGCGGCGCACGGCCGGCCGTACAGCATCCGCGCCGCCGCCAAGGGGAGCTTGATTCTTGAAGTCAACCACGGCACGCCGGCGTTCATGATGAGCAACCGGAGCAGGGACGTCGAGCTGTACAAGATCGACGTCAAGAGCTTCAAGCTGGAGAAGATCTGCCGGGCACGTTGCGCCGCCGGCGACATCGCCTGGGCATACTTCGGCTTCTCGCCATTGCTGTCCTTGCCAACTGTCTGAACTGGCATGGACACATTACTGAACAACAAAATCCCAAACATTCTGTACATTTTATATCTGTATCTATATGTAAGCAACTTAGCATCAATTTGTATTGATATGATTTAGAAAAACAAATTAGGACTGAACAAAATCCCAAACATCATATACAATTTAAATCTTATATGTGTTAAGCATTATTAGTTTGTATGGATATAGTTTTGAAAAACGAAAGGAAGTTTGTATTTATCTTTGCCACATAAGCTGATGCTCCAGATGCAATGGAGGCATACAGTTTGCAACTATAAAACAAAAAAAGAATACATTAATTATACAGTAATTATATCTTTCATTTTCCAGTATAAAAACCCCCATAGGAAGGGGTAAGGTAAAGAAAGCAAAACAAAACATATGTAAAATACAGTCATTAACATATCACTGTTATCTTTTCTAATCTTGTGATCTTGTCTACCCTCTGACCAAATTACCAAGCCATCCATTGTCTCCTTTTTCTTTCTATGATAGGCATTACACACAAACAGCAATAGCTGCTGCTTCTCTGCTATAGGCACTACATACAAACACCAATAGCTTTTATTGGACTAGGTAGGCAGCTGCAAGTTGGTAGCTTCAAGCTGCTGCACGGTCCAAAGAGATCATTCATAGGCCATGTTGAATCTTGCTTGTGCCTTCTGTATACATCTTCCACACCATGTTTGTTGTCCTCTTTGCCCGCTTCGAAGATTGCACAACTGCTGAGGACCACCCAGTGACACCAGATGAACGCCGAGTTCCTGTCGAGGAAGATCCAGCAGCATAAGAAGATGGTCCAGAGCCTCTTGATGATGACCCAGCTTGATGAGAACTGTTTAATAATGTCATTGAGTTAACCAAGCCTGTCACAGTAGGTACAAAACTCTCCACAAACATACCAGAAGATATGATATTTTCACCAGAAGGAACATCAATGTAGCAAACCCTCCCATCCGAAAGATCAATGTAGATGAATCTCTTTTGGTTCCCCAAAAAGAGCTTGCTCTTGTACAGGAAAAACGGCTTCATGCCCAAAGCAGGGCGATGAGCAATACTGTACAATTGAACCCATAATTGCCGGGTCGAGTCTGCCAGCCAAATCTCTGATTCCGTATATTTTGCCCCTTTACAAGGCATAGACAACAAATAAAGTCTCCCTTCCCCCTCGAATAATTCCAAATCACGGTCTCTTGCACTATTTGGGACATGAAGATATGAAAACTTCTCATCTGCCAAGTTGAATGAGAGGATTTTTCGAGTAAAATGAGAGGGTTCATCATCAAGAAGTAGCCAATGCATTTCATCATTAACAACAACCGCCTTTGTTGTCTTCAGGAGTTCTTCCTCTTCAGATTCATGTACTCTCCTCCATGATAGCATGCCAACAGTGCAGACTTCAAATGTCAAGTGCTTTACCCAATGGCGGAGAGCGACCACCTTATACATTTTTGTAGAGTGCACATAGCCAAGAAAATATTCTGAATAAAGAGCCTGAGGTACGCTTTCTGAAGCTGGCAGTGTCAAATGCTTCCTTCTTGTTGGATTCAAGACTTCAGCACCGCCTTTCAAATCATAGGCGCACACCATGCCGTTGCAGGGTTCTGACATGTGAAACCTAGATGAGAACACAGGCTCTGTTCTCTTGAAGTTCACTGTGTAGGGATCAAACATGTACAACTGGACAAGACCATTATCAACTGAGGTGAAGCACGCAATGGACTGGTGGAAGCGAAGAGCACTGTTGAGGTGACGATCCACAAAAGTAGGTTCGTCAATGCAGTCTCGCCAGAACTTGCACACACTACAGAACTTGAGGACAGTCCTACCAGGTAGGAAAGCAATAATAATTCGCTGGACATCTTGGGGAAGAGACACTTGGGATTGCACTGCTTCATTTTGGCCATCTTCATCATTATCGTTTTCCATGGCTTGATGGCAAGTGACAACTACAACCAAGATAAAGGCTTAGTCAGCACAAAATAGGAAGGACAAGAAGGTAAAGTGGTTGGATCTGCATTGTACTGCAATAAAAAACAATAAAGAAGACATTGTTTATGACATGACTAACAAAAAAATTACAATGTTTGCCCACTAGATCACTGATCAGTACATTTGGAGTGAAAAATATAAGGTGTTGTTCATGATCCACAAAGTCATTCATAATGGACTTAAAGATACGCATAAACCACAAATGAAGCATAGGTAAAAAAGAACAGTATAAATCTATAATATACATGTTTTAACTAACAACCAAACAAACCTAACTGCATTGGTTTTTCTGAAATAACAATTAAGCTAGGAAATAGGACATGAATTAAAGAGCTCCCTCCATTTCCCTTTGTAAGGCTTATTTTGAGATGGCACAAAGATTAAGCAGAGTATAATCCAAGGGAAAAAGAAGCTAAAAATGATCATGCTACCTATTCTTAAAACACCTTCAAAATAGGAGAGAGGTTGTTAGTGAGATGCTTCTTATAAATGCAAGCCAGAGAGTGTGATAAATGTGGGTAAATAGGGAAAAGAGCCAATAAATGCACATGCAAACCTTATATTTTTAACAAGATTGGAAAAACCACATGCATTATAAGAAGAAATGGAGGGAGTACTAAACATTAGTATTATTTGCTTCATAGGAAGATGAGACAAACATTGCATTTGCATGTCCCTCCTGTAACTTGGTAGATACACCCACCCAGATCCAAATTTGTCCTCAATTGCAGATTTAACCAACAGTCTAGGCAAACCTGATAAACCTTCTATTTACGCAACATTTTACAGAGTAAAAGTATAGCCATAACTCTTCCTGCTTCAAGAGCGACCATTATAAAGAGCCAAAACAAAATGCTGTATGGTTACCTCCAAAATTACATGCAAATATACATTAACAAGGAAAGACCTTAATAAATTCAACTCCAATCTAACGATTGATCCTAATGCTTTGCAAGCAAATCACAGTCAAACATAGCCAAATATTAGTCCAGCTCGACAGCTTCTATCCTTTCTTTGCTTGACAACTACGAGGCGGTTGTAAACTCAAAATCACATTCTTTCCCCATATGTATATGTCCGTGACTGGTTTATCTCATCTGCTCATGCACATAACCAGGGGGCGGACCCCCAAATTTTCTTGGCAACAAACTAAACTGTTACTAGTACTAGGGTTAAGGCAAAAGGCAAAGAGAAAAGCAGCTTCCAGATCTAGAAGAGGGTAGCGCAAGTTGGAGAAAAAGTGTGTGTCGATGAGAAAGAGCATGTGCGTCACGGATTGGATAGATGCTCACCAGTCACCAGCGAGCGAGGAGGCGGCGGAGGCGGAAGCAGTACACGGCGCCGGCGCAGCTGCCGGCGGGGTGGAGATCGACGCAGGCGAGGCGGCGGCGCCCGCCGGTAGTCGAGGCCGATGAGGGGAGGGTGGGTGACTATCTCGCACCGGCGCAAGGAGTCAGGCGGGCCCAGCATGGGCTTTCTCTACCCGATCGACTACGCTCCGGCTGAGAATTTTTACTGTTACTAATTTAATTTTTTTTAAATTTACAAAACTAATTTTCGGTTTGAATCATTTGCAAAACTAGTCTCTTGCCGCCCTGGGCCACGGCGGGATTTAAAAACCGCCGTGGCCCAGGGCGATCCGGGGCTAACGGCGCCGGCCGCCGTTAGCCCCGGGGACGCCACGTGGATTCACCGCCCAGCATTCGCCGCCGTCCCCCAGGGCGGGTTATAGCCATTCGCCGCTCTGGGGGAGGGCGGTTTTTTGCCGGCCCCTATAAAATCCCTTCCTGTAGTCGCCGCGCGTCATTTCTCCCTTCCGCCTCCAGCGTTCGTCCAATAGAGCTGAGGGAAAGAAGGAGAAGTACAGCGGCGAAGCCCTCACAGATTTTTTAGCCGAATCCAGGTATTTTTTTGATCTCCCTCTGTTATGTAGTCAATTTTTTAGACAAATGTTAATTAGTAGTAGACTTGTAGTGTAATATCCGATATAGTATGAAAATATTAGCGGTTTGGCATAACCATCGTTAGTGTTAAATTTATTTGGCCGTACTAGAAGAACATAGCGGAGAAGTAGTAAATTGTAGATATTTTAAAAATAAATATGCTCCGCCATGGCCATCGTTGGTATACGTCATTTTGACACGTTAAATAAACCTAGCGTATAACTTTATTAGCGCCGCTGGGTCAGTTTGTAAAATATAGAAACGGTAATGGTTTGACTCATACGTATAGCCTTTTTATGGAACGAATATTGATTAGTACAGATTAATAAAATCTTTTTTGTGAACAGAAATGGTAAATAGAGTTGTATTCGCGATATATCACGGTGAAGAAAATGTCAGAGAAGGACAATATGGGGTAGATTTATCGGAGTTCAACGTAGCACAAAAGGGAATTATAGCTCCAGCTGAGAGAAGTTTTCCTGGAGTTTACAATTGGTTAATGAGGGGATTCGGAGTAGATCCTCAAGTAAATGCAATTACGGTGTACGCACTGGTTAGCTGGGCTGTGGAAGGTTTTTGGTGGGAATTGATGCCAATAGATTCAACGGCCAGCTGGGTATTTTTTGTGGAGAGTGCACTGCAGCGAGGATGGGCACCGAGCATCCTAGTGGTAGTGCATGACGTGGTCAGCATTGATCAGGCTGGTCCGAGTACAGCGGAAGGGCCCGATGAAACAGGGGAGCAAAATAAGGCAGAAGATGAGGGTGCCGGAGAGGAAGGAGGCCAAGAAGACATGGGACCGGGGGGGTTTGCAGATGAAGGGGAGAGACACCCAGGTCTAGTACAGGAGATGGAAATTGAAGACTCAGAACCTGAGCATATGGAGGATGATGATTCTTCGGAGGACGATGTACACCCGACAGAATGGGACAACGAGGACTTCTCCAGACTCGTTGTCTCAGAGGGGCACACCGTGGCATGGGAGTATCGGCAGAATGAAGTGGTGCAAGGCGCTAGATACGCCGAAAAAGCACAGTTGACAGAGGCTGTGAAGATGTGGGCCGTGTCACTTGGGAGGGAGTTCTGGGTATCAAAGTCCACAAGATCGGTGTACGAAGTGAAATGTGCAAGTTCAAGCGATGGATGTCCATGGAGGATGTACGCATCCAAGAAGAAATATGACGACTGTTGGTCCGTGTCAATCGTGACGGAGCACAACTGCCATCTTCCGGGTGTTCAGAAGTACCACAAGAACATATCATCTGCATTCATCGCTTCAGAGTTGTATTATGCTGTTGTGGAGAACCTCCGGTTCGAGCCCAAGTCAATTATCAGCCGCATCGAGGAGAAGTACAAGTACACCATTACATATGCCAAGGCATGGAGGGACAAACAGAAGATAATTGAAATGAGATTCGGTAGTTTTGAAGCTTCGTACAATAATTTGCCTCGTCTACTGCAAACCATCTGTGCGAGGAATCCTGGCAGCTACTCCGAAATCAAAAGTTTCCCATCGTTATCAAGTCCTGGGCAAAGCGTCCTTCAGCGGGCCTTCCTCTCTCTGCAGGCGTGCATGTTTGCATTTGTTCATTGCAGGCCCATTCTCTGCATCGACGGCACATTCCTAACTGGAAAATACAGAGGGCAAATGTTGACGGCAATCGGAGTAGACGGGAACAACCAAGTGTTGCCAGTGGCCTTTGCCTTCGTCGAGGGCGAGAACACAGAGAGTTGGTACTGGTTTCTGAAGCTGGTTAAGTAAAAGGTGGTGGGGATGAGGCCAGATGTATGTCTCATACATGACCGTCATCCAGGGATGCTGCATGCAATTCAGGAGCTGCGAAACGGCTGCGCAGACAAGGGATACCCTCCGGTGTGGGAAGATGTGAAGAGCAGATGGTGCATGCGTCACATGGGCGCAAACTTTTATAAGCAGTTCAGAAACAAGGAGCTGATGGTCATGTTCAAACGTTTGTGCGCCCAGAATCAACAGAAGAAGTTCAATGAGCTGTGGAGGAGACTTGATGAGCTGACAGCCAAATATAGACGCGAGAGTTCTGCAAGACCCCCAGCTAGAGGTGTTGACGGCCCTGAAGCTCTAGATGCATTTCCCACCGATGACGGTACATTCAGAAGGAGGCCCGGTTCCTCGGTTAGCAGATTTTCGCAGTGGATCGAGCACGAGCCGAAGGAGAAATGGGCATTGATGTACGATGAAGGTGGAGCAAGGTACGGCATAATGACCACGAACCTTGCAGAGGTGTACAACTGGGTCATGCGTGGTGTTCGGCAACTCCCCCTTGTTGCCATCGTGGAGTTCATCCTACATAAAACACAGACGTACTTCCACGACAGGTGCAGACAGAATGGCCCATCTATGGCCGATGGAAACTTTTGGTTCGGCACCAAAATGATACAGTACCTTGAGGACAAATGCAAGAAGGCAAGAGAGCACCGAGTCCGAGTGCAGGGCACACGAGAGCGTAGATTTGAGATATTGTGTGCCGACAGGTCCAGGCGTGGCATATTCACAAGGAAGCCTATACAAGAGTGTGTCCTAAAGGAAGATGGAACATGCACGTGCTCCTGCCGGAAACCAAGCTTGTACCACAAGCCCTGTTCTCATGTCATTGCCGCTTGCGGGGAGTGCGGCATTGATGAACGCCAATATGTGTCTCCGTACTTCAAAAAGAAAGCAATCATGCATACATGGAGTACCGAGATCTTTGGTTTCGGCATCATCGGCACTTTCACTGAAGACACAAGTCCAGTTTATTACATCCCTGATCCGACGAATGCAAGGAACAAGGCAGGCCGACGTCGGACACGGAGGATACGCAATGATATGGACGAATCCGAGGCCGGCGTTAGCGCTCAACGTTGCAGTAGGTGTGGAGAGGAGGGACATACCTACAAGAAGTGCACGAAAGACGCCGAGGCCCCAAGTACAGCGGAAGTTCCTATGGAAGGATCAGGCGCCGACGGAAGGCGGCCAACTGGGGAAGGTACCACTGATAGGCAGCGTCGTCGCAGGCGTCCTCGTGCACCTTCGGGTTATGTTGTCTAGTATAGCCACTCGTTGATGATGTAATCTCCCTGTAATGTGTTAATTTTCTGTTAATTTTCTGACTATAATGCACTATGTTTAAATGAGCTAATCCGTTCCGCTTCTTTTTCCTTGCAGGTATAGACTACCAGACGCCTGAGCTGCTAGATCACGCCACCGATCAGTCCCACCGGTCGTTTCTCTCGGCGGTGCAGAACCTCGAGCTCGGTACCTTACGTCCTCGACCTTCCAGGCGACTACTTTCCGTGGACGACAGGTTCACGACTAGGTACGTACGAACGTTGTACTGTGAATCTGTATATGTCAACTTACTAACTTGCTTTGTTTTGATTGTCAGGTTGCGGGAGGCAGGCCTTCTGCCGGTGTGTAGGCTGGTAGCAGCCGCGGTGGAGCCGAATGACCCGACGAAGAAGTGGGGTATCGACCGGTCGCTCCTCACAGCTCTTGTGGACCGGTGGAGACCAGAGACACACACCTTTCACCTCCCGTGCGGTGAGATGGCCCCCACGCTGCAGGACGTCAGCTTCCTCCTTGGGCTGCCTCTAGCAGGCGATGCGGTGGGGCCAGTTGACGGGCTCCAGGCGTGGCGAGAGGAGATCCTACAGCGGTTCGCCCCGGTTCACCGTGCTCCGGGGCTTCCCCTCGTCGGCGACATCTCCCCGTACACGCATGCGGGCCCCCCTCAGGCTTGGGTATTGAGCTACACGGTAAGAATGCTTTCTTGTTGTTTTATGTTCGTCCTTCAGGCCGTACTAGAATTACAGTGTCAACTTCGTTATATGTTAACGCAGCCTGATCAGCTAGCACCGGAGGCCGACGCGTACTCACTGCAGAGAAGCCTGGAGGCGTACCTGTTGTGGGTGTTCGGGTGGGTGATGTTCACCAACTCGCACGGCCACGCAGTCGACAAGGGCTTGATCCCTTACGCGAGGGAGATAGCCGACGCCGAGGACGGTGCTGTTCCCCAGTACAGTTGGGGATCGGCAGTCCTTGCCGCCACGTACAGGGGTCTATGCGACGGCTGCAGGAAGACCGAGCCAGAAGCGGTCTTCACGGGTTGTCCACTCCTCCTACAGCTCTGGGCGGCAGAGCGGTTCGCGATCGGCCGCCCCGTTGTGGACCATAGTCCGTACGAGGCGAGCCTGTACGTGGGTGTCCTACCGGAGGACTATCCGACGATGGGGACGGTGTGGTGTCGTCGTGAGGTATGTTCGGTGTTAGAACCGTCTCGGTTTTTTATGTTACTTGGACTAACGAGAACTCTTTTCCTATTTGTAGCGTCGGTACGCTCACGTGCAGACGCAGAAGTCGTACCCAGACTTCGTCATGGAGTTCGACAGGATCACGGACGACGACGTTGTCTGGGAGCCGTACAGCGCCGAGGCGAGGCACGCGTGTGCGCCGCACGGGCTGTCGTCCCTCTGCACCAGGGACCAGGCGTACTGGCTGACGATGACGCCGATGCTGTTCGACATTTCTGTCGAGCCGCACTGCCCGCAGAGTGTGATGCGGCAGTTCGATATGCGACAGACCTTCGGCCATCAACAACGCAGGGGCGTACCGCAACACGTTCACAGGTATATGTGGAAATGAATATTCCGTATTGTTATGCATTGTGTCACCGGTTGTGCTCTGCAGGTTAAGTCGGCGTGGCCAGGCCGCCGGTAGGCTGTGGAGACCCACCGTCGTCGACTGGCTCATAGCCACGGAGGACGTCATCACGGAGCTGCACCCCTACACAGCCGCCAGGTACGAGCAGTACCTTTCCTGGTACCAGGCCCGTACCAGACTACGGGTGACGTACACTCCCGAGGCTCCACAGGCGCACGTCGCGGGGGTGCGAGACGCATACCCGACGCACCGCGACCAGGACTAGTTCCGCGCGGTGAGTCAATGGTTTTCATACTATTTTCAATGGTAGGTGCCACGCGCAACTAACCACGCATGTCCTGCTGAACAGGCGGACGATGCTAGGCAGGTCCACACGGAGCTGGACCTACTGCGGCAGCGCCTACAGGCTGGCATCCCTCTCACGCAACAGGAGCAGACGATCACGTTCGACCGGATGTGCAACACGATGCGCTCGGTCGTCCGTGCTCTGAGTTGTCGCCGTCCCGATGCAGTCCCACCGATGCAGATACCTATGCGAGGTCCCCATGGTAAAGGGACATCGGCAGGAGCGGCGGGTTCTGTAGGGGCCAGTACGTCGTGGGGAGCAGGTCCTTCTGGTACCGCCGGAGGATCGAGGTCGGCAGCCTCCACGATCGGGCGAGGATTGTCAGGTACGTCAGGATTGAACCTATTCTACATAACTAATTGCACTTTTTATGCGGCTAACGTGAGATTTTCTTTACCAGACCCACGCACCGGATCTCACCTCCACCTAGGGGACACTGGGCGGGGATCTGCCCCGAGCACCTCTGCTTGGATCTCTACCGAGGACGACCTCCTTCGGAGCAGGACGTGATCGGGTCGTCACAGCTCGGAGGTGCACCGCACACACAGCCGCACGACGCCGGTGCTTCCCCTGCTGCTCAGGCGGTCCGAGCTACCCGTGGGGTACCGGCGGACCGCCTGACGTACTCGCACGGGCACGTGCGAGCGCAGCCTAGGAGGACGAGGAGGCGTATGACCTAGGGGCTATTGTTGTATTTATTTATTTATAGGTCTCGCATTACTTGTTTAAATTTGTCATGCCCATATTCACCTCCTGTAGACTCGATCCTATCCTTCAGATACATTGTACTGCTAACAATGTAGTCTCGCTTGTTGTATTTCGTACTATGGGTGTCGCATTCATCATGCCGCAATGCGAATGGCTCGCATCTACCTATTATCATGTCATTAAAACGGACCGGCCTATTACCATGTCATTAATTAAGTTTTACCAAAAATAAACTTGAAAAAATGATCAGCACGATTTTACAAACCAACGCCCACCATCGTCGGATTATAAAAAAAAACTGTTAAAAACATACCCTAAACCACGATTAAAACTAAATTTTGTTAAGCGTGTAGGCGAAAGACGGGGAGGAGTGGATTGCGAGTGCCAATCCAGACATACGAGGAGTGGAATGCGAGTGGCGATCCGGGAATACCCTCAGTTTGACAAGTTCTTTTCACGACGTGAACAGTATATGATATTTGGTTTTTTTTAAACATCGACTCAATAAATGCAATGGCACAATAAATAGAATTTAAGAATTTAATTTTGACAAATAAATTTTCAAAAATTTTGGGGTGAAAAATTAGCAACAAAATTTTCAAATTTGGTAATTTGCAAATGGCTCCAGGGGGCCGAGGCCTAGGTTGGGCAATGGTCCGATCGGGAGGGAACGGTTTGATCGGACGGTCCGATATCTAATCGGACGGTCCGATCCCTGTGCGAACGGACCGTCCGATTGCTAGGCGAACGGTCCAGTGGATTTGCCGCCCTGGGGGCCGGTGGCGAATGCTTGGGGGACGGCGAATGTAATTTTGCATTCGGCCCCCTGGGGGCATTCGCCGCCGTCCCCCAGGGCGGCGAATCCACGTGGCGTCCCCGGGGCTAACGGCGGCCGGCGCCGTTAGCCCCGGGTGACGGGGATGCCATTCGCCATCCCGCCGTAGTCCAAGGCGGCAAGAGACTAGTTTTGCAAATGATTCAAACCGAAAATTAGTTTTATAAATTTAAAAAAAAATTAAATTAGTAACAGTAAAAATTCCTCTGGCTGAAACAAAGCAAATAAGCATATTGGGTTAGGTTACCCGGTCGATCAAAATAGTCCATTTAAATTGCTGGTTACTGATTCGATTCAAATCGAGATTGTTAGCTGAATGCGAGAGAAAAGGCATGCAAAAAAAAAAAGCACCCCCAGAATGCTAATCACAAATCACCCCTTCCTTAAATCATTCTAGATTCAACCCGACGCAACAAAAACGACAATAAGTAAGAAACAATAACTAATAATTAAATAGACCACTGCTACGATAAATTATAACGAGAACAGATATAAGATCTCTTGATGACGACGAACGTAGAGGAGCAAGAGGGGATCCTAGACGTGGAGGCATGACCTGGTGGATAAGAGCCGAGAGGATGCCGGCTACGTCGGCTAGAGCGACGCGACTGCCATGAGCGCCTCCGTTGCCAGGGGGTGTGCTGCAGTGACGACGAGCTTGTGAGATGGAGATTAGGGGAGAGATTGGCCTACCGACCTAGCTTTGCCTTTTAATGGACCGAGATTGTTCTGGGTTAGGTTTTGTAGGGCCTTGGGCTTAATTATGAGTTGGAAGCACGATCCATAAATGCAATCTATCATTGATTACCGCTTCCAAGTGGTTTTCTCAATAACTGCGGCTAACGCTTGGTTACCAACAAAACCAATGAAATTTGGACAAATTTTGTCAAAGAGCTTGAATTTTAGTTTAATCTTTTAATAAAACATGGTTTATCGAGCGATTTCTAAATACGAACCAACTCGATAAGCATGAAAATCACGATAACCAACTGATTACCTTTTGGTTTAAAAACTGTGTGTGGAATCGAATGGATATGCTTTAGGTTTATATGAAATGTTTACTACAGTAAATTTTACGCATAATTACACTGTAAGTCAAGAAAAACTGAAGTTTGACATGTAATGGCAATATAGCATGTACTTATAGAATGTAGAGTTGTGAAAACTATGCAGATATTGCCAAAGGAGTCATTATTTACTGGTCTGGAAGGGCATCATCCGTGAGATGTCATGAAAGTTGTGGGTGTAGGGTTTTCGTTTTTAGAGAGATCATAACGGTTTTCTATTTTCACTCCAGAGTAACAAATATATGTATTGGCCATGGCATATATAGGGTCGGACGCCTAGCATGAAAGTTGTTTTTTATAAAACTATTAAAGGATTCCAAATTCTGAACTTGATGCTTTTTTTCATAAGAAAATAGAAACAAGTAACATCCTACTTTTATAAAACTATTAAAGGATTCCAAATTCTGAACTCCTGTAAGAAAGATGCTTTTTTTTCATAAGAAAATAGAAACAAGTAACATCCTACTTTTTATGAAAAACAAAAAAAAGGGAAAGAAAATATAATGAACACTCCAAGTCAGTTTATCTAAAATCCAAGAAGTGAGTTTTGTTTGAAAATTTTTTTAAAAAAGAACAATGAACAGTCCAAGCCAGTTTTATCTAAAATACACTCCAAGAAGTGAGTTTTGATTCAAAGAAAATTAAAAAAAGAAGTGAATGTTAAGAGTGGGATTTGAACGCCCTTTCGGACCAGAACCTTAATCTGGCGCCTTAGACCAACTCGGCCATCTCAACACTTTTACTAAAGAATATATTCCAAGTATATAATTCCTTTTCTCGGCCATCCCTTTCCTTGGATAAGACCTCACACGCCTGCTGTGGCGCTGTCCACTGCTTCACCTCACACCTTCCTCCAGGCCACAACAATGGCGCCTGCGTCGCTGACGTCATTAACCAACCCGTTCCCACCCGCCTCTCCATCTGCTAGGTAATGGCAGCATGCAGAGAAGTTCTCCAATTGTTCTTTCCCGAGGCTGAGCTTGCTGTTCTTGGGCGCGCTCGATCAGATGCCGGCGCCGGCCGGAGGCGGTTCGACCGGCAGGCCGCCGGAGATCTTCCCCGGTGAAGGCGGCATGTGGGCTGGTTTCCAGGAGGAGAGCAGTTTCAGAGATGGCTATTCTTGGCGCTGCGGCAGCCTCATGTTGCATCGATCTCTCCATGCCTGTCCGTGCAGCCATGCTGGAGCCTGATGTGATCAGGTAATGTACATCTAGTTGGGTTTTGATTGATGGTCACTGAATGAATCCAATCTGTTGACTTGGTTTCCTTTCTGAAGTGTTCAGGTACAGAAAGCTGGACAGTGGAGTGAAGCTAGAAGGTAAATGCTTGCATTGCAAGTAGTAGTAGGGATGATTTTGCAGGATTAGATGCTGAGAATCGGTTGATCTGTATGCTCATGAAAGAACTCTGTTTCTCCTTATTTGATCAAGATGTTGTTGATGGGGAGGGTCCAGAAGCACATGAAGGTGATGTAGTGCAATTCAACTATGTGTGCCGCCGCGCAAATGGTTATTTTGTGCATAGGTGAGGAAGGATGACACTGAGTACATACATACAGATTGCACTGAAGAAACTGCATGGCATGTACTAGTTTCAGTACTATCAGTATCAGTCCATTCTGTTCTTTGATCTCATCATGCTACCGCAATTCAGCACAGTAGACCAGTTTAGCGGCGAGAGCAAGCCGGTAACACTTCCACTTGATGGGAAAGAGGTCATAAGCTTCACCTAGGAACTATTTTCAGTTATTCCTATATATCATCTGGTAGATTAATTTTGTTTTAGTCATTTACAGATGATTCGAGGTCTCAAAGATGTCATCATCGGAATGAAGGCCGGAGGTACTTATGTTACTGAATTACAGCATACTGAAACTCTGCATGCTAATCACTTTAGGCACAATGTTTTTCATCTCTGAAAAAACCATGGTTTTAAGCACATTAACGTTTTCCATCTCTTCATGGCATTGAGTGCAGGTAAGAGAAGAGCTCTGATACCTCCTCAAGTAGGCTACACCGATGAGAGTTTGCAGCCCATACCAGAAGAGGTACAACCTACCTGATAAACTAAGCTGATTCTTGCAACCAAGGTACTAAATAGTGGATAGCAGGTTCCCATCAGCATAGTGGGTAGCGGATTGCGGACGCTATTGCGGATGCTATACTCCAATAACGGAATAAAAAATACCACTCAAAATATCAGTAAATTACGTATATATCATCAGTTTATGTGAGATTAATTTACTTGTTGAAATTATAAATTATAGATTAGTGCTTAATTTTCTCAAAACTTATCATCTAGACAACATATTAGTCATAGAGCCTAAGTCCCAAAAAAATAAAAATATTTTTTAAAAAACATGTACTACCAAATAGCGGCCGATATTGTGACCGCTATTTGTATATAGCGGCTGCAAAGTTCCCAGTTTCCTCCAATATTTTAGCGGCGCAATGCTGGCCACAATAGCGGTCGAAACGATCGCTATTTAGTACCATGCGTGCAACTTATTCATCCTTTGCATTTTTCTTGTCATGTTTCCACTTCAGTTGAACTAAGCTGATTGTTGTAGCATATTCTTTGTCTGAAATTTTGACCCTTTTTTTTGCACTTCATTTGATTGCGATCGCAGTTCGGGCCAAGGCGAAGCCTCCTGTCACATGCCAAGGAACCTCTGGTGTTTGAGGTTCAGCTGCTCAAGGTCCTCTGACCTGAATTTTTCTGCCATCATCTGATCATCACCTCCTATAGTGTTTCACTATTCAAAGGATACACACTTCTCTTTCAGAATAAAATCAGAAAACTGTACACTTCCACATATAAAAGATACAGTGATCCCTTCCTGGTTTGAGACGCAATCAACAAGTTGAATCAATGAAAGAGACAATTAGCAGCGGCCGTCCAGTCTCATTCAGATCACCATCAATTTCTGAGTCAAAATTCTGTGACGAACGGCGCAAATTTTTGGTACAATTCGTGCAGAAAAAATTATTCACCGGATTATTGCCGCGGATTATTTGTTGTATGCTTCTAAAAATAGGATTTCTCAAAAAAAATTCTGCTATCGCACTGTTTAGACCGTTTATTCTAAACTACTCACTTCGTCCTAAGATATAGTTAACTTTAGCTTATGTACCTAGATAAACATCAGGTACTCTCTCCGTCTCAAAATTATAAAAGCTCAAAAACTAGACAGGGATATGACACATCCTAATACTACGAATCTAGATAGGAGGATGTGGCACATTTTAGTACTAGGTTTTTGAGATGGAGGGAGTAGACAGTTGAATGCAATTATATTTTGAGATAAGAGAGTATTTGTTAGGTTTATGACGAAGGAGACTATACCTCGGACATTCGATCCAACTGCAAAGATTGGGTGCCCACATAGCTAGGAGCGCTGCTCTCCTTAGGGCCTGTTTGGCAGGGCTCCAGCTCCTAAATTCTAGTTTAGTGGAGCTGGAGCCCAACCAAACGGTCCAGCTCCAGCAAAAAATGGATCAGATCAGGCTGGAGCACTCCTAAGAAAAGAACTAGCAGGTTGGAGCGGGTCTCTGCCAGCTCCATGGCTCCAGCTCCGTCCATTTTACATATGTACCTATAGAAGTTGTATTGTAATTACCCACAAATGCCACTGATATACCCTCCCTCGCCCCCTCCCAGAGGCACAGCGGCCTCTCTCCCGATCTCTCCCACGACTCCTGCGAGGGCTCTAGCGGCCGGAGGGGAAGCAGGCGACGGCGGGAGCAGGCGGTGGCGGCCGGAGCGGCCGAGGGGGAGCAGGCGACGGCGGCCGGAGCGGCCGAGGGGGAGCAGGCAACGGCGGCCGGAGGGGGAGCAGGCGGCGGCGGCCGACGACGGTGGCCGGAGGGGGAGCAGGCAGCGGCGGCCGAGGGGGAGCAGGCGACGACGGCCGAGGGGGAGCAGGCGGCGGCGAGCAGGCGACGGCGGCCGGAGGGGACAGCTCTCCCGACCCCGTCTCTCCCTTTCTCGTCTCTCCCGAAACCCCACGGAGTCCCGACCCCGTCTCGCGAGCTTCCTTCGGCGCACCGGCAGAGCGAGCGGCGGCGGAGGGCGGCGCACCGGCAGAGCGAGCGGTAAAATTGTCCATCTTCCCCCACCTATCTCTTTCAGGATTTTTGGAGTTGATCAGGCTAGCCAAACACTTTCAGGCCACCTCCAGATCCTACAGAATCTAGCTCTCGTTGGAGTTGGATCCAGGAGTTAAGATCTAGGAGCTGGAGCCCTACCAAACAGGCCCTTACTACTTAAAAAACGATTTTTTCAGATGTCTGAGTTTTATTTTTGCAGGTGAATATAATAATACCCTACTTGTAAAAATGATGGGAGTTACTATAGGTCAAGCCCTGCCTATGAAAATGGATTTTCGTAAAAAGACCTCTCCCTCACAGTGACTCACTCTTGCTCTCCCTCACACTCTCTCGCTCTCACTCTCTCAGCCGATGGGGCGGTGGCGGCGGGGCTCTTGACGGACAAGAGGATGTCATGGAGGCCGTGCTGCCAGAGCTTCGGATCTGGAGCTCCTGGATCTAGCAGCGGTGATGCTGGGCGACAGGTGATGGCAGCGAGGGGGCTCGGAGGCGAGGTTCTTGGCGATGGTGACGAGGAGAGGAGGTCGTGGAGGCCAGCCATGCTGCTGGAGCTCCAGATCTGGAGCTCCTGGATCTGGCGGTGGCTGTGTTGGGTGGCGGGTGGCTACGGTGGAGGAGGGCCGCGACGACGATGCGGGCGACGGAGGGGTGCGTCGGCCAATGGTTGCAGTGCTCATGAGCACCGGATCCAGAGGTGGCGACCCATGGAGGCGGCGGCGGGCGGGAGGCGGCCATGAGGGCGACGGTGGGCGGGCGGCGTCCACGGGAGCGCGGATCCACCGTCACCGGGCTTCGGGGCGGCCTCGGGAGGGCTATGGCGGTGGTGCTCGGCAACGGCAACTTCACCGACATCCTGACGGCGGTGGGATCTAGGGTTCATGGGGATTTTTTTTTGCATTTATATTTTTTCGCCAAAAAACGATTTTTGCTGGCCAGCGTCCTAACGTAGCCGCCCGAATATCTATTTTTGCAGCGATGTTGGATTTGCCTGTGAAAATCGACTATTTTCAGTGATATTTTCAGTGACCTTTAGTCGCAGGCGGACGCTCCAACCGCCTACGAAAATCTATTCTAGCCGCCAGCGATTTGCCTATTTTTAGTGGTGCCTGTCTCTCTGGGATGGTGCTCCTGCTGCATGCAGCAAACAATCTCTCCAACCATCTCTCCCTGCTCCTGGCTTTCTCTCTCCCATCCCCATAGTTGGTACCAACAAACTTTAAATAAGCTTTAAATGATTCTTTTCTAAACTACTTATCGGATCTATGATCCAATTGTATCGGTGTATTCGTTGTAATTAAATCTTTACAATAAGATCAAGATCTTACATGATTATATTCCGGTGAAAAAATATATATATCTAAAAAATGAGTGTTGTTTCATCATTTATAGAAAAAATTGTTTTACTACTTGGTCAAATGTTTTAACTTATTTTACAAAATATTTTATATAGATATAACATTAAAAAATACTGATTGCAATACCGACCAGCATTATGTGAAACATTGGTCCCAACGAGTGAAACATAAAAAAAATCATATAAAGTATATAATATATTTACAAATACTTGATTTTGTTATAGGAAATATATTCTATACACATAAGCTTTTTTTATATCACGTATTGAATATTGAGTTCTAATTGTTAAAACATCACACAATGCTTGCTGAAACATCCAAATAACATAAAGTACAATATTTAAAAATGAACAATTGAAACATGACTAAATATAAACATCCAAATAAAACCGTGTGCAATATTAAAAAAGATCTATTACAATAAAAAACGAAAAATTTGTTTCATTGGAATATAATCATATGAAATCTTGTCGTAAATATTTAATTGTAACGGATATAACAATATAATCGGATTGAAGATCAGATAAGTGATTTAGGAGAAAAATTGTTTTTAAGATTGTCGTGGAGTTCTATCACTTACAGTTATATGCAAAATTGTGATACTACTGTTACCAGTTGCAGTCACAGACATATATAGAGAGCATGTACTACTACATGCTACTGGTCAGGATTCACCGTACCTTTTGGGAAGGGGGATATCGCCTCCGATGGTACGGTGGTTACCACGATAACTGTTTAAAATCATATGGATTTTATCTTTAAAAATTTGAATTTAAAATTTTTAAATCTCACGTAAGGTCGTATTACCGCTGCGGTATGTTGAAACTAAAAAGGAAAAATTGTGAAAAAATGTAAAACGTAGTAAAAATTCTAAAAATTATAGAAAATTCAGGAAAAAATTATGGATATCTCTAGAAAAACAATGTAATATTACATAATTTTTTACATAACCCTTGTTATCGTTTTTAAACTTAAATAAAGTAGAAATTATATCCCAACACATCTCTTATTTTTTTAATTTTGATGGAGCTCCAAAATATTAAGTAAACTTCGTTATTTTTACAAACTTTCTTCACCATAATGATCCATAATTCAAGTATTATCTACTATAATTTTTTTAAATTTTTTTATTTTTTTTAAAGAATTTAAATTCGGATAAAATTTGTTCAAACCAAACCGCCGGTAACCGATACCGTACCCCGACGGTTTGGGCGATAACCACAGTAACCGCACGGTTACCGGTGGTTTGGCTCACCCTGCTACTAGTTAGAGGAGCATTTGATTTTTCTCCTCTCGGAGGAGAAGCATTCTCCGTTTATAATATATAATATTTAATCAGATTTGCTATTGATCAAACGTTTGATTTTTTTAAATTATGTCAAACAACAATATTAGCCGTTCGATAGAACTTTGAGATTCGAGACGGAGGAAGCAAGTTTTAAGTTGCACTTTTAACTTGTTGTAGCTATCACTATCGATTTATATAATTTTAGTTATAAATTTATGCAACTCAGTCATAAATATATACAACTACATCTAATACTTTGTATCTTGGTCTTTAGATGTAGAAAAAAATCGTTTGATGAATTCTTTTTTTTAAATGTTTGACCAATAGACAGTATCATATTTAATATATTACTATAATGAAATAAATAATTCATGACAATGATTCGGCGAATAATGCGTTTGGAATGCAATGATTAGTGTTTGCTGTCTGTATCATTGATCGTGCAATGAGCGGTGTAGTAGAGGCAGTAGGAAGGGAAGACAGACTTGCACAGCAGCACGGGCAACTCCGGCGAGCGGTGGCGGCGGCCAGAATCGGTAGGAGTCATCTTCAACGAGGAGTTTTGGAGACTGACGATCCCTCTCTCCGGTGATCTGGACAAGGTGACGCTGCACAGCGTCACGTGAGGCGGGAACAAGCGGCCGGCGACGATGTCATCGACGTAGCCGAGGCATGGCAGGTCGGCGGCGCCGCTGCTCAGCAGCGTGAGCCAGAACCGCGGGTTCGGGCGCGAGCTCAGCAGCGCGGCCAGCATCTTCCCGCCGAAGAAGGAGCCGGCCAGGCGCAGCCCTTAGCGATGGCCTGCCCCGCCGCCACCAGCCGCGGGTCGGCCTCGGCGTCCGCGCCGCCGAAGGCGTGCGCCTTGAAGAAGAACCAATACTCCGCCGGCGACGGGGGGCGCAGGGTGATGGGCTCAGCGGTGGCGAGGCCCGCGACGTGCTCGGCGTCTCTGCTCGTCACGATGACCTTGCTCCCTCGCCGGCCGCGCCGCAGCGCCGGCATGATCGCGTCGATCACCGGCCTCCTGCGCGCGTCGACGTTGTCGAACACGGCGAGGAACCTCACCCCGCGCAGCCTCTGCTCGAGAAGACTCAGCGGCTCGCTACCGTCGCCGGAAATGCTGGTGGTGCTTCCCATGCCGGTGACGGTGAACATAGAGCGCAGGAGCAGCGCCGTCTCGCCGGCCGCCATGAGGCTCAAGCAATGGAAGTCCAGCTCCATGATCAGCGAGAAGCGGCGGCGCACCTCGGGGTCGTTGCAGACGTGCTGCACGAGCGTCGTCTTCCCGAGGCCCATGCGGCCAATTATCGAGAGGACGCCGATCTCTGGCTCCGCCGGCTCGCCGCCGCCGCCGCCGTCGTCGCCGTCTTGCAGCAAGAAGTCGAAGACGCGGCGCCTCTCGACTTGCCGGCCAAACATCTGGCTGTCCGCGTAGATGTTCGTGGCAAGCGACCGGTGCAGCGCCGGCGGGCAGCTCTGCAACATCGTAATAAACCCCGTGAGATCGCCGGAGACACTCTCTAGGTCGGCAAGGACGCCGTCGAGCTCCGCGGCCGCACCACCACGGTCGCGGAACGCCAGCCTCCTCGCCGCGACGCGCAGCCGCTTGGCGGGGTTGAACGGGTTCGCCCGCGCCACCTCACCACGTCCGCCGTCTTCGTGATCCTTCAGGGCGGGGAATGCGTCGAGGAAGTAGCGGCCCTGGTGCGCGCCGTCGACGAACTCCGAGAGCCACGCGAGGAGGGCGCGGCCGGTGATCCGCCTCGCCTCGGCCGCCTCCATCGCGCTCTCCATCCTGACGACCAGGCCGCGTACCCTCCGCAGCTTGTCCTCGACGACCCTCCGGTCGAGCAGCTGCCCGGCGACCAGGGACACGAGGCTGCCGACCATGTCGGTGACGATCCCGGAGACGATGGCCTGGCTGGCCATGAGAGTGGAGAAGAGCAGCTAGCTCTGGCCTCTGTAGCTCAGTTGCTCAAGTGTATTACATATCTCACGTTTAATCTTTTTTATGGTGTTTGAGTAGTGGTTTTGATCGTACTAATATGTTATCAAAGATATTTTTATGAGATTACCAAAGTAAGAGTAAATTTCATAAAATTTCAGGTATTATAGTTCGAATTGCACAAAATCATAATAGTTTGGACACGTGGTATATAGCTCTGGCTATTATGTTTTTACGGCTTTATAAAACTATAGTGTTAACTAATTTAACTTAATATTGTAGCACAATGGAAAAAAAACTTATATGGCTACAACATTTAGATAATGGATCAAACAAACTTATAAATTTTGGATATAAGTTTACAATTCATATCTATAGCTGATCAAAGAAAACTTGTTAACAATGTGAATGTGGTCTATGAAACTATAGAATCATAATACATGTAGTATAAAAAACGTTGCGATTTTATGCAACTTGAGCTAAAATATACGAGAGGTTTTGTGAAATTTACGCTGAAAGTAAATTTGAAGACACATATACTCACACCATTTTTATGTTTTCAAACAAAGTATTTTTTTTAATTTTGTTTGATAGTTAAAGTGTTAAGAAGTTCAACTCGGAAAAAAACAAACTCATATATTTTTGATCAGATGAAGTACTATATAGATAATTTATTTTTTATAAAAAGTTGATCATATTTATATAATGCTATCTATTGTCGCTCAATATTTCTAAACCTGATAAAAGAATGAAGAAAAAACACAAATCCTGCTAGGAACTGAACGATTTGAAAGTGACCTGAGGCCGTAATCGTTGATGTTTTTGGACACGTGCAGAGGCCGCGACGTACAAAGTGCAAACTATGACTTGATAATTGTCACTCAACGAAATACCTAGCCATTCAAATGGTACACATTAGCCGCCAGAATATATTACTCCTACTAAATTATAAGTTCCTTTTTAACATGTGCACCTTTAGTCGCCATGCATGAAATGGTTGCACTATAAATATTTTTTTCAACATGCGCATGGTAGAATTTCTCTTTTTACAATGCGTGTCACCTAATATATTTTTTAATTTAGTACGTTACGATAGGATTAGGTCAAAATTCTGAAATTTTGATCATCAATTTTATATTATTTAATTTTATAAGATCTAATAAATTTTTGAAATTTTGATATTACTTTACAGGAAAAAAATATACACATACCAATATTTTAGATTTTAATATAAGCATTTAAGAAATTATTGATGGTCAAAATTTCAAACATTTGAGCAAATCTTATATAACTCGTAAACATGAAATATTTTTAACCAGAGGGAGTATTTTTTGTTCTAAAAAGCAACCTTAGCGAATTAATATTTATGCAACACATAATTTTTTTTCAGAATTTTATAGGAAACCATACATCTCTATTATTATAAAAATAAATAAAATAAAATAAAATCCCGTGGCAACATTCTAACGTTCCAATCCTCTACTGGGCCGTAGACTTGGGCTCGGTCCACGGTCCACCATTCGGCAGCGTCCTATGGCGAGCCCCCGGGAACAGCCCATCTCCGTCGTCGATCCCAAAACGGACGGTCCAGATCGAACCGTACCACTTCGCACACGTGGACACAACCGATGCCGGCCTCACCCAGCCCACCCCCAGCTCAAACTCGCGAGCCTCTCCTCTCCCCTCCCTTGCAGCGGCGGCGGCGGCTACTCCGACTCCGGCGCCTCCCCCGTGGCAGCTCGCCGGCGGCGGTAAGGTACTTTCCCAACCTCAGTCCATGTTCCGCCTCTGGTATACTCGTACCGCCTCGTCTGCTGTCGGGAGTGCTTCTGGCTAGGGCGACTTTGGAGACGGAGTCGGCTTTCCCCTGGGGATCTGGTACACCTAGGTTTAACTTCATTTCGCGCCGGCGTCTGATCTGAGAGCGACGATTATCTCTGACGCCTAGATTGGCAATCCATGTAAATTTGTATTATGAGATTTGTACATTTTGCAAGATTAGACGGTGGGCGCTTAGATTTTATGAGGTCCATGTGATGGTCATCATCGAGTGAGGCTGTAGTTCCAGTCATTCAGGATACGAGCTGATTACGGAGCTCCTGTTCATGGCAATGGGCCAATCTTGTATTCAGTATAGGTACCTGTGTTATTCTCCTTCAGCTACTGGAGTGCATGATTTGGGGGTTGTGAGATGCAAAAAATCTACTTTTGTGGATAATGGATTAATGGGAAAGGGTACAACCTTGGGCTATAAGAATAATTTCTGCCAATGAGTTACAATGGGACTCCTGGGTCGATGGGGCCGAGAAACGCTGCCTTCGACCCTGTTCCCGGTGATTATGAGTGGGAGTCTAGGTGCAAATTTGTATTTTTCATTTGTCAGAAATTCGTGATACTATTAGTTTCTAGACTCAGAAGGTTATCTACAACACAGTACTCGACTTCTCCGGTTCCTTTTAGTTTAGTTTCTCTTATGCAAGGCATGTGCCTAAGATCTTTCTTGTGTGTGAGAAGCTGTTTATGGGTTCTTCAGCATGCAGGAGTTGTTCATAGCATTCAGTTTAATCTTTTATTTTTCTTGTTCTTGTGTAGGGCACGTGATCTTTTGTAACTTCTCTTCCCCTGGGATTATTTTTGCTTGCAAGGCACAAGTTATAAGTAGAATGAGTCTCTCTACCATAGCAAGACGACTATGTTATTCAAGACCAACATATGGGGGTCGTCTTTCAGTAGTTTGGGCTCATGTGTACAGCACAGAGGCTGCAAAAGACACGGGTGCTAAGAAATATAAATACCCTGAAGTCTATGATCCATTTGGGCCTATGCCACCTCCATCGCAGAAAGTTGTAGATCTTGCTGACCGCATTGCTGCTCTCCCTCCTGAGGAGATCAAACAGATTGCTCCGACTCTCCTTCTCAGACTGAACCAACCCCCACCACAGGCAATTTCTGGCCAGGGTTTTAGTTTTGGTCCTCAAGGTGGCGGTGGTGCTGCTGGCGCTGCAAAGGCAGAGGAGATGAAAGCAGAGAAGACAGTCTTTGACGTCAAGCTGGAGAAATTCGACGCTGCTGCAAAAATCAAGATTATCAAGGAGATCAGAACGTTCACAGATTTGGGGCTGAAGGAGGCGAAGGAGCTAGTGGAGAAGGCCCCGGTCATTCTGAAGCAGTCACTCACGAAGGAGGAAGCTGAGGCAATCATAGAGAAGATAAAGGTAGCTGGCGGTGTCGCTGTGATGGAGTGAAGGGTTCCTGTGATACTGAAGGATTATCTCCTTGGCACTACCACCCTTTTGTTTTCTTCTATTTTTGCTAGCATGGTCAGGCATTAGAGGTCGCAGTATCTCTACACTGGTGTAGGAAATGGTTCAGCTGTGACAGGTAATCATGGGCCATGATTTGGTCTAGAATAAGCTTTCTTTGACTGCTACAGCTTTCCTGGTGTAGTGCTGTGACACCGGAACTGAGGGAAAGGAATGTAGACACAATTGCCATGAATGTGATGCTGATACCTGTTACTTGTTCTGTATCTGTTATTATTATAACTTACAAGCATGCCATCTTGGTTGAAATGCAATGGCATAAAGTACGTGAAACCTTGTCTGCATAACATATTTGACCATCTGAGTTTCATCACTTTGTAAGAATGTTCCATTGAAATGTCCCAGAACTAGTGGGATTGTTTTCTCCTCATGTGCATAGTTCATTATTCTGTGATAGGACCCGTGATTATACTTCTGTTAGCATTTGCCAGTGTGATATAGTTTGTTAATTGGCCTTTCTGTTTGTTCAGTTAGGTTGATTAAACATGACATTTGGTGTGTTTGGACTTAATTACCATCACAGAGACATTCTGAAACTTGGATCCATTTAGAACTTTTTCTCTTTGGCAAAATGAATAAACTTTCGATTTCATGTAAACAAACCAACCTCAATTTCCCAGCTTGCAACCCTGTCTCATGTCATGACCTCTCATTCCGTCTTCCATGCATGAAGAAAGAAGCTGTAGTCAGCAGCGTCGCCGAGAATGCCATAGCCATGCTCCCCGCCGGTGTCGCCGACCTCCGCCGGAGCGCCGGGCTTGAAGATGAAGACGGCCTGCAACGCCGGGCCGGCGGCGAAGATCCAGTCGTGCACGTCCCAGAGCACCTGCACCGGCGACTGGTCGACGATCACCGTCTCGTTCCCCCGGAACTTCCACTGCAGGCTCTTCACGTGCACCAGCACGACGCCGTCCACCGTGATCCGCATCTCCGGCTCCCTTCCCCCGGCGAGCGCGCTGTCGACGACGATCTCGTGGTCTTTTCTCGCGGCGGTGGCGGCCGTGGTGTCGAGCGGCCCCCGGGCGGCGAAGCTGCGCTTGCCGAAGACGCTCTCGCGGCGGCACACCAGCACGGCGTCCTCCAGCGACGGCCGGGACTTGGTCCGCTTGAACGCGTCCTTCTTGCCGTCGCCGAGGAGGAGGACGACCTCCTCCTGGCTCACCAGGGCGACGTAGTATCCGCCGGCGGGCTCCGGGCTGCTCGCCGTGAACTTGGCCGACCGGAGGTCCCAGAAGATGTCGAGGCGGTCGCCGTCGACGTCGAGCGTCTTGAGGCCCTTCTTGCTCCAGAACGGCCACGGCTTCAGCTCCACCTTGTGGCTGAGCGGCCCGTCGTCTCCTCCGCCTCCGGCGCCGCCGTGGGCAGTGGCGCCGGCGCTGTGCCGGTCGATGGAGATGGTGAAGGACTGGTTGATGAGGTTCTTGTTCCACACGACGGTGATGAGGCGCGGGACGCCGTTGATCTTCGCGCGGTACACGGATACTGTGGAGCACTGAGCCGTCGTCGTCGACGGCGCCGCCACCCTGCCGCACGCCGAGTCGTCGCAGGTCGTCGCGCCATTGTTGCCGCCGTGGTGCTCGTCCATCTCGCTCGATGGCTCGCAAGATTTGGAACGCTTGTGCATGGTCTATCGTAAACCGACGATTTCTCCTGAATTTGCCTCCGTCTCATCAACGATTTCTTCCGAATTGATAATTTGATCGATCAAGAACTCGACTCCTCCTCCATGCGCGTCATGTACTGCACGAATCGCCATGGAAGACATAAATGAGCAACAAATTCATCAGGGAAAAAATGACAAACAAATTCTAGTGATTGTCATGGACAGCTTCCATTTCAAAAGCAATGGAGTCATTCAAAATCAAACAAAACAAAACTAGATTCATTCAAAATCAAACAAAAGAAAAATGACACACTGGGCAGGGTAATTGAGAATTCGAGGTGATAATCAACTTACCTCGTCAATCGTGAGAAGAAGAATAAAAGTGTAAATTTTCAGTTCGCAAGCATGCAAGAAAGAAAATTGAGGAAATGTTGGAGAGGACAACGAACTTGAATGGAAAAGAGAAAGAAACCTCAAATTCGTTGTCACTTTGCACGGATTATTTTGCGTTTTTTGTAGTTGTATGATTTCCCGATATGATTAGGTTCCAAAGAATTCGGGCCATGGTCAGCTGGCTGCTATTTACGTCCACAGGAAAGGTAGCCGCATGCAACGAATTCGCCATGAAAATAGAGTAGAAATAGGCCACGAGCTAACAAAAGGGGTTGATGCTGAATTGCTGATGCTGCCATCATCCCAAAGTGCAAAATACAAGGAACCAGTATTTCGAAACTGACCCGTGCAATCTATTGTTATGGATATTAAAAAATATTCATAGAGATTTTTCATGATTTAATAATTTTGAATTTCGTCATAATTAATAAATACCGAGTCGTACTCGGTTTGGGGTTTTAGTTGTAGCTTTTCCATGTTTTGAAAAATCTAAACATCGAGATCAATAAAAACTGAGTTGTATTAAGTTTACGACGTTAAATTCTAATCTACGGTTATGATAATATGATTAATTGAATTAACTGCTAGATCTTTTTGGTTAATATGTGGGCTATTAGGAAATTTATAATTAGTATAGAGGTATAGATAGATAGATAGAAAGGTAGATTTGATAGATAGATAGATAGTGTTCGAGAACCGGCACCGATAGACCATCGATAACCGAACGCAGAAGGAACACCATAGAAGATCTAAAACTGATGACGACACCGAGACATCATATTTGTTAACGAGGTTCAGCCAAAACCTCCATCCCTGGGATACTGATTACAGGTGCTCCTCCCTGATCCAGCATAATTACAGCGTATCAGAGTTACAACGACCTTCGACCAGTACACCGCCGGCCAGCCACTCCCTCTCGCCGCTTTCTGCTAAGTCACCATGCGGTTACAACAGGTGTACCTCTCTATTTAAGAGAGGGTCTAGGACAGAGTTCGACTCTAACTCTACCCTATACATATTACAACTCCAAGTCCTATTTGTAACCGACTTTGTACACATATTCAACATAAACTCTAACAAACTTCACCTTGGCGAATATGCCATGCCAACTTGAATTTGCTCCATGTGTGAACCTCCATGTACTAGGACTTGAGTTGTTTCCTTTTGCAGCTCACGCCGAGCTGCCCGATAAGCCTGCACCAGGCTCATCATCATCAAGAGTCTCCACTACTCCATAACTTCTTTGTAACGCTCAAAAATTTACAACCAGAATTCTAAACATTTTTGTGTATTAAATCACTGTCTAGAAAAGCTAGGGTACACAATACCAAGTTGCCATATAGAATACATCTTACAAATAACATAAGATTGTCTTACATAAATGCAGCGGAAAACGATAAAGAAAGCCTATAAACAACTAGCCACGTGGAGGCTTCCATTCCACAGGCAGCTTGATGGTGGACTCAACCTATTCCTCCTGATGATCCTCGTTGGAAAGGAACTCCATCTCTGAGAGGGGGAAAGGGAGCAAGACTGAGTACCACCCACAATACTCAACAAGCCACACCCGCAATTATGCACAATGCACGGGGAACAAAGATAGGCTCTGAGTTCATTTGCGTAAAAGCAATTGCAAACAAAAGTAGTTCGCGAACGGGTAAAAGGTTATTTAATTAAACAATATTAATCCATCACCGATCAATGCTACACCACGTTGATTAGGCCTACCCGACCATCCTATCCCTACAGCATATTTGGAGTCAATTAATTAAGGTGAAACTAATCACGGTGAGTCTTGACCAAACACCCATAACCGCGGGCACGGCTATTCAAATACATTTTAGCTTAGGCTAGAGGTGTACAACTGTACCCATAAGACATAGCCCCATACATGTTCCCGTGTGCCGGCATGTCACCACGACACCCCGCGAGAGGCTGTGACAAGACCGTTCATGCAACTCCTTCCTAACTATCTACACCACGCTAAGGTTGCACCTGCCGATAGGGTACACCATTTCAACCAGGCTACCTTCCTTGCGCCACAATGGATCCGGAAGCCGATCAACCCAACCCCGAACCAACCCAACTCTATCACGTCCATTCTCACCAACAATGCCTAGGAGAGGGAGAAGCTACGCTACAAGCCCAGCCGTTGCCTACGCTGGCTTATGGTATGTACGAATAACTGCTCAAGGGGTTCTCACGAACTGATCCTTAATTGCCATGGGTGCGACCAGCAAAACCATGCACCCACAGCCCACCAATAAGGTCAAATTTTAGTTATATAAGTGTCCATGAACATAGTTCTATCCTCCGACATAAAGTCGAATGGTAAATGTAATACTGAGTATTTATTCCCAAGGTGAGCTAGTTGAGTCTAAGCATGGCTAAGCATCCTAGAAATACTTAATAGTCAAGTTGTTACCTAGGCTACAAAGGTATAAAGGGTTATCAAGTTATAGTCATCGAATAGTATATATATAGGTTAAATCTTCCCACATGAAATAATGAAATCATATGCATTTATTTATTTAAAGCAAATAATTTGCATAAAGTAGGTGCAATATGTTCAAGAAAACGATGTAACTTGCCTTGCTCCAGCTCCACAAACTCTACAACTACCCCGTAGTACACTGGAGGGTCGGAAACGTCGGCTTCTATAGCAACCAAAGCACAAACAATTAAAAACCATACATGAGAACACAGAAACATGAGCTGAAACTATTTTTAATGGATTCTCGACATTTTCTAGATTTAATGAAATTTGAATGGAATTAATCGGAGCTCGTAAGAATTAGTTATGAATTTTTAAATGTTCTCTGTGTTTTACTATACAAAAATAATCCCTAAATGATTTATTGCGCATTAATCCAGAATTATGGCGTCAACGGACCGGGAGACCGGCACCGATAGGCAGGCCCCATCGGTCAGCGACGCCTGAGAGGACGACGCACGGTGGACGGCGTCCAACGCGGCCCGGCGCCAGGGCACCACGCGACAGAGCGCGGATGCGGCGGGGCAAGCGGCCCGATGGTCGCCGCCGGCGACCATCCGGCCCCCGAAGAGTGGCGACAAGCAGTGGAGAAGACGGAAAAACGGATAAGGACCTCACCGAGGGTCAGCAACGGCCGGAGGACGGCGAACGGCGGCGAGGAAGAGAGGTTGGCGACGGGGATGCTTCAGGATGTCGTCGCCGACGGGGTTCCGGCGGCGCAAAGTGGCGTAGGAGGCGCGGACGATGTTCGGGAGGTCCTGGCGACTGAGTAGGGCGAGTGAGGGGAAGAAATGCATGAACGAACCGGCGGAATTCTGCGGCCAAAGGCCGGGCAGAAACACTCACCGAAGGGGAAGACAGGGAGAACGGGCCTTCGGCGGTGATGGGGCTCGCGAGGGTGGCGGCCTAGGTGCTACGGAGTACGGTGAAGCCGGTGGTGGCGAGAGGCGAGCGCGGCAGCGCTCGACTAGAAATGGCAGAACACGGCGGCGGCTCAGGTTCATGGTGCTGAGAGGGTTAGAGGGCGCTAGGGGCTCGGGAAGTTGAGGGGAAAAAAGAGGGGCAACGGTGGGGATTTAAGTAGGCATGGGGAGGGCAAGATCGTGGCAGAGGCGGCCGGATTTTGCGAATAGGGGGAAACGGCGGTGAGGGCAGGACGTACGAAATTTGCACAGGGTTGTGTGTGAGAGGGACGGAGGAGTAGGGAAGTGGAGCGGGGACTCGGTCCGCGCAATCCGAACCGAGGGTGGGGGCAGGACGAGGCGGCACGGCGAGCGGGATTTTTCCCCTCCGGCAGATTTGGCCGGTGGAGGAAGACGATCCTAACATGTGGGTCTTAACCCCACATGTTAGCAGCTAGGGCCAATGACGCGGCTGGCGGGCGGGGCCCAGATGGCAGTGAGGGAGGCAGGGTGAAGCGGCATGCACGGGCGTAAGGGAGGCGTGCGGGAAGCTGGGCCACGGGAGCAGGCCAGAACAGGGGCAGGCCGCGGCCCAGGAGGAAAAGAAAAGAGAAAAAGAGGAAAAAGGAATGGGAAAAAGGATTTCCAGGAGCTTTTTAATTTTGATAACACGTTTTGATTTATTAAAAATACTTCCGGTGCTCTAAAAATTCCACTAAAAATCCTGTTAGTGTATTTTGGCAAGAGGAATACAAGAAAAATACTCCCAGCCATGGTAAATTGATATTTTGTATTTTCACCCTTAATTACTTTCTATTGCCTTATTTAAATAATTTCTTTGAGTATTTTCTTGGGTATATTTTTGTGTGGCTCTATTAAGGGGAAAATCTCAGGGTGTGACATTCTTCCACTGGACTTCACCTGTAACAGTGATATACCTTCTCTTGTATCATCATAGTTGTCTTGCCAAACGAAATTGGATTCCTTCTTAACTTGCACACACCCGACTCCTAGATCGTTATGAAGAGAACCATTTCTTCCTTGGTGTCTTATGAACCGTGCCAATAATTCCAACACACACGCTTTTCACATCCTTGGACTGAGTACCTAATACTTTGAGAAGTTCACCATTGCCTCAAATCGCTCGAAGAATATTACCACGATAGCACCCGCTCTTCCTCGTCTTCAATGACACAAATTCTCATATATCCCCATCATGCCGACCCGTAGATCTTGGATATATCATGTACAACCATACAATTCCGTTGATGCTATCAATGCAATTGACCGCCTGCTGCCCTGGGATCGCCGCCACCTCCTCTCGTCAGAGACGGTAAGTCGAGTTCCGCCGCCTGCACCGCCACCTATTGCACCAAAGGTCCGTGTCCTGCAGCTTGCTTGACAACACAGCTCTAACTTCCGATTGACTACCCATCAATCTAGCCGTGAGCCGAAGCTGACAAATCACCACGCCATCTTCCTAGCCGCCAAACGACCCGAGTGCCATGTCTAGCCATTTCCCTGTCGAATGTAGCTAACCGAAAGGCCCGGACCACCCGTCCAGAGTGTTCGAATCCACTGACTGAATCGTTGATCTCTTCCAGCTTCAATCAACCCTTAGTGTCACATCTAACCGTCTCCCTGTTGAAAGCAGCTCACCAAAAAGTTCAGGCCACCCGTTTGAAGTGTCCGACACCACTGATTGGATCACCAATCGCTTCAGCTGCCATCAACCCGAGCACCATGCATGTTCGCCTCCTTGTTGATTACAGCTCATGGAACGATCCAGGCCACTGCCCGAAGTGTTCGATCCACCGATCAAATTTCATTGATCACCATCGTGCTCCTCCTTGCGTCAATGTCCCTCCCTGAATATTATGTGCAATAGTCGCGGTGTAGGGCACCTCCATCGCGCCTCTAATCATGGATCTTCCGCAGGCTCTGATACCACTTGTTAGAGAACCGGTACTGATAGACCATCGATAACCGAATGCGGAAGAAACGCCATAGAAGATCCAAAACTGATGACGACACCGAGGCACGATATTTGTTAACGAAGTTCAGCCGAAGGCTATATCCCCGGGACACTGATTACGGACGCTCCTCCTAGATCCAACATAATTACAACATATCAGAGTTACAACGACCCTCGAACGGTACGCCGCCGGCCAGCCACTCCCTCTCGCCGCCTTCTGCTAAGTTATCGTACGGTTACAGCAGGTGTGCCTCTCATTTAAGACAGAGCCTAGAACACAGTTCGACTTTAACTCTACCTTATACCTATTACAACTCCAAGTCCTATTTGTAACCGACTTTGTACACATATTTGACACAAACTCTAATCGATAGAACAGTTTTCCTTTGAAACGAAATTCACATTTTGACATTTATATTGACAGATACACTTCATATGTTCCAGAGCTAAGGAACCTCATTACCTTGCTAATTGGAGGCGATTTTCATGAATGAAGCCATGTCCGAGGATGAAACAATTGATAGTTTTGAGAAATCTTCATGGTCTTGGCATAATTGATTGTGTGCACGTTGAAGTGTGTGGATAAAAAAAAACCCTAGCTAATTGGTTCTCAAAGCTCAAAACCTACAACAATCAACTGCCATGGACCAATACCAAATGGGATTATTAGCGTAAACTTCCTTATGTATGTAGATATATCCAATAATTAATATAATAGCCTTGCAGGGGAAATGAAAATTAATGCTAAAATCAGACAAGATTGCAGAAAACCATAAGAATCTGACGGGTGCAATCCCTTTTCTGGATTTAACATCTGTCACAATGATCTTGGAAGGCCTGTCGTACCAATTGTAGCACAGTTCAGCACATTTCCAATCAAGTTGCTCTTTTGAGGCAGCTTTGTGGTGCTTGTGCATGCCCTGATCGACCAACTCTCTGACTGTTATCGAAATTTAGTAACCAATCGGATCCAAAACTAGTAGAAATTACTCTATTTTTTAATAAATAACGTTATTAACTTTTGATATGACGTTTATCTATTTGTTTAATTTAAAAAATTTAAGTAAATATGATTTGTTTTGGTGTGACCTAGTCTATCGTTAAAGGAAATTTAAGCATAACTCATATTTTCGTACATTTACACTAATTTTTTTAATAAAACAAATGGTCAAATATTACGATAAAAATTAACGGTGTTATTTATTAAAAACTAGAGGTAGTAAATTGGAAGGAACTGACGTCACCTGGAGTAAACTGGGCATCACCTGGAGTAAACTGGACTATGCCGGTAAATGAACCCTCTGAATATGATCCAAAAAGAAAGGGACCAAAATGAAAAAAGAATGCAACAACAACATCAGATCGTTGGCAGCGTTACAAAATTGTCCGACCCAAAAAAGTGGAATTTTTACTGTTACTAATTTAATTTTTTTTAATTTACAAAACTAATTTTTATTTGAACTTTTTGCAGATCTACCCTCTTGCCGCCGTGGGCCACGGCGGTATTTAAATATCGCCGTGGCCTAGGGCGGCGAATGGCATCCCCGTTCGGCCGCCGTTAGCCCGGGGAGGCCACGTGGCCTTGCCGCCCTGGGGGGACGACGGCGAATGCCCCCAGGGGGCCGAATGGGCGGCGAATGCATAGGACCGTCCGCACTGCGATCGGACGGTCCGAATCCTCGGAATGCTAATTTTTAACCCCAAAATTTTTAAAAATTTATTTGTCAAAATTAAATTCTTAAATTCTATTTATTGTGCCATTGCATTTATTGGGTGGATGTTTTTAAAAAAACAAATATCATAGATTGTTCACGTCGTGAAAAGAACTTGTCAAACTGAGGGTATTTCCAGATCGCCACTCGCATTCCACTCCTCGTATGTCTGGATCGGCACTCGCAATCCACTCCTCCCCGTCTTTCACCTATACGCTTCACAAAATTTAGTTTTAATCGTGGTTTAGGGTATGTTTTTTAAACTTTTTTTTTATAATCCGACGATGGTAGGCGTTGGTTTGTAAAATCGTACTGATCATTTTTTCAAGTTTATTTTCGGTAAAACTTAATTAATGACATGGTAATAGGCCGGTCCGTTTTACGTGAGGGGCTTAGGACCCCAGGCGAACGGAATGTTAGGGCCTATAAATTTTTTTCCCAAATTTTTGCGCAATGTACATACTGAATGATTTTTAATTCGACATTGGAAGACGATATATTCTATTATTCGTCATCCGCTTGGTCGATACTTAACGCAGTTCATGTATAATAGCATAGTGATATTAGCTAGATGCGAACCGTTCGCATTGCGGCATGATGAATGCGACACCCATAGTACGAAATACAACAAGAGAGACTACATTGTTAGCAGTACAATGTATCTGAAGGATGAGATCAAGTCTACAGGGGGTGAATATGGACATGGCAAATTTAAACAAGTAATGCGAGACCTCTAAATAAATAAATACAACAATAGCCCCTAGGTCATACGCCTCCTCGTCCTCCTAGGCTGCGCTCGCACGTGCCCACGCGAGTACGTCAGGCGGTCCGCCGGTACCCCACGGGTGGCTCGGATCGCCTGAGCAGCAGGGGAAGCACCGGCGTCGTGCGGCTGTGTGTGCGGTGCACCTCCGAGCTGTGACAACCCGATCACGTCCTGCTCCGGAAGGAGGTCGTCCTCGGTAGAGATCCAAGCAGAGGTGCTCGGGGCAGATCCCCGCCCAGTGTCCCTCAGGTGGTGGTGAGATCCGCCGCGTGGGTCTGGTAAAGAAAAGCTCGCGTCAGCCGCATAAAAAGTGCAGTTAGTTATGGAGAATAGGTTCAATCCTGACGTACCTGGAAGATGGCAGTTGTGCTCCGTCACGATTGACACGGACCAACAGTCGTCATATTTCTTCCTGGATGCGTACATCCTCCATGGACATCCATCGCTTGAACTTGCACATTTCACTTCGAATACTGATCCGGTGGACTTTGATACCCAGAACTCCCTCCCAAGTGACACGGCCCACATCTTCACAGCCTCTGTCAACTGTGCTTTTTCGGTGTATCTAGCGCCTTGCACCACTTCATTCTGCCGATACTTCCATGCCACGGTGTGCCCCTCTGAGACAACGAGTCCGGATAAGTCCTCGTTGTCCCATTCTGCCGGGTATACATCGTCCTCCGAAGAATCATTATCCTCCATATGCTCAGGTTCTGAGTCTTCAATTTCCATCTCCTGTACTAGATCTGGGTGTCTCTCCCCTTCATCTGCAAATCCCCCCGGTCCCATGTCTTCTTGGCCTCCTTCCTCTCCGGCACCCTCGTCTTCTGCCTCATTTTGGTCCCCTGTTTTATCGGGCCCTTTCGCTGTACTCGAACCAGCCTGATCAATGCTGACCACGTCATGTACTACCACTAGGATGCTCGGTGCCTATCCTCGCTGCAGTGCACTCTCCACAAAAAATACCCAGCTGGCCGTCGAATCTACTGGCATCAATTCCCACCAAAAACCTTCCATAGCCCAGCTAACCAGTGCGTACACCGTAATTGCATTTACTTGAGGATTTACTCCGAATCCCCTCATTAACCAATTGTAAACTCCAAGAAAACTTCTCTCAGCTGGAGCTATAATTCCCTTTTGTGCTACGTTGAACTCCGATAAATCTACCCCATATTGTCCTTCTCTGACATTTCCTTCACCGTGGTATATCGCGAATACAACTCTATTTGACATTTCTGTTCACAAAAAAGATTTTATTAATCTGTACTAATCAATATTCGTTCCATAAAAAGGCTATACGTATGAGTCAAACCATTACCGTTTCTATATTTTACGAACTAACCCAGCGGCGCTAATAAAGTTATACGCTAGGTTTATCTAACGTGTCAAAATAACGTATACCAACGATGGCCATGGCGGAGCATATTTATTTCTAAAATATCTAGAATTTACTACCTGTCCGCTATGTTCTTCTAGTACGGTCAAATAAATTTAACACTAATGATGATTATGCCAAACCGCTAATATTTTCATACTATGTCAGGTATTACTCTACGCGTCTAGTACTAATTAACACTTATCTAAAAAATTGACTACATAACAGAGGGAGAGCAAAAAAATACCTGGATTCGGCTGAAAAATCTGCGAGGGCTTCACCGCTGTACTGCTCCTCCTTTCCCTCAGCTCTATTGAACGAACGCTGGAGGCGAAAGGAAGAAATGACGTGCTGGCGAGTGCGTGAATGGATTTTATACGGGAGGGCTAAAAACCGCCGTCCCCCAGAGCGGCGATTGGCCTATAAACTGCCCTGGGGGACGGCGGCGAATGATCGTCCCCCAGGACGGCAAGGCCACGTGGCTTCCCCGGGCTAACGACGGCCGGCGCCGTTAGCCGCGCCTGACGGGGATGCCATTCACCGCCCTGGCCCACGACAGTATTTAAATACCGCCGTGGCCCATGGCGGCAAGAGGGTAGATCTGCAAAAAATTCAAATCAAAAATTAGTTTTATAAATTAAAAAAAATTAAATTAGTAACAGTAAAAATTCCCAAAAAGCGTCTAACTAGGCCTGGCCCACTTGTCCGACGGCGTGAGGCCCAGGTGGGCCCAACACAATGCATTACGCTGCTTCGACATGGCCGGCGAGCGGCGCGTGGAGCAAGGCCGCCGATTGCTCCGCCGCCGTAGCCGGCGACGAAGACGACGACGACGACGTAAGCCCAGCTCGATCTGCGCGTGAAATACCAAACAGACCTTCTCAGATGACAATTTTAAAGTGGCTGATTTATCTTTTTTTTATCATTAGTTTCGCTAGATTATATGCTGCTCTAACTAATTGTCTATCCCTTTCTCTCCGTACATCTTTTTTGGAGGTAGAGGTCGGATTTTATCTATTTTTTAAAAAAATTGTCTATCCCCTCTACGTATAATTTCTATGTTATGTAGCTCAAATTTGAATTTTTATCGACCGTCCAATTAAATTGATCCGTTTCTAGGATATATTCAGCCTTTGTTGGTCGCGCAAACTAAATCCGTGGGTAGTACACACGTCGATCGATCTTCTAGAGCGACCGTACCGCCGGCGATCGACCAGAGTATCCCATCAACTCCGGCGCTGACCGGAGCGGTCGACGCCGGTGATAAAATTGCATATATAGTCGGCGGCGGCGGCCGAAACTTTTGCCTGCAGCACGTACAAGTAGAATGCGTCGGTGATCAGTCATATACTAGTCGTTTTTGCCAAGAATCGGTTGGTGTGAGGAGTATGCGTGTTTTGAATGTTTCCTCGAAATCAGTTAACTTTAGATGATTTATATATTCTTACTCACAATTAGTGACTAAATTGATTATGCAGTAGTACACCTGTTCTTGCGTGGAAAATTAAAGCTGCAGAGAATTAGTGCACGGGATGAGTTGTCGGGCTTGGTACTCGATCGCACTGGTTCATATATTGTCCAAGTCTCTGGAATTAATTGATCGATCCATTTGACATGGGCAAAGTTTATGATGTACTACGTGCGCAACCCAACTTAATTTCCTACGTTTTGTGTCACCATCAACGTACATGTATACGTGAACATGTGCACGTGCACTGAATCATATAGAGATGTCAAACTGTCCATGTGCTAAAAAATGAGAAGCCATTTTGGGATTGCAAGCAACCCGTCATAATTTTAAGCATCAATAATTTGTAAACCGAAGGCTTACATATGCTTTATACACGTCTCATATAGCACTTCTCTCCAGATTTTTTTTTATATCCCACCCCTTTCTCCTGCACTCCCACCTACTCTCATTTTTAGCGTAAAAAAATTACTCCCTTATATATCCTGAATATTGAATATTGATTATCTCATAACACGCTACCTAAAAAAGTTACTATGCAAAATACATCCTGCCATTGAAAAATTACTGACGCAAAATACATCCTATCACTTTATTTTTTACGAATATGTTTTATTCTTTAGTTTTTATTTTTTTTTCTACAAACATATTTTTAGTTTTAATTATATTGCGAATACGTATTTGTGTAAGGTTTACTAGCATGTATTTTTTTTCTATTTGTAATATATTTACTTTCGCATGCCCCTGACAAAAGTGCTAGTAAAAAAATTTTCAACCATCGTAGAGGCTGGATAATAAACCTTTTACTAGGGGTATTATTACATTCAACTGTACATAGATGAAACAATTACAAATCTGCCAAAAACAAAGAAATAAGAAAAGGCATCTCCCCAACACACACAAAAAATCATGGCATTGGCATGGATGAGGCAATCGCAGCGGTGCTAGTTGCCTATGTCCCATGTTCCTGTTTTGCGTCACTAGATGACCGGCAATGGTGAGGAGGCCACCCACCGATCCATGGTTGTCTCGTCATCTAGATCGGGATGCCTACAGCTTGTCGCCACTCTAAACACAACCCTCTGCCACCGAGAATCGCGAGGTCCGTCCAAGATCTGCGAGCTCAGGATGCGCCATGTCCAGACAGAAGCCAGCCAGAGTTGGAGATGGGCCCGCCCAATATAATGCCCCTCTCCCGTTAACCAATACGGGCCAACAAAAGAGAAGCGCATTTACTTGCAATACCTGTACTACTCCTAGGAGACTAGCTGGTACATACAGGACATCGATGGATCATCGCCAAACCTGCTTTATTTATTTCAACATAGTCCTTATATAGGTTGTAGCCTCGGACAGAACCCGAGACATATAATGATGCATTACAAAAGTCGGCAATGGAAAACACGGATAGACCTAATACCCACAAGCAAAAGCTTAGGACCTAGACCGAAACGCTAAAACTCGTCGTACTCGGCTTGCTTCTGAAAATATCCATTGAGGGTAGGGTCATCATCTTCATAGACTTCTGAGGTAAAATTTGGCAAGGGTGAGTACACGAGGTACTCAGCAAGTCACGAAAATAAGTAGCATGCAAAATTTTAGCAAAGAAGGCTAGAGTTTATTTTGCAAACGTGATTTTTAAAGATTTTTGAGTTTTCAGAAAAATTCTAAGTGTGCTCTTTAAGTTGTTGGAAAGAAGCTCACACTTCAATCCATTCCGTGAGTTACTTTGCAACAACTTACCACAATTAAGTTAATCGGGAAGCGACTCGCATCTCGACCCATTCCACAAGTCGGAGACTTGTCACATTTTTCGATTCAGAGCGTACTCTCTATTAGTACCTCCATTTAGGTGTATTCTCATGTTCAAAATCTTTACTTAATTCAAACAACTCAACTATAGTGCTTTTCAACACCCCGGGTCACACAGGCCCGGTTCAGGCCACACAGGCCATCCATCAGTCACACAGACCGATTATGGTAACGAGTCCCAACCCACAAAACAATTGCACAGATATTTTTTTAAAAATAAAATCTACGCTAGAGGAATCATTTCACATCCACCCATAACCGTGGGCACGGCTGTTCGAACAGTTTATAAACCTTTGTAAAGGGTGCACTCTTTACCCACACAACGCGAGCTTACTCCTACACTGACCAAGCGGGGAGGTTCATGGCAAAGCCTTTCCAAAGCCTTCTCAGGATAGTACGTTGCCCTATAAACGGGTTTACGTAACCAAGTACCATGAACTCACTTCTTGTATTTAGGAACGGAGGTATATCGCTCTCATGGCCATCCACTCTCACATATATTAGCAACCGAATGATCCTAAGAACACTAATTACTTGGTTAGGGCGTCTCATTCTACCCGTGTGGTCGCACTGTATTATGCTCAGCGCATTTTCCTAAGAAAACGGTCCTTATATGCCATGTGAAGTCGGAGCCACATAGGCGACGACGACCCATGACTAGATTTTTATAAAACGGATTTAGTTCGCAAATGCTTGACCAAGGGTGTCGAGATTTTAAAACCATTTTAAATATACCCTAGGTTTTCTCACCGTCAAGTTTTAATTTAAAATAAAAGGGGATCGTCAATACTCGTACCCAAATACGAGTACCAGGACGACAGGGGTTACAAAGGACAGGGCAAACAAATTAATCAAGGAAGGAATTATGCAACAAATGGGTTAGGCCTGATAGATTCGACTTGCGAACCGCGGCCGAAACAATCGTGTTCCTAAATATGCATACTTTGGAAATCAAAATAATTTTCAAAATATGGGTTCAATATGTTCAAGGGTGACTTGCCTTGCTCCTGGTCCTGCGGGTCCTCGACGAAATCCTCGGACTGTGGCTCCTCGATACCGGTTTCTACGCGTCACAAAAAGAAAACAAATAAAAACACCCAAAATCAGGACCTATCTTGTATAACTAATAGTACTAGTGTATAGATCTTATTTTTAGAAAAAATTTGAGAGTTGAATGGGCTCAAACGGAGTTACGGTTTAAAAGTTATGATTTTTGAAAGTTTTACTCAATTTCTTGTAAATAAAAAAGGACTGAAAGTTATTTAGGAAAGAAAAGGAATAAAAGAAAAATAAAAGAAAATGGGCATACGAGTCTGACTAGTGGGGCCCTAATGTCAGTAGGAGAGAGAGAGAGGGCTGAGCGGATTCGGAGGCTGACAGGTGGGGTCGGCCAGTCAGTGAGAAGAGTGAGGGATTGGGGCTAACATGTGGGACCAGGGTGTCATCAGAGGGGAGAGGAGGATGGATGCGCTGACAGGTAGGGCTGGCTTGTCAGTGGCTAAGAGAGGGGAGACCAAGGTGGCCCGAGGTGGTCCGCGCCGGCTGACGCGGCACATCGCGTGGCATGCCACATCGACGTGGACCAGTGGCTGACCCCGGCGCAGATCAATAGCCGATGGTGATTGGAGTCGATCTCGCCGCCGGCGGCAAATCTTGGTGAGCGGCCAACGGTGGCGAAAAGCAGAGAGGACGGGGAATTCGGTGAACGGCTCGAATTGGATGATTAGGCGGCGGAGGAGGGCTGGCAGCAGCGTCCAGTACTGGCGGCTGTGGCGAAGGTCATATGGTTGTCACCGGTGACCATTTGAGCAGCGGAGGGGCTCAGGATTTGGTCGTTTGGGGGCGGTGTATCGAGAGGAAGAGATGGGAGGAGGCTATTTGGTCACTACCTGTGTCAATGTCGCAAATTAGGTCGGCGGCGGTGGAAATTGGGGATTTCCCAACCCAGGGCTAATCGGCGTAGGGGATGGATGGAAGGGAGTCACGGGACTGGGGAGAGTATGGTGGTGGCGGCAGATAGGTTGATTGGGGTCTAGAACGGCGGCAATGCTCGGGTCAGTACGCGGCGGAGAGCGGTTCTCGGCGGTGAGCTAGCTCGGCTTGGTTTCTTGGTGGCCAGAGGAGAGGGGGGTGCTGCCCTATTTATAGAGAAGCCATGGCGCTAGTGGATGGTGGACAGAGGCAGTGGCAACAGGGGGATTAGCTCAAGCTTGGCCGACGAGACTCAACAATGGCGCAACTCACTGTGGATGGTGTCACACGCGACAGAGGTGAAAAACAGGGAGGGGAGATGATGGCGAAACAACGAGACGATGTGCTTGCGAGTGTGCATTGACTCTCGGGACTCGGCGCCGAGGAAAAAAAGCTGCGGCAGCCATGTCTTCTTTGACTCTAGCACTTAGGTTGAGGTGACGGCACGGATTTCTCGCTGGGGCTCTGGCGGGATGGGACGGAGGGGTTGATGACGGTGCCTGGGGCTTAAAGAGGGCGAGACAGGGAAGTATGGGCGAGGAGGGATCGAGAGAGCTCGGGAGAGAAGAGAGAGAGAGAGAGAGCGACAGGAGGAGGAAGATGATGACGTCGTCGGGACTGACAGGCGGGGCTGAGGTGGAAGAGGGGATCGTGGCCGTCCACGTGTGGCATCGAGCGGCCGAGAGGGAGAGCGGAGGCTTGTGTTGCTAACATGCAGGGGCCGTGCATGTCGGAGGAGTGAACTCCAACCGCGGGGAGTCTGGGGACCCCCCTTTGAGGTTCGGCCAGGGGAGCTGTCCACAGGACGGCTGCGGCGTCGGATCGATGGCATGCAAGGGAGACAGGAGAAGTAGATAGGTACGGGCCGCGCGAAGGCGTAATACCCTACTCCTGTGTTTGTCTGATATGTGAGAGGTGAATGTGGTTTGTTCTTACAGGGTGTTCTTCAAGGGTGCTCAAGAGCTCGCCCTCACTTGGGAACGAACTCAGTCTTTTGTTTTCTGGAGTAGCTCAAGAAGCTCCTTCCTCTCTGCTGGCATGGATCCTCCTTTCATAGTCCAAGGAGAGTCCATAGTGCCTAGCTCACATGTCAGGAGAAAGCGTTTCTAGGTACGATATGTCTTGTCGCACATGTCCGCCTGCTGAGCCACGCCGGAGTTGGTTCGGCACGTCTAGTCGTCACGTTGCTCGGCTGCTGCGGGCGGCTAGGTCATGAAGATGTGACAGCGCACGCCACCGCTGCTAGAGTGTGGAAAAATGAAGCCCTCTTAGTCAAAAGTTTTCTGACTGCACAGGGAGCCGGCCCACGGGGGGCCATCATGAGAGTCCACGCACGTTCGAGCGGGCGACAGGCGCGATACGTCCCGTCGCCTTGCCATTAATGCGGGTAGTTGGAACAGTTGGTCCGCTCGAGTCAAGCTCGGGCCCGGGGCAGAGAGCTCATCGAGCCCTTCGCACGCACAAGGCGTCGAGTTCTTCGGAGACCGAAGCTGTGGGCCCTGGGACCGGGGGGCGAGACCCGAGGCCGGGAAGTCCCAGCAATGTGCCCCAGGGACGCGACCCGGGGCCGAGGAGGTGGGTCCCGGGACCAGGGGGCGAGGCCCGGGCCTGGGAAGTCCTAGTGATGTGCCCCGGGGACGCGACTCGGGGCTGAAGCTGTGGGTCCCGGGACCGGGGGGCGAGACCCGGGGCCGGGACTGTGGGTCCCGGGACCGGGGGCGAGACTCGGGCCCAGGAACATCCCAGCAATGTGCCCCGGGAACACGCCCTGGGGCCGTGCCCCGGGACAAGGGGAGCGCCCTTTCCCGGGAATGCCCCCGAGGCCGGGGGCCCGAGGTGAATGCGGGCGGTCGTTGCAACGCTCTCGGGGAAGGTGCACCCGGGCCCGGGCAGTGCTCGGGCCCCAGGTACTTGGCAGGAAGACGGCCATAGCCGGCCGTCACCAGTGCAGAATGTGGGCCCCAGAGGAGCTAACGTGGCCGAAGATCCACGCGTCCCCGGGGTATGTGGGGCCCCCAGTCCCGTTTTGTCGACAGTGGCCCCTGGCCCTGTTGCTCGGCCAGGACCCACTTTGGGCAGGAACAGGGCCACGTCTTTGAGAAACAAGGGGATGCGGGGCCCACCTGGTTTGACAGAAGACGAGATGGGGCGACCGACGGCCATGATTGCGTCGCCGCACCAACTGACATCCCTGCAGCCGTAGAAGAGGGGGATGCCAGGGCCCAGCCGTCTCCCACAAGGGGGAGCGGGCCCTGTACTTTTTGCTGCCCAGCGAACAGGAGCAGCGCGCGAACGCACGATGCTAGACTCCACGCTGGAGCAAATGGCGATCGCCGCCGGCCAAGTGCAGGCGGCAGCCCAACGGGAGCGGCGGGAGTCCGCCCGGGTCCGGGTGGATCTCGAGAGCGGGTGGGCAGCGATCGCAATGGCGATGCAGCAGCTCACTGCCCGTATAGTTGCCACCGAGATCTTCGTGGCGACCCGCCGGCTGGAGATCGAGGCGGCAGAGAGGCGCGTCGTCCAATTGGAGGCCGCCGCCAAATCCGCCGCCGACGAGGCCTCCCGCGCCCGGTCCGAGATGGAGGCGCGGGAGAAGGAAATATCCTCCTGGGAGGAACGCGTCCGAGCCCAAGAGGCCGGGCTCGTGGCCCGAGAGCATGAGATCACCACGCGCTAGGAAGCCGTGGTGGTTCTCGAGGAGGCACGGAGAGCCGTGGCCGGCACCGCTGCAACGGTGGCGGGGTTCTTCGTCCGCTGCTAGCGCCTCGTGGAGCCGATGACCGACGAGCAGTTCGAGGAAGATGGCAGTCGTCTTCTGACACCGCCCGGGGTCCGGTCCGAGGAAGACGAGTGACCTCCCCCCGGACGACGACATGTCCCGGCCTCCGCTCATGCTTGCGCTCTTTGCTTATTGTGTCTGTCTGCTGCTGTTGTTGTTGTTTTTTTTTTTTGACTTCCCAGGCCCGGGAACGCCAAGTACCAGGCGCCATCCGACTCCGAGCGCCAACAGCCGCGAACGGCCGTAGCGCCTAAGTCCCCTTTCCGGGTCCTGGGGCAGCTGCCTGCCTTGGGGGCTTGGTCCCCGAGGACAGCGAGCGTGATAGTCGCCCGCCTCGGGAACTCGGTCCCCGGGACGGTTAAGTCCGTCTTCCGGCCCCTGCCGCCCCGGGAGCTCGGCTCCCGAGGGCAGCGAGCTTGATAATTGCCCGCCCCGGGAACTCGGTCCCCGATGACCGCGAGCAACTGAGCGCGAGTCTTCCGGGCCCGGGGGCCCTCCATGCCCCCAAGCGCTACTGGCCCCGGGAGCGCAGCGAGGCCGCGGGGAAAGACTGCTAGAGAGAGAGAAAATACGAAAAGATGCCTCACGTGTGTTAGGTATGGCCGAAGTGCTGAGCTCGTGCCTATTGGCTCGCTGGGAGCCCCTCGGGAACCGACCTTGACCGTGCGCGGGGGTTGCCAGACAACGAAGCACCCGTCGCTTCGGCGGTGGTCGGCGAGGAATTGGCCAGGCCGAGCACCGCTGCCCGCCCCGGGAATCTAGGCTGGCCCGACGGGGGGTTCTGCCCGAGACCCCGGGGCATCGACAGTGCCCGGGGCGCGGTCCACGACCCGGCCATCAGGCCTCGGCAACCGGGGCAGCGCTAACCCGGCGGCCCTCGCGCCCGGCCCCGGCAGGTTCCGCTTTGCCCCTGGGGCCGAGGAGAACAAAACACATGGCCATACAAACGGGAAAAGAATAGAAATTGAGCAATGTTTAAAGTCGGATGAGATTACGTATCTGGATGTTGAAAAAAGGGTGGTATGGCTCCGCGAGCATGATCCCGGGGCCAGGAGCGCTGCCAGCCCCCAGGCCAGGAATTGCGCCGGAAATGAACCTGGGATGGGCCCCCCCAGCCCACGTCCAGGTTTGGAAAGAAAACCGGTGCAGGCCGAGGATGGGTCTAATCTGCATACGATGAACCGTGAGAGTACTTGGCTCGTTCCTTTGTCCATTCCATGCTACGAATCGTGGCGTCTACCACCTCCCAAGGGCCTCTTTGCGGTCGCAACCGTGCGGAGGAAAGGATTGCGCATAAGTATTTTGCCCCCTAGCAGCGGAAAAAACCGAGCCCGAAGCCAACCAGGCGGGACACCGCAAGCCTGCGGGGGCCCGGGGCGCCGCGCAGAGGGGCGCACCCACGGCCCCGGGGCTTGGACAATGTCCGAGGTTTAGCAGGATGGGATACGGTAGCTCGCTGGTAGGGAACCAATAATTATGCGCAAAACCCAGCCGCCGCACGGGCGTGGCCCGATTATGCCCCCAGGGGGAGACCGCCACAAACTCAACACACAGAAAAAGACAAAAGGCACGAGAACATAAAGCATACTGAAAAAGCTGCTTAGGGGATGCATATGGGGGCCCCCGGCCAGCTGAGATTTGGAGAAAACCGGCGCTGGCCCGAGCACCCCGCAACTTACAGGATTTATTTACGGATAGAATTTGCGGAGATGCTCGATGTTCCAGGGATTGGGAAGCGGGGTCCCATCCTCCTGGCCCAGTCTTACCGAGCCCGGTCGGGAGGCACCGATCACCAGGAAGGGGCCTTCCCACATGGGGGAAAGTTTATTCTTTCCGGCATGTGTGAGGACACGGCGGAGGACTAAGTCCCCGACCTGGAGTGATCGGGCCCGAACCTTACACTGATGATAGCGCTTGAGGCTCTGCTGGTAACGAGCGACTTTTGCGCTTGGGGATAGCGCGATTTGGCATCGCGGAGTACCTCGCTGACGAAGTACACCGGCTTCTGTTGCATGCTCACCAATCCCGGCCTGACGGGGGCCGGGAGCTCGGGCTCAGCTCCCTCGGGAGGGAGCGAGCTCCCGTGATCGGGAACAGATATGGGCCCGGGACCCGGGGGCCCCGGCTGGAATGTGGTGGATATGTGCCCGGGACCTGGGGGCCCGGGCTGAGATATGGAATGAATCGGGACGGCTTCCCCGGACCCACTCTCGCCAAGGCGATGCTGTCCGGGTAATCGCGCCCCGTCTGGTTGTGAAAATGTTTAGGTTGTTCCGGGTGCCGCGTCCCCAGACTCGCACTCGCCTTGGCGAGGCTGCCCTGGTTCGGGCTCCCCAGTGCCAGGCCCCGCGGGGAGTCTGGGGACCCCTCCTTTGAGGTTCGGCCAGGGGAGTTGTCCACAGGACAGCTGCGGCGTCGAATCGATGGCACGCAAGGGAGACAGGAGAAGTAGACAGGTTCGGACCGCGCGAAGGCGTAATACCCTACTCCTGTGTGTATCTGATATGTGAGAGGTGAATGTGGTTTGTTCTTATAAGGTGTTATTCAGGGGTGCTCAGGAGCTCGCCCTCACTTAGGAACGAACTCAGTCTTTTGTTTTCTGGAGTAGCTCGAGAAGCTCCTTCCTCTCTGCTGGCATGGATCCTCCTTTCATAGTCCAAGGGGAGTCCACAGTGCCTAGCTCACATGTCAGGAGAAAGCTTTTCTAGGTACGATATGTCTTGTCGCACACGTCCGCCTGCTGAGCCACGCCGGAGTTGGTTCGGCACGTCTAGTCGTCACGTTGCTCGGCTGCTGCGGGCGGCTAGGTCGTGAAGATATGACAGCGCACGCCACCGCTGCCAGAGTGTGGAAAAATGAATCCCTCTTAGTCAAAAGTTCTCTGAGTGCACAGGGAGCCGGCCCACGGGGGGCCATCATGAGAGTCCACGCACGTTCGAGCGGGCGACAGGCGCGATACGCCCCGTCGTCTTGCCATTAATGCGGGTAGTTGGAACAGTTGGTCCGCTCGAGTCAAGCTCGGGCCCAGGGCAAAGAGCTCATTGAGCCCTCCACGCGCACAAGGCGTCTAGTTCCTCGGAGACCGAAGCTGTGGGCCCCGGGACCAGGTGGCGAGACCCGGGGCCGAGGAGGTGGGTCCCGGGACCGGGGGGCGAGGCCCGGGCCGGGAAGTCCTAGTGATGTGCCCCGGGGACGCGACCCGGGGCTGAAGCTGTGGGTCCCGGGACTGGGGGGCGAGGCCCAGGCCCGAGAAGTCCCAGTAATGTGCCCCGGGACCGGGGGGCAAGACCCGGGGCCGGGACTGTGGGTCCCGGGACCGGGGGCGAGATCCGGGCCCGGGAACATCCCAGCAATGTGCCCCAGGAACGCGCCCCGGGGCCGTGCCCCGGGACAAGGGGAGCGCCCTTTCCCGGGAATGCCCCCGGGACCGGGGGCCCGAGGTGAATGCGGGCGGTCGTCGCGACGCGCCCGGGGAAGGTGCACCCGGGCCCGGGCAGTGCTTGGGCCCCAGGTACTTGCTGGGAAGACGGCCATAGCCGGCCGTCACCAGTGCAGAATGTGGGCCCCGCAGGAGCTAACGTGGCCGAAGATCCACGCGTCCCTGGGGTATGTGGAGCCCCTAGTCCCATTTCGCCGACAGTGCGGATTTTAATCCGGCGCGCGGGCGGTTGGGCCAAGCGGGCCGACGGGGAGAGGAGAGAGAGAGTAGGCCGAAAGAGAGACAGGGCGGCCCATCTTGCACAGTGCCATCTAATATTTTTCTAGGAACTGTTTTGGGTTTGTTTTTGAGGATTTGAATTTGGAATTTGATTTTAAATGGGATTTTTGAATTTAGGGAAAATTAGGGGTTTTTCTTTTGGATGGGGCTCTTGGGACTGATTGAGAAGGGATTTTGAGATCACACATGGTACCAAAATCATAGATTCGATCGAGAGCCAAATTTTTGCAATTAGGTTTTTTTATTTAAAATAATTTTAAAACAAGGAGAAACAAGGGCATTACAACCAAGGTAGAGGCGGCTGGAGGTGACCGGATGCAGACCGTGGATGGACATCCCAAGTCCCCAAGGTGAGGGATGTGGCAGATCAGAGGCTGGTAGATATGGTGGTCTCCGTCCTTGCCGCCGCCCAGAGCACGACGCCTACCGCCGTGAGCGCATCGCAGTTATCCCTAACAACGTCGGAGGAGGACAAGAGCGGCGAAGATGGAAGGCCTCCTTGCCCCGTGCACGGGAGGCCGGTGCTGTTGCCGCCTTCTCTTCACAGTGTCGTTGCCGTCATTGCCCTAGAGCGCCGCCGCCCACTGTCTTCCGATGCAAGATCCAAAAGTATTAGGGGGAGGTTGGGTATGGAGTAAATGGTTGGTTACAGGTGGTGCAATCTCTATATATAGGTGGGTCTTCATGTGCGCTAAAAAAATTACTAGTTGAATCGTGTGGGATTGAGAAGCACGTGGGGTCAGAGGAAGACTGGAGTAGGAGGTGGGGTTGGCCATGTGAGGGGAGAGGGTATATATATATATAGGACACCCGTTTGAGGCCTCATGGTACCTAGGCCCCAAGGTTTGAAATACATGAATTTTGTTCAAATTTTTTAGATTTTTCAACTTCTAAGTATATACTCAGGTGTAACAGTTTGATTGATATCCATACCTTACAACAAAACATCTCAAATTCAAAGTTATTTCACTATCCTATATCACATACCTAGTTAATTATATGTTTAGATGACACATACCTAGAATTAAAATTTAAGCAAAAAAGACATGCATAAGTTCAAATTCAGTTCAAACTTGTTTGAACTAGCTTAGTAAACAAGTTAATACTCATACCTAAAAAGTTTTAAAAATTTTCATACTCATTTAAATTAGGTGTATACCCGATTTGAATCTTAAGGCTCGAGCACCATGGTGCACCAAGTAAATTTTATATATGTGTGTGTGTGCGTGCGCGCGTGTGTGTGAGAGAGAGACATCTTATGTAGGACAAAATAACAAAAATGATTTCATCCACGCCGCCTCCATGCTCACCCTCATGACCCCACACCGCCTTTGTATTTTTGGAACATTTGTGCTCTTATCCTATTTTCAACTCCAATTGTGATTCTATCCCTACTTTTTGAACTTTGTGATTTCGTCCTTTTTTTAATTGAAGCTTGTATTTGCCCCTATTTTGGTAAGTCTTCTTAATGTGTTAAAAAAATATGTATGCCCTTGCAGATTTGCAATATTTTTTTAAGGATATATGCGATTTTGCGCCCATTTTGATATCAAATATTTTGACATTAATTTTTCCTCTATTTGATATGAATTTACTCATATTCAATTTTAAAAAATAAGGTCAAGCATAAGCTTAGCATGAATTTTGACCATGTTTTGACATGAATTTTAACATAGTTAAGCCCTCATAACGGAATAGGGGAAAACACAAGCTTCGATTAAAAAACGAGGACAAAATCATGAAGTTAAAAATGTAGAGGTAAAATCGCTATTGGAGTGGAAAACAGAGGTACAAACGTAACTGTTCCTTTTTTTTAGGACACACCCATAGTCCATAGAGGTGCTACATAATGCGGTAGAAAGCGAGATGCAGGATCAAAGTTTTTCGTTCTGTATATATGCAGTATGCGTACGTACGTCGAGTTGAACCTTCCGATGTTTTACCTGGCCAATCTACTGCTTCTTCGGTTTTACCTTCACTTGAATTTTTCAACTTAATTTTATGGCGCAAGCTAGTGCAGTGGTCGTCATGTCGCCCTGCCTTTTTCGCCTCCAGGAAAAAAGAGAAAAGGTTGAAATGATCTTTGCAAAACTGTTAGCACAATTCAACCTTTGCACTGACAGCAGAATGCTTTCACCTGCTGAATGATGGATGCCATTAAATAATTAATAGTCGATGTGCACTGATAAATCTTTTCTACTCAGAGCCGTTCGTGCCTGACCATTAATTCAGGCAAAATTAGGCAAGGTATCTGCCTGCCTGTTTACTGCAGAGATCACATTGGAGCGCTTCAAATGAATTAAATTCCTGGATTTCAACTGGAGCCTATATATAATTGAAGAAATGAATTCGGCAAAAGTTTGGTCAAGCTAGCTTGTACGTATATGAAGAAGTTTCATTTGTGGTTTGGTCAGTACTGATAATTGCAGTTGGTCACTGGTCATATATACGTACTTAGTACATATATGCAGTATGCATCAGTTTGTGAGGCAAAAGATGCATCTGAACAGAAAAGCATATTTGAGATATGACACTGACTGAAACGCCGGCGTCCCTGAATTCCTGAATACTCCGACGAGCCCCTGCAAATTCGGTCCCAAAACGGCAAAAGACAGGTCAATGTGGTCTTACTGCACCACCACTATTTGGCTCTTCTGACTATATATCTCCTTCGTTCTAAAATATAATTATTTTTAGGTTGTTTAGCAGATATTAAAATTAAAAAGGATTTTAATGTTTTTTAATAAATATGCAATGAATAGAAGTGGAAAGATAAGTAGGGATAAGATTAAAAGAAATTTAAATAGAAAGTAATTGGTGAGATAAATAATATTATAAATAGTACTAAAAATTCTTATATTATAGAATAAGATTTGAATCCGAGAAATTTTTATATTTTGCAGCGTTGTAACGGAGTGAGTACGTATCAAAGTCGTACATGCAATGGTTGATGTGGATTCTGGAATTAATGCAATGCCAACCAGGTATGACAAGATCGACGACGCGTCCTACTGATTGTTGGATCGGGCCTAACCCGTCCTGCTGTCCACTGCGTCAAAGCGTCATGCACACTGATTCTGCATAGAATTCAGTAGAGCACACGCTTCTGATAGTTTGTGATTATAATTAAACATATTCTAAGTATAACTTATATTTCTGTATATGCACACTAAGTTTATTAATAAGATAAATAATCTAACATAATATTTGGAAGTTAACATCGTCGTATATTTAGAATATGGAGAGAGTAGTTTTAGTGTGAAGTCCTGTGGTGTGGTGTGCTATTCTCATGGAAAATTTTTGTATGGAATGTGGTAGAGCACATGCTAACTTCTGGTAGTTTGCGGTTGCCTGTTGTGTAGTGGAGCTTGGTTCAATAATTTTAGAAAAATCCTACGTTGTAATTTCACGTTCGAGTGCACGTACGATATGTACTAAATCAGGTGATGATATTTCTGATAATAGAAAATTACGATTGTGGGAGTGCTCCCAAAATGATTTCTCAATGTGCTTCATTATATTCCCCTATCCAATAATGGATGGGTAGTCAACCAAGTGAAATGGATCCTTTGGATGCAATCTAAAGTATGTGATCAAATGAATGAATGTGGTATGGTCAGCGCAATGGTGCAGTCGTAAATCACATTGCTATCTGCATGGTGAGAGCAATCGGTTCCACACTTCCACTGCTCTTCTAGCTCGCCTTGGCCCGTAGCCAGCTCGGTTAACCCTTTGCAGGCGTGATGCATGTGTGCAAGCTCTTAGATTCTTCCCGTTGAAGACCGCGCATGCATGCAGGTATGTAACATTGCAGCTCAATCAACGGAAGAGGATTTATTGGCCATTGAGTAGAGATTTCTACTCCGATCCCTACCGTAGTGACACCTCTTTTTGATGAATCTATAATTTAAGGGTCTGTTTGATAGGGCTCCAGCTCAGCTCTATTTCTATCCTTTTTAGAGCTAGAGCCTAACCAAACGGTTTCAGCTCTATCAAAAAAAAAAGAACAAACCAGGTTAGAGTGATTGAAAAAAATATATTAGAGGGATGGAGTGAGGTTCGGACCGCTCAAGCTCTAAGTATGTGTTTGGTTTGGAACCAAGATGAGATGGGCTGGAGTCCCTATTTTTAGGTATAGCATGGTCTTATATACCTAAGTGGACTGTATATGTAGATGTATATATGTACAATATACTCAGGAAAATTACCGACGAAAATGTGTGGAGGTAGTGTCATTGACGGCTACATTTTACAAACAAAAAGTATAGACAAAAATTCAGAGAATTTTAACAAATTACATGTTCAACATATGGCAGATCGAGATTGCTTTTCTAAGGGCTTGCTTTTGACCTATTCGCTTCGATTGCGTGCACATGTATAAGATTTGTTATTAATAATGAGCTCCAAGCAAACGATATGATCCATTTCTAAATATGATCCATATATACTACTAGTACTCTATATGTTAATTAGTGAGCGAGACTAACACTAGTGCTGGAGCTTCAGTACAGCAACTAAAGGATCATCAAGATTTTCCAATGTTTCTCTACATATACAATTATGTAGTTACAATTACTAACGCAGTGTGTGGCAAATTAAGAACTTCCATATGAGATTCATGAGGTTTTAATTTATTGGGAGGGACAATATGGACGGAATAGGCAAGAGTGTTGTACTGTCTTTTATTTCCCTTATTGACTTTGGGAAGATTTCATTGAACACCTTTGAAAAGTTAGGCAACTAGGCCGGCCGCACAATGCAATAGCTACAAAAACTGACGTACAAATCTATAAATGATAATGTGGCTGTGTTGACTGTTGATGCCTTGATGTTATCAAGCTCATTGCTTATTAATATCATAAATATTTTTTGAAGATTGTATTAAGTATATTATAATAAAAAATTAGTGATCAGACATATTTTTTTGAAGATTGTATCAATGTAGAAAACAATGTTTTCGTGATTAAAGAGGGTAGTTTTACGGTTAGACAGCCTATGTTGATTACTTTGGCACAGCTATAGTTATGACTTAAAATGGACATCATTGAGACTTTGACAGCTTATGTTGATATATACAGAATAGCAATATAGCATCGATATCATATACTAAACTTGGGCCACTTGTAGGTTTCACTTGGATTCATCACCATGCATGATAACAAAATCTAATACGATTTGATAGATATTGGTTGGTCACTCTGTTATGACTATATTACCTTTCATCTGAGTTGTCATAAGCTTGTATAGCTAGTCTCCATTTTTGTTTTCTCAGAATACAATTGAATCTTTGTTAACCTTGCCATTGCCGTACCTTGATGTATCACATCGTTGGAAATGGCATAAGCTGTAATTTTCAGCATCCGACGGAGATTTTAGAGAGTTTTACGCTTGAGGATTAAAAAGATCTTTTATATAAATTTGTACTTCTTGCACTTGATCTTTGGGGTAATGGATTTTAGCAAATTTACGAGGTACTTTCTTTTGAGCGCTGCCTGTGATATTGTTTAGATAGAAAAATAAGAGTTTTTTAATACAGTAGTGTTACAATACAGAAAAGGTAGGTGATGGGTTTTAACAGATTACAGCTAGAGAAACAAATCTACGAGGTACCTCCTTAAAAGATTTTAAAATCACTCTATCCTACTTCCCATTTAGGTGATGTTTGAGTTGTCTTATTTTTCTGGCTTATAAGTCGTACGTAAAACGAAGAACATTATTAACACGTGATTAATTAAGTATTAACTATTAAAAACTTAAAAAATGGATCTATTTAATTTTTTAAGATGGTTTCGTATAGAAAATTTTTACAACAAAACGTATCGTTTAGTAATTCGAAATATATGCTAACGAGAAACAAGAAAATAAACTGGCTTATAAGCCCTACGAAGGGCGTTAGTAGGAGCAACGTGGATGGTGAAGAAGCTCATGGAGAAGCAACAGATCTCTAGTCCAAATCAAATCCAAAGCATGATTCTGGAATATTAACTCACAAGATCGATTAGACAGAGATGTATTCGATTACATATATCCCTTGAATGCAGGGTTCAAAAACCTTATCAGCGCATGTTTGGCTATCAATATATATATGACGCCGGGGTACACTCCTGTTCGGCTGTTCCTCTTTTAAAAAATATGTACTCGATGGTATGTATATATCCACACAAAAAGGAGGGTAACGTGGCTCATTAATAAAATGGTAATGATTTAGAATAACAGATTATACTATATAGATTCTCTCTAGATCATTACCGTACCAGCACAAGAGTTTGCTATCCATTATTTGTAGAGTAAATTTTGAGAAAGCTACAACTATTTTGTTGAAACTATCACTATAATACAACTTTAGCTAAGCATGTGAGATAATTACAACAGTAATATATGATTTTATCAGAAAGCTATAATTTTATATCTCTCGCAAGTTTGGATCCATCTGTTATACATATATAAAATATCCATGTTGTTGCAGATCAGCCTCACTTCTATACGTCGGTAGGGATAAATTATAGTTTTTTTATAAAATTGTTGCTATTGTTGTAGTTTGTGAAATACTAGTTAAAATTGTAGCAAAGTGAATAGCTTTGAGCAAATAATTGGATTTTTTAACATTTACTCTTATTATATGCTACTGACAAAATATTACTCCAACGTGGATATGCTTTTAATAGAATTTTACTGATGTTTTAGGAATTTATAAGTAAGCCTTCTCTTTCGCATGTGTCGGAGCGCATTGTGTGTGGTGACTGGTGACAATACATGGGTCTTCTATGTAATCGGAAAAGAAGAACGGAATGTTCAAAGGTGTTAATGAGTTTAATATTTGATAGTAATTTTGTGGTCAAAAGGACACTTCAAAGGTAAAAGATGATTTATTATCAAATAGTGTAGTATTTAACCATGGGGCAAACAAACAAGGCATTTATAATATCTCAGGCGGCTGAAAATATTTTCGGTCTTATTCAACTGAAATTGCACATTGCTAAGATTAAATTGTAGTGCTAATTAAGAACTTTGAAGTTTAAGTTAATTTTTGTTGCAATTCGTAGGTATATATATTTGAATTTATTTCTATTTAAGTTAAGTTTATATTTAAATTTTGTAAATGTTTATGATTGTAAATTTATTTTGTCTAGGTTAGAACAACTTGTTGCTCAACTTGTGTAATTGAAAGAAAGGAGGGATTGTGTTTAAATAGGGAATAAGAGGTGTGACGAGAATGGTTAGATTTTCATAAGGGATGAGAAAAGTGCACATGAATATATAATGCACATCATTTTTTGCAGAGTATGACTAACGCCGAACACAAATATCAAGTAGATACTAACAAATACAGATGCACATACACCAATAAAATATTCATATCCTGGAAGATACAAATATGATAAGAAAAAATGGAAAACCAATACGGTTAATATTTAATATTTAATATATTATCATTTGTCATTGTTTTATCTGCTTCTGTAAAATATAAAGGAGGAAATACATTTATATCTAGCAAACAGCTTAAAAAATATCATCTTCTCATAATACTGATAATATAGAGAGTTTTTTTTTGAACTAAATCTAAAATTACACGATATAGAAGAACGCGCCAAATTAAGGCGGTCATGAGATCGATGGAATTTTATTCTCTCTAGAAGCATTTTTTTTGTCAATGAAATAAAGATTGTGATGGAAAATATTCATTTTTCTCTCCGCTTGTACGATTTAAAACATTTCTCTAACTAATTGGTGTAATCTCTGGCAACAAATCAAACGGAAATCCCGGCAATTAACGAATTACGAATTCTCCGTGAGGCAGAGTCTGCAACTGTAACGACCTTCTCTATATATTCGCGGGGAGACGCCGTCTCCATCCTCTACCTGAATCCCGACGAGCTCGCGATCGATCGAGCTCAGCAGCCATGGACACTAGGCCAAGATCCATGGCCGTCGCCGTCGTCGTCTTCTTCCTCCTCCTCGGTGCTGCAGCCGCCGAGAAGCAGTCCTACGTCGTGTACCTCGGCGAGCACGCCCATGCCGCGCGGCTGGATGGCAACGCTGCCGCCGCCGCCGACATGGAGGTGCTCGCGCAGCAGGCCGAGGACTCCCACTACGACCTCCTCGCCGGCGTTCTCGGAGAGTAAGCCGCCGCCGCCGATCGAACGATACTACGTCAATGAGATTGTTTTGAGTTTTTGACGCGCGACTTCCCATGCAGCAAGGAGAAGGCGCGGAGGCCATCTTCTACTCCTACACGAGGCACATCAACGGCTTCGCCGCAAACCTCGACGCCGCCGCCGCCGCCGAGATAGCCAGTGAGTCCACTCCACCGCCGCCGACGACCGCTTCTTCTTCTTCTTCTTCCCTGTCTTGTCTAGTCGTCTCCCCCGAAAGACTAATTCATTTCTGCGACCAGGGCAACCCGGCGTCGTGTCAGTGTTCCCGAACAGAGGCCACAAGCTGCACACGACGCGGTCGTGGCAGTTCCTCGGCCTCGCCGGCCCCGGCGGCGCCCCCACCGGCGTCGCCTGGCGCAAGGCCAGGTTCGGCGAGGACACCATCATCGGCAACCTCGACACCGGTACCCACCTCATCCCTCCACCTCCAGTCCTCCACTCTGTCTCTCTCTTCGCCGGACGTCGTCTACCTCGCCACCCGCCGGCGTTGGCGTTGCTCGCCTCGTCAATGGCTGCGGCGGCGATGACGGTGGCGGCGCAGCCATCGTTGTCGGAGCAATGGCCGGACACGATAAGATTCTACTAGCTTGCAGCGTATAAGTATACCTCGATAATTAGGAGCAAAATCTTTCTTGTGAGATTATTGCTCGGTTGACTTAATCGGGGTGCAAATTTATAGCTGCATTACGGCGTTAGGAGGGTACTACTTGTGATCCTACAAAAAGCATCAAAGCTTTATCTCTCTTGATCTTTTCTAGATGTGACAAGGAAGGTATCAAGATGATAATTGACCGGTTGCATCGGATTATATTTTTGTTGCTAACCTTTTAGGATATAATGTTGTTATTTTCTCTAATAAAAAATTAAATTACATTTTAAGGGTTCTAGTAAATTAGTGAGTGGTACAATTACAAATCTGATTCCAATTTTTTTTACCTCTGAATTAAATTACATTTTAAGGGTTCCAATACATTTTGTTTTTAGTCATATGATTGCGACCAGTATTTAGTATACTCCTTTTTACCCCACAAAACTCATCATTCAGATAAACTCCTATTTTACCAAAATAAACCTGCCTATCTAGAATTTTTTTAATAATATGTTCCAGCTAGGAGACAAATAAAAACTGGTGCTGTGCTGTCAGATTATTCCATAAGACCCCTGTCCAAGATACTTCGACAATGATTACCATCTTAACTAAACTATTCATGGTTGAGCACCTAAACTTTAGTTTCTTTATGAACAAAGATGTTTTCTGTCTTCTAACCCAAGATGCACATGCTCTGATGCTCTATCTGTATCTGATTAAGAAAGAAGATGGGAGGATGCACATGATCCATTCATCCTTCTCACCATCTGATTAAGAAACAAGGAAGATACAGTGTTTTTGACTTCCAACAATTAACTAATCAGCCTATCTAGCGGGAGGCTAAACAGGACGAGCAAGACCATTCAATGATTTTGATATTGGCATGCATTGTGATAGTGGCAGCCTATCTGTGCAACCACTCAACAATTTATTCCTCCTTGCTTTTTTTTTTCCCCTCCATGCTCTTTGCTATTAGCTGGTGAACACCCATCGGAATTCAGATGCAGACAAAGCCTGCCTGCATAGTTGCCTGTACAAGCAGGGAATTAATTGGTCATGACACTGATATTCAGTAATCACTGTCCCTGACTGTTCTTTTTCCATGTCTGATTGAGCTGAATTACATGCATGATGTAGCTTGATCTGTACTGATTTGTGGAAGTTGACATGAATTGTTTGTCTCACTATGTGTCCTGTGGATGTAAAGGTGTGTGGCCAGAATCAGACAGCTTTAGGGATGATGGACTGGGACCAGTGCCGTCCCAGTGGAAAGGAAAATGCCAGAAAGGTCAAGATGATACATTCTCTTGCAACAGGTACAAACTGAACCTGAACTAATCCAATGTAGTTTCATACATATTTTATATTTATGTAGATATATTGATCAAATCATGAATTGGGTTGTTCTCTCCTGAACCTGAACCTGAACTTCTACTTTGGCTAAGTTGCATTCCATGTCAAGCATGTATATATGTTCAGATGGAGCAATTACTTCTCTTTGAGGAAGTTCTGCTGTGTTGTTCAGATCTAGAATAGGGGAGCATCTCAACCTTTTCCTTCAGAAAGTTGAGATACTTTCTCTTTTGTAGTGTGTAGCCCTACCAATTGGAGAGTTGAGAGTTGAGACCACCAGAATGCATGCCTGTGAGACCACCACCAGCTGATGCCTTTCTGATCAACTTGCAATGATAGACATGCAGGCATGGTGTGCAATGTGTTAGTAGTCCCACTGAACAGTGACATGACACAGAGTGATGGTGTGTCTCAACCGCGGTTTTCAGATAAAATTCAATCAGAAAATAAAACAAGAACTTGGAGTAGCTTCATCTGAATATCTGAATACTCTGGTCTGATTTGCTACGTATTCTAGTTTTTTTAGAACTGAGGCTTTATAAGAAAGCCAAATAAATAGGATTCATTAATGTTATTAGCCTTTCAGTAGTGATCTTAATAAAATTTTATTCCTTAATGACAAAAAGGAAAGTGTTGTACTGATTGATGTGAAGATAACCAGAATGTATTGGGTATTCTGAGAGAGACAAAGCATTTAGTATCATCCATCCATGATACTGAAGATACTTTTCAAGCAACCCAATAAAAAGGACAGTTTAAAGGTTATGTAATGCCCGCATCTAAGAGGAAAAGAAGATAGTGAACTTTTTGTAAATATGCGCACATATAGTGTATAAAAGCATATATTAAAGGTTTTTCTTTGAGAAAATTCTACCCAGACCACACAGATTTGGTCAGTACCAATAAACATATATGTTACTGAATGTGCAATTTACTTTAACCTTGATGTAATTTAGCGATGGCGAACTCATACGATAGGAAGCTGAATGTAGAATTTACTTTAATCTATATATAATTTAGGGATGGCGAACTTAGACTACGAAGGAAGGCATCTGAATTTTTTCAGTGAAGACTGAAGATGCAATGCTTTTTCTTTTGTCTTACTAGTTCTCAATTGATAGATAGGATTGCATTTTGGCAATGCCATGTCCTGATTTGAAGATGTCTACTCTTTTAAATGCATCGTTTTAAATTCATGTTCATATTCTTTAACAGAACAGTGTATAGATAGTTGCGACCACCAGCATCTTGTACATGACTACATCTTCCATGGAAGGCTTTTCCGTGAAAATATAGCTCTTGTGCTTTTGAATCTTTTTATTTTTTTTAAAAAAAATCAATTTCTCTAATCTTGAAGTTGAATATCACCATTTTTTTAGTAAACTATAATGTAGTAGTTATGAACTTTTAAGTTGAATACTATTCCCTCCATTCCAAAATATAAGTATTTCTAGATTGTTTAGTAAAGATTAAGGTTAAAAGAAATTTTGTGTGCCTCAATAAATAAGGAAGAGTTAGGGGTGGGAGGATAGTTGAGTGTAGACCGTAGAATAAGAAGAAATTTATATAGAAAATAATTAATAAGACAAGTACTAATGTAAATGGTCATAGGAATGCTTATATTATAAAATAAGATTTGAATACTAGAAATGCTTATATTTTAGAATAAGATAGTACCTTTTTTGGTAAACTATAATGTTTTAATTATGAACTTATAATTTTATAGACCAGAAAATGAACCTTTTTATAGAATATAAACAAATTAAAATGTTTTTTATGTGAAAAAAAATTGAATTGCAGGAAGCTGATCGGCGCGCGCTTCTACAACAAGGGCTACGCGTCGGCGGTGGGCAAGCTCAACACCTCCCTCTTCGACACGCCGCGCGACAGCGACGGCCACGGCACGCACACGCTGTCCACGGCGGGGGGCTCGCCGGTGGCCGGCGCGAGCGTCTTCGGCTACGGCAACGGCACGGCCAGCGGCGGCTCCCCGCGCGCCCGCGTGGCGGCGTACCGCGTCTGCTACACCCCCGTCAACGGCAGCGAGTGCTTCGACGCCGACATCCTCGCCGCGTTCGACGCCGCCATCCACGACGGCGTCCACGTCCTCTCCGTCTCCCTCGGCGGCGTCGCCGGCGATTACCTCAACGACGGCCTCGCCATCGGCTCCTTCCACGCCGTCCGCCGCGGCGTCGCCGTTGTCTGCTCCGCCGGCAACTCGGGCCCCGCCGCCGGCACCGTCTCCAACGTCGCGCCGTGGATCTTCACCGCCGCCGCCAGCACCATGGACCGCGAGTTCCCCTCCTACGTCGTCTTCAACAACACCAAGGTCAAGGGCCAGAGCCTCTCCGCCTCCGCCCTCTCGCCGGCGACGAGCTCTTTCGCCATGATCGACTCCTCCCAAGCTGCCGCTCCCAACCGGACGCAGAACGAATCGTACGTGACAACTATTACGCCTTAATCACCTATCATTAGATTACTTAATTATGATTAGTTGCTGATTAGTGGGGTGATTAATTATGCTTCAGGCAGCTTTGCTTTCTTGGGTCGCTTGATCCGGCGAAGGTGAAGGGGAAGATCGTGGTGTGCCTACGTGGAGTGAACCCGAGGGTGGAGAAGGGCGAGGCGGTGCGGCAGGCCGGCGGCGTCGGGATGGTGCTCGCCAACGACGTCACCACCGGCAACGAACTCATTGCCGACGCCCACGTCCTCCCGGCCACCCAAATCAAGTTCAGCGACGGCCAGCTCGTCTTCTCCTACCTCAAGAACACCAAGTAAGTCTAGGACGTTGGTTGGCTCGCCGGCAATGAGCGGCGTGAGCTGATGTGGATGCATTTCAGGAATCCGTCGGGGATAATCACGAGGCCGGAGACGAGGCTGGGGACGAAGCCGGCGCCGTTCATGGCGGCGTTCTCGTCGAAGGGGCCGAACAAGGTGACACCGGAGATCCTGAAGCCGGACATCACGGCGCCGGGGGTGAGCGTGGTGGCGGCATGGACGCGTGCCAACTCGCCGACGGACCTCGCCTTCGACAAGCGCCGCGTCGCCTTCAACTCCGAGTCCGGCACGTCCATGTCGTGCCCGCACGTCGCCGGCATCGTCGGCCTCCTCCGCACGCTACGCCCGGACTGGAGCCCCGCCGCGATCCGCTCCGCGCTCATGACCACCGCCATGGACGTCGACAACGAGCACCACCCCATCCTCAACTCCTCCTTCGTCGCCGCCAACCCCTTCAGCTACGGCGCGGGGCACGTCTGGCCGAGCCGCGCCATGAACCCGGGCCTCGTCTACGACCTCACCGCCGCCGACTACCTCAACTTCCTCTGCTCCCTCCGCTACAACGCCACCGTGATGGCCATGTTCAACGCCGGCGCGCCGCCGTACAGGTGCCCCGCGTCGCCGCCCAAGGCGCAGGACCTCAACTACCCGTCCATCACCGTCGTCAACCTCACCTCCTCGGCGACCGTCAAGCGCACGGTGAAGAACGTCGGCAAGCCGGGCGCCTACAAGGCCTACGTCACCTCGCCGGCCGGCGTGCGCGTGGCGGTGAGCCCCGACATGCTGGCGTTCGCGCGCAAGGGGGAGGAGAAGACGTTCCAGATGACGTTCGAGGTGACGAACGCGGCGCTCGCCAAGGATTACGCGTTCGGCGCGCTCATCTGGACAAACGGGAAGCAGTTCGTCAGGTCGCCTCTCGTGGTGAAGACGATGGCATGATCGTGATTAATTATAATTAATTAATTTAGGTTTAGGAGAGTGGTGTGTAAACAAGCAAACACAAACATTTATTTGATTTGTTAGGGAAAAACAAATTGTTTCTGGGCTTTCTACCAAAAGCTGGATCATTTGAAATATAATGATCCCTGTTTAAAAAAGTTGTTAGGCAAAATAAAATTGGTCTGAAAATAAATCAGAATGCTTCTTGTGCATTAGCTCCATTTTTTTTTCTTTACAGCCAGATCTTGCAATTAAGGTTTGCAAAATTATTTGCTCTCTAAAAACCGGTCGCAGGATTACCGCAATTACAAAACCGATGAAATTCAAATAATTTTTTTATTACTCGGGGTGAAAAAGAGAGGATAACGATCTACCGTATCCTATACCATACTTTCTCGGTCTAAAAAGAATAAACCCCCACACCATGAGACAACTTTAGTGATGAGAAAAAAAACTATACCCCTCATTAATAAAAAGGGATGAAAAGTAATGATCCTATTGTATCCTACACCATACTCTTTGTCCCAAAAAAGAATCAAACCCCCACATCCTAAGACAACTTTAGTGGTGAGAAAAAAAATAACGTAGTATTCTCATCAATAGAAAAGTAATAGTATTGGTAAAAGAATTAAACCTTTACATGCCAAGACAACTTTACTTGTAAGGAAAAAAGACTGGTGTCTATTATTAATAAGAAAGTAGTATTAATGCATCCTGAGGCAATTTTAGTGATGAGAGAAAAACTATAGCGTCTATTATTAATAGAAAGTAGTATTAGTAGGTGTGTATGTAAGAGTATTGAAAAGATAAAACTTCTTAATTTATAGACTTAAAGATACGAATTGATTTCTTTTGAGATGAAGTTTAAACTCTATGAATTGATTTATTTTGGGATGCAGAGAGTATATTTTTTTTAAGGATACGGACGTGCGAAACACAAAATTTGTTTGATTTTTTAAGCAAAATAAAGTGGTTTCAGCAATCAGAATATTTAAGGTGGGTTCAGCACTCGGATGTTTATATTGCATTTGCTCCACTTTTTGTTCTTTGCTGCCAGAGCTTCAACATGCCGCTTGGCTCAAGCCTCTCTTCTTTTCCTTTTTTTCCCCGCCCTCTTGCGGCTTATAAGCCAAAGGCCAAGGCTGCAAAAAAGACCTAATTAATTATAAAATTCAGATTTGGATATAGCTAATAAGCCAATGATTTGTGCATATACTATGTCCACCAGACCAGAACACAAAACAGGTGTCTTTTGAGGGGAAAAAATATTTTTAGAAAAAAAAATATTATGACAGAAATACTGATGCTTGCCACAGGTTTGACAGTATATTGATTCACAGCAACTCTGATGCAAGAGGGCTATGACAGAAATACTGATGCCACAAGGCTAGGGCTTGCCATTTCTTTTCATTCTCACTTCACAGCATTGGCAAATAAATGAGATCGAAATGCACAAACAATATTCTCAATTTGTCTCCATTCAGGTGTCTATCAGTCTGTGTATGAATGTATCAGGTACTGAAAGCAAGAAAATGGTTTTCTATGGAAGGGAGAAATATGAATCATCATCTCTAAACCAAGCCTGTATTTGGCTAAACAGACGTTCTACGTTCACAAAAGGCCAAAGCGGTGATATCTCCTTGATCACCTGCGTATATAAATGTTCAACCCTTGGAAGGGTTAAGCTATAGAAAGGTCTTTGTCAAATCACAAACTCTAACCACCAAACAAGAAAGCAGCAGCCTGCTCCTCATTCCCGTTAAATAACTTGAGAGCTTGTATTACAGATGCACGGTCGAATCCAAGTTCCACAAGTTTTGTGACTTTCGCTTGGAAATCTCCTCCCTGGTATATGGTTATGCAAACAGTCAGAATCAATTTGATGCACCAAAACTCAACAGATCCAACATAAAATATCCGATTTTGACTACCTGTGGAGGATTCACAGCCGGAGCACCTGGAAAGAAAATCAAAAGATGAGGGTTCTCATCAGGTCGAAGTTATCAGAGGGTCAAAGATTATGCGAGTCCTAGGACTACTAGAACAAAAACAAACTAACCTGTAGTAGGAGCTCGTGGTGGCACATCAGGAGTCTTCTCCCGTGTTGTTGACGATTCCTGGATAATATAAAACAAATAAGGATATTTGGATGTTACAAATCATAATTCAAGGAGGAAAAAGCAGTAATTTAGCTTACTCCAGCAGCTCCTTGGCTGAGAGATGCTAGCTTCGATAATTTCTCTTCATCACGTATATGTGAAGGGATGTCTTTCTCTGAAGACACAATGGCAGAGTGATTGAAGAACTAAAATTAACAAAACTGTAGAAGTATATAACCAGATGAAAATCTAGGAGAGTTCAATTCTGTGAGGGAACTAAAAAATTTAACTTCTTCCAATAGCTTTATTTCGGTAGACCTTCATAAAATAAACTACATTTTTGGGGAAAAAATTGAAATGGGCTGTTGATACTAAATTACTAACCTTGTAAGAAGGGCACTGAAACCTCACCACCTCCTACTCTAAGAACATTGTCCTTTAAGTCAATTATGCACTGTGTGGGATAATGAAAGAATCGGTAAGGAGTGTAACCAGACTATCAGATTTAGATGCAACAGCCTGTACCAGATAGTAGTCACACAATCACCTGATGTTTCCGCAGCATATCAAGTCCAAAAAGAAATTCCATATTGGGAGCATCCAATACTGTGAATGAACATGGATAAAAGACATGGCCAATCTGTCCAAATAGAGCTGTTAGTCAATACATTACAAACCACTGGTACTACTTAATAATTAGTAAATAATTTTGTATCGTGAATTCCAAAACCATTGAAGTTTGTAAGGGTATGAGAAAAATAGTTGACATTGTATCGTTAGGTTCTGAAGGAACACCAAAGACTAGGGTTCTACTAGGACTTGTAACATGGTTTTTATGAAACCTAACAGAATGTTTTCTGCCCAGGTGATGAATTTGGTATCATATAATTAATTTATCCTCTCATATTGTGAATGTGTTAAATCAAATAACAATGTAAGCATATCAGCTATAAAACCGGTGCATTGGTACATCAATCAATCAATCAACATACCTTTATTGGGGCTACATGTATCCTACCGAGAATCTCTGATTGACCAACACCAATAGCAACCCCTCTGTATCGCTGATCAAGCAGCCTAAGCAACCTGCATATAACATTTCATTGTCAGATGTATACATATAATATGTAACATATGTAATGGTATACATTTCAGTTGAGTATCAAGAGAAACTGATTTAATTTCTCCTGTTTCAGCAAAACATAGAGAAAGCTATTCAATATTTATGTCTTCCCATGCAGAATTATTATACAACCTATAAAAGTTTAAACAATTCCAATCAGCCAATATCTTAAATTACAAGTGTACCCGCAACGTTCAGCACAGCTTTTCGATATGATAGTTGATTGTGCTCCACTGTCAACAAAGGCCTGAAGATGTACAAAAGAAATGAAACATTAAACATATCCTGTACAATCAGTGGGAAGAATTAAACATTGCACCCAAAAAAAAAATGGCAAAACCTACATTCTAAATATTTAAGTTTCACTAGAAAGCACTAATTCTCAGTATGCTTATATAGGAATAAATGTGAAAAAGATAATACCTTCAAAGGTACACCGTTGACTTCCATGTCCACATACAGCATAACCTAATGTCAGAATGCTCACTGATTAGCAAGTATCGCAAAACATAACACATAAAACAGGAGGAAACCAAGGTACAACATACCACTCGAGCAAATGCTTCAGGGTTGTGCTCTAAGGCAGCCTCCCAGTTTTCATCAATGCCTTTCTGTAATGTGACGAGTAAATCAAAGTATCATAATCAGACCTAACTGGATAAATTCTAACAAGTGAATAGAAAAGAAAGTATGAATCATAGTGAGGTCAAAAAAGGTGCATTTAACTGTATAAAAGCATAATGTTGTGGCAAACAATTCATTATATCCAATCATGATAGCCAGAAGAATTTATATTTATTGTTTAAGCTGTGTTCTCCATTCTTAACTTTGTGATAAAGAATCTTATATCTCCTTAAACACTAGTCACTAATGTAATGATGTTCATGATATGTCACACTTTGTCCTCTGATATCTGAAAGGAAGCACTACAAAGCAGTCGACAGATAATATGCAGAAAATTTGATGCTTACCTGCCGAATTGCAGCTTCAATTTTCTTTTGAGCTTCAACATCAAAAGGATCGGCATACATTAGAGCCTGCAAAACCCGTATTTATTAATGAATTCTCTAACTGCTAATCAGTAAGTTAGTAACACAACACAGCCAATCATATAATCCCAAGCCTCGAAGTGGTGAATATATCTAAGAGAAGTTAAAAGTGTAATTTTAGATAATATGATACACATGGAACAACATGGAGATATGCTTCTATAAATTTATGGAAAGGTTAAAATCATTTTAGACAAAAGACTGTGGAATAGAATAATTTTAAATATGATGTGAGTGAAATGCAGGAACAAACCACATAATCTCAGCTTTCATTTCAGCAAGACATGGTATCATATAGGGGCCCCTTAATATTCTCCCTTTAAAAAAATGTTATCTCATGGTAGATACTCACAAGCTCTTCTTCTTGCTTGCGCTTTAGTTCTAGTCTTTGTTGATGACGTGAGCGTAAGGTATTTTGCAACTCATTGATGTCATCACCAAGAATAGCCTGAGCTAATCCTGGGTCATTCTGCAATAAATATCAGTTTCTCAACATCAGAAAAGAACATGTTTTTCTCAAGTGAAATATCACAACAATAAACTGTCAAGTATTGACAAAGTAATGAAGCTAAGTAGAATTTACCTGAAGGAGCTGTGCCATAAGTTGTGAATCACCTCGAATATGTTGTTGGAAAGCTTGAGGATCCACAGCAGATCCATCAGGATTTAATCCTATAACATCCTGAGATGGCCTGAAATTTTCAGCCTAGACAATTAAACTGGAGAACAGGACACCTTAGTAGCATCACGATTCATGACATCAGTTTTAACAACCTAAAGTCCTTTATTGAGGCTAAAAACAATACTGGGCAACTAAAAAGAAGGTAGTTCCCAGTAAGACCTAGAAGTGAACTGACGGAATGTAAACATCTTAAGTAATTCGATTCAACAACTTTTACTACTGCATGCCATATAAATCAATCTACTTATCACTTGTTCATGAGGAAGGCCAACAAGCAGACCTTTCATTAGAGGTAACCTTCACCATCATCACGAGATCGCCATCCTGGACTCCGACAGTGCTAAGTTTATCTGAGTTTTGCATCTCCCTGCCATTGAAGTGAAGCTGCTGCTGCCGCAAGGGCACGCTAGTCTGTCCACACACAGCAAAAACCAAAAATGTGAGATCAAACCAGTCGCTGCAAAGCCTTAAACACATAGCTCTCGCAAGATCGCAGTCCCGTCTCACCTCCACCTCAAGAAGCGCCTTCAAATTCTCCACCTGCAACAACACAGCACGCACAATTCAGCCAAAAGCTGCACTCTTTTCCCATGCTAAACCACAATTTAAGGTACCCTACAAAATCTTGCTCTAAAGACATATTCCAAGAACACGAGGAAGGGGAGGAAGACGAAGGGACTGACGCTCTAAACCAAACCAAGAAACCTTAGTAGTATCACCAGGGAAAGATCCAACCAATCTTTACACCTAAAGATGATCGAACACACCCCACAGTAACTGAATAGCGGGCCACCACAGCTCGAATGCGCCCACTCCGCACCCAAATTCCCAACCCTCCCAGCTAATTTCGCCACTAAATGAACAAAATTTAGCCAAAAGAACCAGTTTTTATGACCCCCTACAAAGATCGAGAAGGATGGGAAATAGGGAAGGGAGGGCGGTCGGCGGGGTGGGCTTACAGATTCGTCGGGATCGACGTCGACGGTGAGAATCTGCTCGTCGGCGGTCATCACCGTGACCTTCATCTCGGGCGCCGCCGGTGGGGATCGATCGAACTCCTCCGCCGCCTCGGCTGTAGAGAGTGGGAAGTGGTGGGGGGACTTCGAGCTGTTTGGTTTCGGTGGGGAGTCTATGGGTGTCAAATCAGGTTGCCTTGCTTGCAGAAGTGGAAAGGGATCTGGTAGTATGAAAAAATAGCTCGCGTCATACAATCAATCTTATGGCATGTTTGACAGAGCTCTAGATTCTGTGATTCTGATCTTGTGATTTTAATTCTTTCTGAATTAGATATTGATCTTGTGGGGATTTTTAATTTTCGTTCGTTGGATTCTCATGAGAAGCCGCTTTTTGTCTGATTCTTCATTTGTGTGTAAAATTGAGAATTACATCGGATCGATTCGGCTAAGAATCGAGAGGAGTTTTTGCCCGTTTGGCTTAGCTCCAATTAATCCGATTAAAAATCATCCAAAAAATCCCTACCAAACGTGCCTTTAATTTGGCCGGTTCTCGTTTTGTTTTCTGTTTCTGGCTCTGTTTTTTGCTCGTATTTGGAAAAGTGTGAGTTCATATTTTGTTAGGAAAAAGTCCAAATACCTTCTAGAAGTTTAATTGAAAGTTTATCCGGCACTCTAAACTTTAAAACTAGACATCTAACTACCCAAACTTTATAATATCATCGATATAACCCTCTAGGATGGTTTTGAAGGCTGCTGCTAGTTTGTACTCGCGCGCGGTGTGGGAATGTGTGCAGGGCATCGCTAATTGATCCATTCACGCTTAATTTATTTCATCCAATAATTAATCCATTACGCACGCACGTGGATGCCCAAAAACCAAGCTCAGACTCCGGCCCATCGTTTTTTCTCCAAAACAAACACGCTAATATTTTTCCTAATAAAGAAATAATAAGTTGAGCTAAGAGTTTTAAAATATAAATTGAAAGTTTCAACATGTTAGTTGAGTTTGTTAAATTTAAGTTGAAAGTTTAAAAATTTGAATTAAAAGTTTCAAATTTTGGATAGAGTTTTCTTAAGTTTTCTGTAGAAAGTTTCTAAATTTTGAGCCCCAAATTTCAAAAATTGAATTGAAAGTATCACATTTTAAAGTGAAAGTTCACTTAAAATTTTCAAATTTGAGTTGATAGTTTCTGTTGAAAAAGTCTCTACTATAAAATTTCACTCGAACTTTAAAGATATACAGGAAATGACAAAAATATATATTAAAATTAAAAGCTATTAAAAATATTTTCAAACAGTATAAATTATTAGCCCATACGGCCCACGAGGGCATGACGGCAACGTAACCGCACGGGCACGTACTTGTGCAAGCAGTTGCTGAGTCAGTATGCGGCACCGAGCGCTGGCGAAGCGCGCACGCCAAAGAGCGATTCTAGGTTTTGAATGGGTTCATTTTACCTCTTTTGTGTATAAGTTGGATGAGTTTGTTTAAACGACATATGTATTGAGCATATATGTTAAAACCTCCATTTAAATCTCTGTTTTTATCCCTTTGTTCGATCTCACTTCCAAACAAATACCAACATAATACTAGTATGACATCACTCTAGAGTATAAATTGAGGATAGAGATTTAAAGATATGTAAATATGTTATATTAGTTTTCAGAACCGTTTATTTAAGCTTCCAAATATGTAAAGCCACTATCTAAAACCACGTTAGACGGTAATACAAATGATATTGCAAAGTTAAAGGGGTTGGATGCTCAGTTTTAAAGTTTAGGGTGCTAGACGAACTTTTATCCAAAGTTTAGGAGGTTATATTGACTTTTTCCTATTTTGTTATGTTACAATTTTTTTCGAGACAAAGGAGGATAATATTGAACAAGTCAAGAATTTACAACTCTGTGATTATAATAAAAGAAACAAAAGATCTGCCATTAACAAAAAGAAACAAAAGATCGACATCTTTTAATGCCACAAGAGATACGAGCGGATGAGCACAACCTTAACTTTGACTAACTCCAACACATTATAACACCCAGAAATTCAACATCGAACTTCTGAACATTCTTGTGTATTAATTCCTTGTCTAGAAAAGCCAGGATACACAAATCCAAGTTACCATACAGAGTGTCTTACAAACAGAGTAAAATTATATTACAAAAATACAGCGGAAAAGGGTAAATATAGACTATAGACATCGGGCCGAGCAGCAGCTTCCATCCCACAAGTACCTTGATGGCCGAGCCAGCTTATTCCACAGGGCGATCCTCGTCAGACGCGTTCTCCAACACTGAGAGGGGGAAAAGGGAGCAAGACTGAGTACCACCCACAGTACTCAATAAATCACACCCACAATTATGCATATGCACGGGAAGCAAAGGTAGGCTAGGGTTTAATTTGCGTAAAAGCAGTTGCAAACAGTAAAAGGTTGATTAATTTAATAATATTAATTCTCCACCGATTCACGTTACCCACGTGAACCAGGCCCAACCATCTCTTACTGATCAACGTTACATCACGTTGACCAGACTCCACTGATGAACGCTATACCACGTTCACCAGACTCTTCCGGTTAACGTTACACCACGTTAACCAGACTCCACTGATTAACGTTACACCACGTTGACCAGTCTCCTCTGATCAACGTTACACCACGTTGACCAGGCCGCGCTGATGAACGCTACACCATGTTCACCAGGCGTCATTGATGAGCGTTACACCACGCTCACCAGTCTCCACCGATTAACGTTACACCACGCTGACCGGACTCCACACCTTCCACCCGGACCAAACCAGTTTCACAAAACCAGATTAATTATCTAAACGTGAGACTAATCACGGTGAGTCTTGACCAATGTGCCCATAACCGCGGGCGCGACTATTCGAATAGATTTACTCTGATCAGAGGTGTACAACTGTACCCACAAGACACAGCCCCGCACACATTCCCGTGTGCCAGTGCATCACCACGATGCCCCGTGAGAGGCTGTGACAGGACCATTCATGCAACCTCTCCCTAACCATCCACATCACGCTGAGGTTGCACCTGCCGACAGGGCACACCATATTGGCCAGGCTACCCCCCTTGCGCCACGGTGAATCCGGAAGCCGATCAACCCTACCCTGGGCCGACCCAACTCCATCACGCCCACCCTCATCTTCGGTGCCTAGGAGAGGGAGAAGAAACGCTACAAGCCCAGCCGCTGCCCACGCTGACTTGTGGAAAGTACGGGTAGTTGCCCAAGTGGTTCCCGCGAACCGGTCCTTAAATGCCATGGATGTGACAAGCAGAACCATACACCCATAGCCCACCATTTAGGTCCAATTTTAGCAATTTAACATCAGCCTATCCAAAGTTCCATTTTTCCGACATTGAGTTGAATCATATAAAAAAGATAATATTTAATTCTCAGGTGAGCTATGTTGCTAAGCATGGCTAAGCATCCTAAGAATAGTAATCTAATCATATTATTACCCAGGTGACAAGGGTTCAGGTTTCAAAACTAAGGCACAGTCCTATCATTATATAGGTTATAACCCATCCACATGAAATATTAAAATAATACAGTTTATTTAAGGAAACAAAACAATTTAGCAAAAAACAGGTACAAAATGATCAGGATAACAGTGCGACTTACCTTGCTCCGGCTCGACATACTCTGCTACGACTTCGTAATACACCGGAGGGTCACCGACATTGGATTCTATAACAAGCAATGTACAAACAATTAAAAAAGTACATGTAGGCAAGCAAACATGAGCTAAAAATATTTTTAATGGATTCTTGACATTTTTCCGGATTTAATGAAATTTGAATGGACTTAATCAGAGTTCGTATGAATTAGTTATGAATTATTAAAGTTTTACCGTTATTTCCAATGTAAAACTAATTACTAAACGATTTATTGCGCAATTAAACGATTTATTGCGTCAATGGACCGGGAAGCTAGCGCCAACAGGTGGGCCCCACCAGTCAGCGGTGCACAGGAGGATGGCGCACGGTGGACTCGGTCCATCGAGCCGAAAACGAGTGCGCCACGTGGCGCACCCGTGGCGCCAACGCGGAGGCCATGCAGGCGACCACGCGGGCGACTGACGGGCGGCCCCGATCTGCCACCTGGTGGATCGGACGGCCCCCGGGAACGGCGGCCATAGCCGGCCATCCCGAGCGGGAGGCGGCGGCGCGCACGTGACCCACTGGTCGCCGGTGGCGACCACTCGGCGCGGTGGCGGGCACGCGGAGAGCAGAGAGGAACGGGGAAACGACAAGGGGTCTCACCAGCAGCTCGCGGTGACGAGCGACGACGCAAGACAACGGCAGCGAGGCAGAAGCAGCGGCGGCTTCGGGACGGCGTCGGCAACAGAGCTCCGACGGCGGCGGACGAGCAAAAAGCGGCGGCCGAGATGTCCGTGCACGAGGACGGAGCGTTCCGGCGGGCTTTGGCTTCCACGAAATGGCGGCCGACGGGCTCCTCGGCACGGTAGAGACGGTGGCGGTGGCGGTGCGGCTTGGCGGCGTCTAAAACGGCGGCGAACGACAGTCAGAGTTGGTGAAAGGCGGCGGAAGCTCGGGTGCGCGGTGGCGGTGGTGTTTGAGGGCACGGGTGAAAGTGCATCTAGGCCCCTAAGTGGGTTTTGGTGAGTTGAATGACAAAACGATTGAAAGACTAACTTGTTTGCTAAGTGTTGAGCAGGAATTTATTCTTATGATTATATTGTGATATTATTGGCTTATAAAAATATGCAGTGTTGATGGTCTCATGTTTGGAAAGCATTGGACAAATCATAATACATGGATTTTATTGGGTTTTTATTGTTGATGTGAAGCAAAGCTTAGCTTAAAGTCGACAAGAGTGTGTGAAGATGTCAAGCAAAGCGACAAGTAACGAGGGACTAAGCAAGGGGGAACCAAGTGATGACTTGGGACTATTAACCCATGCTAGGGTGAAGTGAACGTGTGCTTGGAGTACACCTCGAGTCTTATCTAGCGAAGCAATGCAAAGCATCGAATCATTGTTGGATCATTTGATGAAGTGGCTTATGGATGGATGATGGTATGTTGATCATATTTGTTGAAAGATCCTAAGTCACTAGCTCAAGATGGATATGCTCAGTGGTTGTTCAATGTTGAAAGACCTCAAGTTGAGAATGATCAAGTATTGGCATGTTGAAGACATACAAGCTCAAGTGGATGAAATATTGTAAATATTTAATCTTGAGTATAGGAATGCCGTACTATCAAGAGGGATGCAACATTGACTGCATGGAGACACCAAAAGTGCTCATAGGTCAACCCATATGAGAGAACCTTGAGAGTTGAGTGTGCTGACCAGAGCAAAACAGGTCTAGCCGGTTTTCTCTGAGTAAGACCTAACGGCTAGTTGGTATGAAAAACCGGCCTGACCGGTTTTCCCCTGACAGTAACGGCTAGTTTTTGGTGAGTGGGTATTTATACCCTTTGGCCCTCTCCTTTGAGGGCTGCTGGTTGATTCTGGTTCTTGCACATTCTAAAGGGTTGCTAACACCAGCAAGGCTCTCCCCAACCTCTCTTTGTGAGATAGGCTTGATTTGGTTGAAATCTTTGAGTTGGGTCGAGAGAGAGTTTGTATGTGAGCTTTAGAGAGCAATCCATAGTCTTGAGCACTTGAAGGTGAAGTCTCGCAGCTCGAGAAGCATTTGTTACTCTTGGAGGTAAAGCCTCCTAGACGGCTAGGCGTCGCCGGTGAGCTCCTAAGTTTGTGGTGAGCCACGGATCGTTTGTGCAGGTTTGATCTTGCCTCCGGAAGGGAAAAGATCGCCTTAGTGGAATCGGGGACATAGCTTGACCTTGGGGTCACGAAAAGCTTCCTCAACGGAGACGTAGGGTTCACGGTGGTGAATCCGAACTTCGGTAAACAAACCCCTTGTGTCTCCACTGCGGTTTGTCTCACATTTGATCTCTAGCACATTTACTTTGCTTCCGCTCGATCTACTTTGGTGTGCTTGTATTGTGTGCAGGGACTAAGTGAACCTGCTGTGCTACATCAGCAAAGGCATATCTTCAAGTTTGGTTTGTGCTAGAACTCATCAAGGGGGTGTATTTTACTTGTGTAGGTTCTGCAGCAGGAAAACCGGCCTGACGTATTTGAGAAACCGGCCTGGCCGGTTTTGAGCCAGTTTTGAGCCTTCTCTCTAAAACCGGCCTGACCTGTTTGGGAAACCGGCCTGGCTGGTTTTGGTACTGACTTTGCATTAAGTTTTGATAATTGCAGAATTTGCCTATTCACCCCCCCTCTAGGCGACATCTCGGTCCTTTCAATCACGGGGAGGCTCGATATGTTGGGGAAAAGACGGAGGAGGAGGCGAGGAAGCTTTTTATGCACGCGGGCGAGCGAGATAGAGGCTGTAACGGCTCAATCGTGCCCTGGAATTAGGGCGGCAGCGACGGGGTCGTGCGCACGATTTGCGGGCAAGCGGGGGCGGTTGCGCCGGAGAACGTGGGGAGTGGGGACGGACTCGGTCTTCCCTCGTTTGAACCAGGCGCGGGCGAGCGAGGGAGCGGGAAGCGGCGCTGATCGGACGGCGGAGGGAAAAATCCCCTCCGCCCGATTCGGACGGAGGAGGAAGACAGGGCTGATAGGCGGGCCTGGCCTGTCAGCGGGACGTGCGGGCGTGCGAGGAGGAGCGGCCTGACGAGCGGGCCCCAAAGCACAGCGGCAGGGGGAGCGGGGCGAGCGCTAGCAGGTGGGGTCGGCGGGAGGAAAAAGAAAAGGAGAGAGAAAAGGAAGAGGAAATTAATTTCCAGAGAATTTAATTCCGATATTCGTTTTCGATTTATTAAAAATGGTTCATGTGCTCTGAAAATTCCACTAAAAATCCAATTAATATATTTTGGCAAGGGAAACATAGGAAAAATGTTCCCAGCCACAATAGCTTATTATTTTGTATTTCACACATTTAATTAATTCCTTTAGCTTTTTTTAAATTTATTTTTCTTGGGCATTTTCTCAGGTATAATTTAGTGTGGCTAAAATCAGGGTGTGACAAACCTACCCCCCTTAAACGGAATCTCGTCCCTGAGATTCGGATGTGCTAGCGAAGAGGTGGGGATAGGCGGACTTCAGTTTGTCTTCTCGCTCCCAGGTGGCTTCTTCTTCTGAATGGTGCCTCCACTGCACCTTGCAGAATCTAATCACCCGGCTTCTGGTGTTTCTTTCACTTATCTCCAAGATCCAAATTGGCTTCTCCACATAAGTGAGGTCTTCCTGGATCTCGATCTGTTCCGGATCTGCCTGTTCTGCTGGTATCCTCAGACACTTCTTCAGTTGTGACACGTGGAACACGTCGTGTATACCGGTCATCGAAGTTGGGAGGCTCAACTGATATGCCACTTTGCCTTTACAGGCTAGCACTTGGTAGGGCCCCACGAAGCGAGGTGCTAACTTCCCTTTGGTTTGAAACCTGTGTACTCCACGGAGTGGTGTGACACGAAGGTACACGTAGTCCCCTTTCTTGGAGCTTACGTCTCGGCGACGGTTGTCGGCATGACTCTTCTGTCTGGATTGAGCCGTCTTTAAGCTCTTCCATATTATGGCCACCTTCTCTTCTGCCTCTTTGAGTACGTCGGTTTCGAATACCTGGCGCTCACCCGTCTGATCCCAGAAAAGGGGTGTACGGCACTTCTTGCCATACAGAGCTTCAAACGGTGCCATCTGCAAGCTGGCTTGGTAACTGTTATTGTACGAGAACTCCGCGTAGGGTAAGCTCTTATCCCATGTTCCTCCAAAGTCCAGTGTGCAAGCCCTCAGCATATCCTCCAATATTTGATTGACTCTTTCAGTCTGACCATCTGTTTGTGGATGATATGCTGTGCTGAAGTTCAGTCGGGTTCCCAGTTCTGCTTGTAACTTCTGCCAAAACTTAGAAGTAAACTGGCTACCACGATCAGAGACGATCCTCTTGGGTACTCCGTGTAAACACATTATGCGAGCCATATACAATTCAGCCAGTTTCTTACCCGTATATGTTGTATGCACCGAGATGAAATGCGCAACCTTGGTGAGTCGGTCAACGATCACCCATATTGAGTCATACCCCGAAGATCTATGGGGCAAACCGGTGATAAAATCCATCCCGATCTTTTCCCACTTCCACTATGGGACTTTGAGCGGCTGTAATAGTCTAGCAGGCCGTTGGTGTTCGGCTTTGACTCGCTGGCACACATCACAAAGTGCCACGAATTCTGCGATTTTCCTTCTCATGCTGGCCTACCAAAACTTTGTTTTAAGATCTTGGTACATCTTTGTGATTTCGGGATGAATGGAGTATTGCGTCTCATGGGCTTCCCGGAGTATTAGGTCTTTGAGTTCCTTATTCTCTGGAACACACAAACGTCCCCCTATCCATACTGTCCCGTTTTCATCTTCCATAAAACCCTGAGCTTTTCCGACTCTCATGTTCTTCTTAAGTTCTTTAATTTCTGGATCATTTGCTTGTACCTCACGAACTTGATCAAAAAGCGTGGGCTGGGCCTTTAGGGCTACCACGAATCCATGTTCGACAATGCCCAGATTCAAGCGTTCAAATTCCCGCTGCATTTCCTTGCACAAAGCCTCTGCTCGAGTGGTATTGCAATAACTTTTCCTGCTCAAGGCGTCTACCACGACATTGGCTTTCCTAGGGTGATAATGTATCCCCACATCATAGTCCTTAATCAATTCCAACCACCTTCTTTGGCGGAGATTCAGATCAGGCTGGGTGAATATGTACTTCAAGCTCTTATGGTCCGTGTAAATCTCACTGCGATTACCAATAAGGTAATGCCGCCAAATCTTCAAAGCGTAGACCACTGCGGCCAATTCCAGGTCGTGTGTTGGGTAATTGCCCTCATGGGGGCATAACTGATGCGATCCATAGGCTACCACTTTACCTTCTTGCATCAACACGCACCCTAGCCCTTGGCGGGATGCATCACAGTACACTTGGAAGTCTTTCTTAGGGTCTGGTAAGATCAGGACCGATGCCAAAACTAACTTCTTTTTGAGTTCCTCAAAGCTATGGTTGCAGTCGGATGTCCAGACAAACTTCACATCTTTCTTCAGTAATTGTGTCATAGGTCTGGCAATCTTCGAGAAGTTCTCCATAAACCAGCGGTAGTAACCCGCAAGTCCAAGAAAACTCCGCACTTATGTCACTGTCTTAGGTAGTTTCCAATTGGTGACGGATTCCATGTTCGTTGGGTCCACGGCAACTCCTTAGGCAATGATGATGTGTGCGAGGAACTGCACTTCTCTCAGCTAGAAGTCGCACTTGCTGAACTTGACGTACAACTGGTGCTCTCTCAACTTCTCGAGAACCAAACGAAGGTGTTGCTCATGCTTTTCTGTTGATTTTGAGTAGATCAGGATGTCATCAATGAACACTACCACAAACTTGTCCAGGAACTCCATGAATACCTTGTTCATCAGATTCATGAAGAAGGCAGGTGCATTTGTCAGTCCGAAGGACATAACAGTGCACTCGTACAACCCGTACCGCGTGGTGAAGGCTGTCTTCAGTATATCCTCTTCTTGAATTCTCAGCTGATGATAGCCTGATCGCAGGTCTATCTTGGAGAAAACGGTGGCACCCTCCAATTGGTCGAAAAGATCATCAATCCTCAGTAAGGGGTACTTATTCTAGATGGTGACATCATTTAGTGCACGATAGTCCACACACATCTACTTTGTCTTGTCTTTCTTTTCCACGAAGATGACTGGTACTCCCTAAGGTGATGTGCTTGGTCAGATGTAGCCCTTCTGTAGCAGATCGTCGACCTGCTTCTTGACTTCTGCCATCTCGTTCGGTGCCATTCTATACGACCGCTTGTATATTGGTGCCGTTCCAGGTGCCAAATCAATTCTGAACTCAATTTTCCTTTCTAGTGGCATCCCTGGTAGGTCTTCCAGGAACACATCCTGGTATTCCTTTACTATTGGAATGTCCTCTATTTTCCTTTCTGGCTTCGTCCCACCTTCCAACGGTTGCTCTGCTGTGACCTGATTCAAGCTTGCTTCCTTATGCCGCGGCACAGGTGACTTGAAGATAGCCACCTTTCCTTCCGAACTAGTCACTGTTATGGTGCGGTCCGCGTAGTTAATCACCCCTTTGTGTCGGGTCAACCAATCCATTCCTAGGATGACATCTAAGTCTTTGGATTCCAAGAGGATGAGATTGGCTAGAAAAGGTGATTCTTGGATTTCTAGGCTCATTGAAGGGCTATAGTGAGCGGTTACCATGCGGTTCCCAGGTGTATGAACCCTAATGGGGATTTTAAATTCCATTACTTTTATCCCATGTGCCCTATAAATTTCTTGGATATGAAAGAATGTGTTGCATCAGAATCAAAAAGTACGGTTGTAGGTATTGAGTTCACAAGAAACGTACCCAATACTACTTCCGGTGCAGTCTGCGCCTCTTCCGCGGAGACATGATTGACGCGCCCCTTTATCACCTGCTGATTGGCATTGAGGTGCTGAGGAGCTATAGGCCTAGATCCCATTCGCCTCAGCTTCGGACATTTGTCGACGAAGTGACCCGGTTCATTGCAGTTGAAGCAGACGTAGGTCTTGCCCCCGCCGTCTTTCCGTGACTGACCCTACTACACTGGCGCCATTGGTGGGCATGGAGCGGACTGACGGTTGTGCTGCCCGCTGTTGCTGTTGCTGCCTCCGAAGTGCCCCGGGTGGAACGGGCGCTGTTGGCGGATGATCATGGTGGACGGTCCACCCTGCTGGTGCTGCCCCTGGTGAGTCCGGAACTGAGCAGCCTTTCTCTTGCGGTCCACCTTGTTGCACTGACTTTCCTGGCGGATCGCTTTATCCACCAGCTTCTCGAAGTCTGGGTAATCGCTTGAGAGGAGCTGATTGGTTAGCTCGTCGTCCAATCCGTCCAAGAACCTCTCTTGTCTCTCCGCGTCGGTGCGGACATCCTCAGGCGCGTAGCGCACCAGACGGTTGAAGTCGTGGAGGTATTCCGTGACCGTCTTGTTCCCTTGGATCAAGTCCCTGAACTCCCTTTTCTTCTGTGCCACAATTCCTGCCGGAATTTGAGACTTCCGGAAATTGTGGCAGAATTCTGCCCAAGTGACTTCCATGGTAGCGGTGCGGGTCACCAGGAAGTTGTCCCACCAAGCTAATGCAGGACCTTGGAGCTGGTGTGTAGCAAAAGCGACCTTCTCCTGGTCGTTACACTGGAGGAGGTTGAGCTTTTCTCAATTGCCAACAGCCAGTCGTTGGCATCTATGGGGTTGGTGGTGCTGGAGAAGGTTGGCGGCCTGACCCTCAGGAATTCAGGCAGCTTTGACTGAGGGGCAACGACCGGGTTGTGTGGTTGCTGGTGTTGCTGCTGCAGGTTGGTTTGATAGAATTCCATTGCCGCGTCGATACAGAGTACCAGACTTCTCCAAATTCTCAGGGCAAGACGATGTATCTACAGTAGAGCATGTCAACCGATTCTTGGCTCAGTGTGGGGAGGCATCAGCTGAAGAAGCTTTGAGAGTTAGATTTTTCCCACTATCGCTATCCGGATCGGCCTTCACATGGTTTTCTTCATTACCACCAAATTCAGTCTGGGGTTGGGCCGATTTGGAAAAGCAATTCCACAAATATTTCTTTACTGGGATTTAGGAGATGAGCTTAATAGATTTAACATCGGTAATACAGAAGTCGGATGAATCAATCGCAGAATATATCCAGCGGTTTCGTGATATTAGAAGCCGATGTTACAGTTTAAGTCTGGACGATGCACAGCTGGCCGAGTTAGCATTTCAAGGTTTGTTGGCTCCGATCAAGGAAAGATTTTTATCAGAAGATTTTGAGAGCCTAGCACACCTAGTACAGAAGGTATCGGTTCATGAAAGCCGATTTCAAGAGGCCAGGAAGGAATGATGAGGCCCGAACAGAAGAATTTCGAAGTTTGACAACAAACTCCGAAATTGGGGGGCATGTGTTAACGCCAAAATTTGGCACGGTTCGCATCGGGTTCGGTTGAGGAAAGAAGATATATCAGTCGTTGGAAGCTAATCAGAAGAAGCCGGATTCAGGAAGGAATCGTGAAGACCGCAGTATGGCAGTTAATTACCTTATCTATTAATTAGGTAATTTTGATAATTTTTAGGAAACCTGATCTCGTATCTGATCGGGGCTTGTTAGTTTTCCTTTTATGGATAGGAAATTGTGTGCCGTGTCCTATCAGGACTGTGATAATCTCGGGGTATAAATATGTATGCCCCGGGTACCTTGTAAGACATCTCTCGATCAATCAAATTCGGCGCATCGCCACCCTTCCGACGGGTTCTTGCTTCTCGAGCCGGGCTGCATCGGTTAGGTCTGAACTCCTGCGAGAGGGTAAGACTCGTCACCCCTTACCCAGGTGTATCTACTTTGTCTACGGCTGCATCAGTTCAGTTTGATCTCTTAGGCTGAGTCGGTATACCACATCACGCGTGCATAGTTTTCATCGGTTTACTGGGTATAGTTTATCGTCAGTTTGTGCTGCATCGGTTGGGTCCGACTTACTAAACTGAGCGATAAGTTGTTCCTGCTAGGCCGATGGTTTCTGTGCAAGCGTCTTATCGGAATGTATAGCCAGTAAGTTATCATATACATCACGATTGCATTAGATCTATCGGCTCATCGAGGTTCTTTTATCATTATTAATCTGTGCTGCATCAGTTAAGTTTGAACTACTAGATTGATAGTGATAGATTTATCCTTGCTGAGTCGATAGTTTTTATGCGATGTTTTATCAGAGTGCTTAGCCGATAAGTTATCTTTTAAAGCCGGCTGCATTGTCTATTGATTATTATTTTGCCTATCTACTTTATCATCGGCTCCTAGCCGATGTCCATGTGTTATTATTGGCAGTCGGCTAGCTTATTGTTTGTTTATATTATCATCTACTCTATCATCGGCTCCTTAGCCGATGGCTGGTTTATTATCTGTTTATAGTATCATCCATGCTACCATCGGCTTCCTGGCCGATGTGCAAGTGCTACTAGTAGACGGGCAAGTACCCGAGAACGGGCATGAGCGAGGACCCGGGCGCGGACACGACCAAGGACCCGGGCACGAGCATAGAGAGTACCCGGACGCGGGCACAACCAAGGGTCCGGGCGCGGGCACGAGTGACGACTCGGGCGCGGGCACGGGCAGGGGCCCGGGCACGGATGCCTGTTTATTTTATCACCGGCAGATTATCACTTCAGCAATCGGTTGGTTTACTATTCACTTATATCATCATCGGCTTCTAGCTGACGTGCAAGTTACTACTGGCTATCGGCTGACAGGATTATCACTGGCCGATCGGTTTACTGATCTAACTTTTTTCTCCTTGTCAATTGCGGGTCAAATTAACTGGCACGCCTGCGAACCTCAAATATTTTAGGACCTGCACTGGAGCTAAGCAGAACTCCCAGGCCTTCGCGTGTCTCCAAGGCGCCGGACGGCCCTGGCGGTTTTCGGTGTCAACAGGAGGGTAGCGTGGTGCTTTCGTCATAGCTCTCCAATTAGCCGGAAAGCGGCCTCCTGGCAGGCGTGGCTGAAGGTGCGCCCACCAACCTCGACCTCCATAGCAGGTAGGAGGTACATCTCGCCTGGTAACTCCAAGCGAACCCGGTGTGGGAGCTCACTCTCCATGGGCTCCACTACAGTGTACTCTGGGGCATGGCTATACCCCAAAGTGAAACTCATCATCCGAAGCTCCTCCACAAAACCGCCCATGTCTGTGACACGTTGGTTAGGGAGGTTGTCCATCTATAGAAAGTAAGGAGGGGGAATCAATGTATACTCAGAACCAAATAAGTAAACAGTAAATAAGTTGGAAATAACAATGATTTTATGCAGAAAATAATTTTGTAAGTAAACTTGAGACCGACAAAATACCATTGCGAAGCTAAATAATAACAAATAAAATTCACATAACAATTGCAAAGCAAATAAAGATATTTTATGCATGCCATAAATCATACCTTCCCCTAGATTACCAATGTTTTCCCAAAATTTGGACACCCATGTCAACCCATGAATAAAATTTTCATTCCAGATTTGACTTGACCCAAAATTTTCCATCAAATAAACGGCCAAGATTTTATCCCAATCTGAGAACGAATTCCCACTTTTCCCAAAATAACTCCAAATGTGAGACGCATATGCAAGTGAGAATTTTAGAGGGTTCTTAGGGTTTCTATTTGGTTGGTCCTACGGTCAAGCTCGGCTCTGATACCAACTTATAACGCCCAGAAATTCAACACCGAACTTTTGAACATTCTTGTGTATTAATTCCCTGTCCAGGAAAGCCAGGGTATACAAATCCAAGTTGCCATACAGAGTGTCTTATAAACAAAGTAAAATTATATTACAAAAATGCAGCGGAAAAGGGTAAATATAGACTATAGACATCGGGCCGAGCAGCAGCTTCCATCCCACAAGCACCTTGACGGAGGAGCTAGCCTATTCCACAGGGCAATCCTCGTCGGACGCGTTCTCCAACACTGAGAGGGGGAAAGGGAGTAAGGCTGAGTACCACCCACAGTACTCAACAAATCACACCCACAATTATGCATATGCACAGGAAGCAAAGGTAGGCTAAGGTTTGATTTGCGTAAAAACAGTTGCAAACAGTAGTAGTTCGCAAACAGTAAAATGTTGATTAATTTAATAATATTAATTCTCCACCGATTCACGTTACCCACGTGAACCAGGCCCAACCATCCCATACTGATCAACGTTACACCACGTTGACCAGACTCCACTGATGAACGCTACACCATGTTCACCAGACTCCTCCGGTTAACATTACACCACGTTAACTGGACTCCACTGATTAACGTTACACCACGTTAACCAGTCTCCCCTGATCAATGTTACACCACTTTGACCAGTCTCCCCTGATCAACGTTACACCACGTTGACCAGGCCGCGCTGATGAACGCTACACCACGTTCACCACGCGTCACTGATGAGCGTTACACCACGCTCACCAGTCTCCACCGATTAACGTTACACCACGCTAACCAGACTCCACACCTTCCGCCCGAACCAAACCAGTTTCACAAAACTAGATTAATTATGTAAACGTGAGACTAATCACGGTGAGTCTTGACCAATGTGCCCATAACTGCGGGCGCGGCTATTCGAATAGATTTACTCTAATCAGAGGTGTACAACTGTACCCACAAGACACAGCCCCACACACGTTCCCGTGTGCCAGTGCATCACCACGATGCCCTGTGAGAGGCTGTGACAGGACCGTTCACGTAACCTCTCCCTAACCATCCACACCACGCTGAGGTTTCACCTGCCGACAGGGCACACCATATTGGCCAGGCTACCCCCCTTGCGCCACGGTGAATCCGGAAGCCGATCAACCCTACCCTGGGCCGACCCAACTCCATCATGCCCACCCTCATCTTCGGTGCCTAGGAGAGGGAGAAGAAACGCTACAAGCCCAGCCGTTGCCCATGCTAGCTTGTGGAAAGTACGGGTAGTTGCTCAAATGGTTCCCGCGAACCGGTCCTTAAATGCCATTGGCGTGACAAGCAGAACCATACACCCACAGCCCACCATTTAGGTCCAATTTTAGCAATTTAACATCAGTCTATCCAAAGTTCCATTTTTCCGACATTGAGTCGAATCATATAAAAAGATAATATTTAATTCCCATGTGAGCTATGTTGCTAAGAATGGCTAAGCATTCTAAGAACAGTAATCTAATCATATTATTACCCAGGTGACAAGGGTTCAGGTTTCAAAACTAAGGCACAGTCCTATCATTATATAGGTTATAACCCATCCACATGAAATATTGAAATAATGTAGTTTATTTAAGGAAACAAAGCAATTTAGCGAAAAACAGGTACCAAATTGTGGGTGCCATGGGCCCCGGGTACCTCATGACAATCATATGGGCCACTCGGATAGAGGATGGGCCTAGCCTTGTAATTAGAGATATAGCTAGATTCGGTAGACTTTGCCTTGTATAGAAAGGAATATATAGTCCTAGTCAGGTGCGTTATATCTCTAAGAGGAGATCCCTTAGCTGTAATCCGGCTGGGACTCCTACCTTGTACCCCTGTCCCCCAGTATATAAGGGGAGGTAGGGCGCCCCATGAGGGCAGAGGACAAAAGGTTGAGTTGGTTCACTAGAATCACCACCGCAAATCCTCAAAGGAATAACACCACAACTGGACGTAGGGTATTACCTCACATCGAGGGCCTGAACCAGTATAAAATCTCTTTGTGTTCCTTTGCAATCCACCGAGTTTCCATTCGCCGAGTAGCCCCATATATTTATTGCTGGTGTAGGGGCTTCGGCGAGATCTACATCTACAAGCTCGATGGATCCAGCAACCGGAGTCAACGGCGGCAAATTCTCCCCTGGAGATACAATCTCATTCGGAAGCCTCGACTTCATCGCCGACAAATTCGGCAACCTCACCTTGGCCGACTCGTACTCGATCCGATCTGCCAGGGAACCAGCTGACTCCGTGCCAGTCGGCCCACACGACGCTGCAGCAACACTCGTCAACTTGCTGCGGCAATCTTCCACTCGCCCGGGTCTTGGGACAACTCTTCCTTCCAATGTTCGACTCGGATTCGGTCTTGAGCCGGCCGAGGTCGGGCTAAGGAAGGAGGAGATCGTCAATCTCCCATTTGGACTTGGCAACGCCGCGAATATCTTCGAACAACATCCGACGCGGCAAATACGATCCCCTGGTGTTCAACTTGGATACGGCCTAGAGCCGCTCGAGATCGGATCTAGGGAGGTCGGGGTTACAATCACCCCCATCAACTATTCCGACTACGACTCTCAGTCGGACTACGACTCTCGGTCAGATTCCGACTCTAAGTCGGACAGCAGTTCAACAGGCTTCTCCCCGTCATGAGAAATCTTCATGGCATCCAAAGGCTCTACTCCTACTCGGGAATCACGCCGACTACACAAGCAACAAGAGGAGGAGGCCTGCCAACTGCGAGAACAACTGGAGAAAGAAGCAAAATGCCTGCACGCCCGCAACGATGGCCTACGCGGGGCTAGGCGAACCGCTCAGCAACAATCCCTCTAAACAAAAGTCGGCGACCACAACGTCTTCGTCACGCCACAACAGAACGTCGTGGCCGTCGCAACCCTACTGGACACGGTCCAGCTTGGGCCTGATCACCAGGCCACCCCAACGATTGCAAGGATAAAAGCCATGCTTACCGCTGCTGCATGTCAGCAGCACCAACAATCGGGCGACACACTCATACCGACCAACCGGTCGGCTTCCCTAACGGCAGTCCCGTCCACCTCAAAGCGGCGCCGGGCGGCCGGCTCTAGTTGGTTGCACATGGAGTCACGCCAAACATCACTCGGCAACCCTAACAACAACCGGCAACGTCAAAGCAACCGTCGGGACAACCAGGATCTCCGAGGCCGACTACGGCGTGGTCTTCGGCAGGGCATCAAGGCTCGGCGCCGCGAACAAGAGGAAGACAAACGATGTCGACTGGAAGACGAGAACGAGCGCTTCGGCTTCCACCACGAGCAGTTTCACGGCCGTAGTTGGAGTCGGAGTCCTCATGAAGATGAAGGAGTACCAGCCTTCACCCAGGAGCTACAACAGGCTGACTGGCCACCGGGTTTCAAGCCTACAGGCATCGAAAAATACGACGGCAAGACCAATCCCGAGTCCTGGCTCACGGTCTACACTCTGGTGATCCGAGCAGCCGGAGGAAATCACGAAGTCATGGCTAACTACCTCCCAGTCGCTTTAGCTGACTCAGCGAGGACATGGCTAACAGGACTTCCCAAGCAATCAATCGGCTCCTGGGGAGAACTCCGGGAACGTTTCATCGCCAACTTCCAGGGAACATACGAGAGGCCATCTTCTGAGTACAACCTGTATCAGTTGCATCAAAGGAAGAACGAGTCTCTTCGTGACTTCATCAAGAGGTTCTCTGAGAAGAAAAATTCAATCCCGAATATCAAGGATGAGGTCGTCATCGCCGCCTTTTGAAAAGGAGTCAAAGACACCTCGTTCATCGACAAATTCACGCGGAAGCCTCCCAACTCTATCAAGATTTTATTCGACATGGCGAATGTAACACCATGCCCTCCAGAACCGCACAGCCCAGCCCAACCGACGGGCGGGCCCACTTACACATAGCACCCTACTTACACTTTCGTCCTCGCTTCGTGTAAAAGGGTTAACCCGGAAGTACTATGGTTGGAGGGACAAGGCCTTATAAGTTGGTTCAACCCTTGCTCAACTAGCAAGGTGGTACTAACCATGTGCACACCGCACTCATGGGCCACATAGGCCCAAATCCTAATTGGGCCAGGATGTCACACACACCCCCCTCAAAGGACCTGGCGTCCCCGCCAGTCCAACTTACCCGCATAGCCACACAGGCATATAGGCAAATGTCACGCCCAGAAATTCACCAGAATTTCCAAAGCTAATTTGTGCAATAAATCCTCGTCCAGGAATCAGCCGAGGTACACAAATTGACAATTTGATAAACATAACCAAATACGAAATAACGATAAATACTTACAACAGAGGCACTTAGTCCTCACACAGGAGAAAACAGCAGCGGAACGGCAACTAGCGTAGCTTCAACTCCAAGCCACAGGCAGCTCAACTGGGGTATAAGCCAAACACCAACTTCTCCTCCTCGCAAGGCTTCACTCTAAAGATTGCAATAATGCAAGACTGAGTACTACCCACCGTACTCAACAAGCCACACTAGGGAATGCAATGTAATGCAACAGGATACCAAAGGAAAGGCATAATATGGCTTATTTGCATAAAACAACATTTAAAACATTTGCATTTAAAATCATTGAAAACAGTATAGTTTAATTATTAATCAGTATTGAATCAACCACTGAACAGCGCTCCAACACAGTTCAGGCCCAACCAAAACTCCTCCAAACAGGAGCTATCAATATTCCATCATTTATTTTTATTAATGAGTAGTGTGGGACTAATCACAGAAACATTGCTAGGCTCGCCCTTAACCGTGGGCACGGCTATTCGAATAGTTTTACTCTGGCCAGAGATGTACCAATTTACCCACAAGACATAACTCCACAACACATCACTGTGCCCCTCAATACCACCACAGTACCTCAACACATCAATGTGCGCCTAAGTACCACCACGGTACCTTGGAAAGGAATTGTGACAGGATCATTCATGTAACTCGCACAATAGGAGAGCCTCCCGCCGAACCTCCGGTCTCCGGTAGGGGTGATCAATGCCCTCCCCGCAAGACGGTCCGACCCCCGAAGCATGGTCTTATTGTCACTGCCATGTGTGGACTTATACCAGCCACAAACACGCCCTGGAGCCTCCTATTGAACTCGGCACACTTCAAACTCCTGCTAGCCCATACTAGCTTGTGGTTAGCACGAGTGTTGCTTCGCAACAAGTAGTCCGCGAACCGGTCCTTAATTGTCATGAGCACCGCTAGCAACAAACACAACCCTGATGCTCACAACCCACCATTCAGTCCAGTTTTAGTTATCACATTCAATTAATCAACCACGACTCATGGTCGTGAAAATATAGCTAGTATTCATTAATTAATCAGAATGAATAGTTTCCCATATAAAATGATACTATAGTTTCTAGGCATGGCTAAGCAACTCCTAAATAATCTAGCCAGACCATTAAATAGTCATCTAGCTAGTTAGTATTATTCACCCAAGGTATCAAGGTAAAGGCATCAATAACCAAAATGGCCATAATAGTCAAGGAATATGGGCTATTAAATAATTACCCGTAATAATATCATTCTAAAGCATTTCATGCAATAACTTTAAAATAAAAGTAGCTTTCGCAAACGGGATCAACATGCTCAAGGAGATTGTGATGTGACTTGCCTTGCAATCGCAAAAGTCTTCAAATACTCTTCCGAACTCTTCCGTAGACTCCGCGATCTTCCAAAACGGCAATATACGTAACTACACGTAAAACAATAATAATCCTAAGAAACTCCAATAAACAATACATAAAATATATAAACAAGTAAATTATGATTTTATATGAATTTAGAAAGAAGAACGGGTCGAATCGGAGTTCAGATGGAAAGGATACGGCTTCCGGAATATTGAATTTAGAGTAAATCCGAAAAGAATTAAAAAAAGAATATTCTCGGGAATATTCTCTGGATTTTCGGATTAGAACAATTGTTTTGGATAAATGTTGACATGCGGGGTCCATGGTCAGTGACCAGGCGTATGGTGGACTTGGTTCATGGATTTAGAAATAGAAGGGGCGGATGGAATGTTGATGTGGATAACATGTGGCCGAAGGGGATGAGGTGGCAACCGAAGTGACAGCTGAGGTGGCTAGGGCTGACATGGCTTTGACCGATTAAAAGGGTTAGACGGCCAAGGTGGCTCGGATCGACTTCGGATTATCGGACGATTAAGATTTATTGGGGCACTGTGCCTCGGGTCCCCTAGTCATACACTGGAAGAAACACCGGGGCTCAGAGGTCACAAAGGAGAATACTCCTGAGGATGTCCGACGATGTGATGGCGGTGTCCCGTGGCATACAGAGGCAACAAGGGAGACGGACCAGGGACAGCGTGGCCAAGACGAGCCAGAGGGACGCGGCGATGGCGACAGACTTCGGGTTCACTGGCGGCACTGAATCACAAAGACGGCGATGACGGCTCGTCGGCCGGGATGACGGCAGATGGAGAGTAGAGCAGGGATGGGATGAGGTGGCGTAGCGATGGTGGCGCTGGAAGCAAAAGCAGGAATGGCGACGGCAGGCGACGACACCGGGTGGCGGAAAAGACGGCCTGAAGGCGGTGCGGCGGACCGGCGACGGAGCAGCGACCCGGGCGACATGATGGCGGACGGCCAGGAGGGAGCGGGCGACGGCCGGCACGACGACAGCGGGGGACGTAGCGGCGCTTGGCGAAAAACGACGAGGAGCAGGAGGCAGAGGCGACGAGGGGAGGCACCGTTGGGGCAACACGGCCGGAGAGAAGGCTTAGACGCCGGCGACGACGAGGCCGAGCGGGGAACAGCACGGCGCCCAGCGGAGAAGATGGAGGCGACGGGGCGGTTGGAGGAGGACGGCAACTCGACAGAGGCGCCAGATGACGACGTCGGCGACGACGGACGACAGGAGGTAGAGGAGGATGGGCGATGATGCCGATTGGAAAAGAACGATGGCAGCGATAAACCAAAGAAGGGCGGCTTCAGTCCGAATTCTCACCGGCGACGGGAGGTCTGGAGCTGACCAGCGGCGGGGATCGAAGACGACAACGACAGCGACGATGTCGAACGGGGAGCAGCTGTGTCGGGAGGAACAGAGAGAGAGAGAGCGGATCCAGGGGTAGGAGAAGATGAAGGCTGCGCTAATGTGCTCAGCGGCGACGGCGACGACTGGGCACAGCAGCATCCACGACTGGGGAGCAGAGCAGGCACAGCGGCGCTGGGAGTTGAGCGACGGCGATGCCGACGGCCAGAGAAGGAGGCGGCGGCCTGGGCGGCGGCGGAGGACTGCTTGATGCAGGGACGGCGGCAGGCGGCGAAACCGACGAAGAGGGAACGGCGACGGCGGCTGGAGGGGGACGGCAGCTCGACGGCGACGCTAGACGGAGACGCCAGGGACGACGCGACGACGACAGGCGGCTTCCCGATCCGAGGCGTCGAAGGAGGATAAGAAGATGGGGCATTGGGGAGGACGAGGTGGATGCTCACCGGCGACGGGCGGTAGGCGGGGATGACGACTACCACGGCGAACTCTGTCGGCGGCAAGGTAGAGACAGCCGGCAGGGCGGCGGCTAAGGCAGCGCAGGACGCTGGCGCGGCGGCAGGTGTAGACGGCGGCACGGCACGACGGGGTGGCGGTGGCGCTCTGCCTCGGGGCGGCGGCAGCCTGGCGGCGTGGAGAGGAGCAGAGCCGGCTAGGGCACAGGGCTGGCGGTGGTACATATATAGGGGCGGCAGCGGGTTCGGCGGTGGCCGTTGCGGGGCGGAGGCGCAGGCGCTGGCCTGGGCCGGGCGGTGGCAGCGGCGGGCCAAGGGAGCGGCGGCGGTAGGCCGAGCGCAGGCCGGGCCTGCAGGAGCTCGGCCGAGGAGGGGCTCGGCCCGGGCGGCTCGGGGTTGGAGCAGGCCGGCTCGGGCTGGACGCTGAGAGAGACAGAGGAAGGAGACGAGAAGAAAGAGGAGGCCAGGAGCAAGAAGGTAAACAGGGAAAAGGGATAAAGGATAAAGGGAAAATAAAAGAGGAAAGGGGAAAAATGAGAGGGATTTTGTGAACTATTTTTGGAACTTAGGATTAACGAGACATTTTTGGAATCGAAATATTCATTTGTAATAGAGGAGACCAAGCGGTTTTAGGATGAAACGACTATTCTGAATATTGAGGATATATACATTCATACATATATATACATACGTATATATACATAGGTATAAATATATATATTGGGAATCGAACAGTATTTGGAAGTAAATAGAAAAAGAATATATGTAGTGGGGATCCGGGAGACGGAATATATTGTGGGATTCCGAGAATGGAGAATATTTTCCCGAGAATTGGAAAATGGAATATTCCGAATAAAATATCTTGGGATTAGAGAATTGACAAGGGTGTTTTATTAGGACCAGAATTTGGAGAAATCTCAGATGATTAAAGATTTGGATTTGCTTCGATGGAAAAGGAGTTTAAGGGAATATCTAAGATTTATCTCAAAGGGGAATATAGATATTTCAAATAGAAAGGATCTCGGATTGGGAGTCTAAAAGAGTTCTAGAGTTTCAAAAATGAATAAATCCGGTAACTCCGAATTTAGGTTTTTGAGGTGACTTTAAGGTTTTGGGGACGACACAAAACCCTAGAGGAAAAGGGAGTCAGAGTTCATGATAAACGGGGGAGACTTCAAAGGACTGAATTAGAAACGACCCGAACAGGGAAAAGGAAAAGGAATTTATTTTATATTTAATTACTTTACTTTAGTGATCTTTATAGCATTAAAATTAATTCTGTAGCTCCAAAAAATCCAAGAAAATTTCAGAGAGTTTATTGAATCATGGGGAATTTACCAGAAGTAAATACCACCACGAAACACGAAGGATTTATTATTGTAAATACTTAAACGCTTAAAATACTCCAACAAAACCCCTGGAATATAAAAGCATCCAAGTATTTATTTAAAGATTTAAACTCGGGATTTTTAATATTGGAAATTTCAAAATTTTATTCAAACTCTTTTCTCAAACAAAAATTTCTAGTGTATTCTTGTATTTCCATTTACCCGCGATAATTTTTAATTAAGGCGATTTTCAGGGCGTTACAGCGAACAAGTACGCCGACTCGGCCGATGCTGTTGCTGACGCCCTCGATGACAAGAAGACACCCTGACAGAAGAAGTGGGAGGGCACCAACGACGCAGTCTCGACTAAAGCTGGGAATCACAAACGCAAGTCAGACGGCTTCATTGTGGCAGTCGGTCACAACCGTCTTCGACCATCAACAACTAAAGATTATCAGAACAACAAGTGACATGCTCGGGGGCGCACAAGCTCAAACGCAAGGATGGCATCCCCACTGCGAAATACCGAACAGCTAAGTCGCTTCCTGATACATATTTCTTCACTTGGCCTTGCCAATGCTGCAGCCACTTACACCTAATAGGTGTATAAGCTGCACTTTTTTTCCTCTTAAATGATTGCAAAAGTACTCGAGTAGCATAAATCCTGATCCGTGAAACTTTGCACCATGAAAGACGAACTCAAGTCACCCAAAACACGTGTGTGGGAAAGAGCCATGAGCCAACTCTCGACGCTAGGGGGCTATGACTAGTCGGGCAGAGTGCTTAAACGTAAGGGGTCAACTACTCGGAGAAATTAATATCAATAAGAGGAAGAACTCGTATTTACATATATTGTAAAATACATTCGGGTGATTGTTTTCATCATCAGATGCTACTCATCCGATATCTTTATATTGCAGGCTTAGCTCCAAATACGTGTGACAGGAACTCAGGACTACGAGCTTATCTCCTACGCTCAGGGGCTGGACAAGCCTGCCAAGAATCACTCGGAATGCTCCATGAGAGCTACTGACCGAGCACTTGCACCAGTCGGGACGTCATCTTCTCCGGCTACGCTCCATACGAGCCGACAACCAACAACTTCCGGCACTAGTCGGGGGTCGTATGTCACTCGGCTGGGTGAGGTACGCCCCATGAGGGTCGCCAGCTGAATCCTACGCTAACGCTAGGTTCAGGTACCTTATCCGGTCACAACTTCGCTGAGTTGGGTACGCCCCATGAGGGTTGCCAGCCAAATTCTATACTAATGCAAGGTTCGGGTACCTTATTCGGCTAAAATAATCGACCTCCGGCGCCAGTCGGGGCTCGTGTACTACTCGGCTAAGTAGGGTACGCCCCATGAGGGTCGCCAGCCGAATCCTATGCTAATGCTAGGTTCGGGTACCTTATTTGGTCACAACTCTGTCAGATCGGGTACGCCCCATAAGGGTCACCAACCGAATCCTATGCTAATGCAAGGGTCGGGTACCTTATTTGGCCATATCTCTGTTGGATAGGGTACGCCCCATGAGGGTCGCCAACCGAACCCTCTGCTAATGCAAGGTTCGGGTACCTTGTTCGGCTTTACCCAAGTCAGAGAAGACTTACATCGTCAAAGCGCATCCGGGATTCTCATGCACCGCGTCACACCTGAGGAGGGCAAGCAGATCCTGCAATATACCCACTCAGGCTTTTGTGGCAATCAGGTTGCATCCAGAACGTAAGTCGGAAAGGCTTGCGAATAAGAATTTCTCTGGCTGATTGCGGTTACCGGCACCAAAAAACTCATCTTGACATGCGAGGGATGGTGATTCTATAGAGCCTACATTGGGTGGGTCGGTTTAGGCCGGTTTATTCGGTAATGGGCCACCAAGATATGAGTTCCTACAGTAGCATGCTCCATGTGGGCCACCCGCAGGCTGAGTTGAAATTATAGCGCTGGTGTTACCAACAGGAGCCGATGAGGTAAACAAATATGCTTCATGAGAGCCTTATTGCTAAACATATATGTTTGGGTATCTGTTTTATCCACCAGGTATCGAGGATATATCCTTATAAGGATCATAAGGTGGTCTTCATTAAAATTGGAGATGCAGGTATCTTTCTCGAGTACACCTGACCACATAATGGATTTATTTTCATAAAGTGGTACTCGGCCTACATGCTTGGCCAACAGTTGCCATGAGCGACATTATTCCAGCCGATATGACGCTGAAGAGTCTAACTTTCGAGTAGTGCACTACTCGGGAGAGATTATAAACACACATTCCCACTGACATGACGCGGAGGAGTCTAACTTCTGGGTGGGACGCCACTCGGGAAAGACTATAAATTCCTTATTCCAGCTGACATGAAGCTGAAGAGTCCCATATACGAGTAGCATCCTACTCGGCAAGACTATAAACACATATTCCGACTGACATGAAGTCGAAGAGTCCTACATACGAGTAGTTCCCTACTCGGCAAGACTATAAATCATATTCCGGTTGACATGATACCGCAGAGTCTCTAAACCAGTAGTATACTACTCGGGAAAGACTATCAAGTTAAAGATCTCTGACTTTATGTTGAATTGTCTTCACAATTAAGCACAAAGTCGGGGCTACACCTAATAGGTGTGCCTATTCGGCGCACACTATTCATACATCTACATGGAGCCCTTCATAGCCTCGCTGCCAGCTGACATGAAGCAGGACTCGGGAGAAGAAGCACTCGGACAAAGAGTACTCGGGAGCAATGCACTCGGGAAGACTTCACCGTGGAGGATGAGCACTCGGCATCAGCTGTGACTCAACTATGAAGGTCTCAGGGGCTACTGTGGGTGCCATGGGCCCCGGGTACCTCATGACAAGCATATGGGCCACTCAGATAGAGGATGGGCCTAGCCTTGTAATTAGAGATATAGCTAGATTCGGCAGATTTTGCCTTGTATAGAAAGGAATATATAGTCCTAGTCAGGTGCGTTATATCTCTAAGAGGAGATCCCTTAGTTGTAATCTGGCTGGGACTCCTACCTTATACCCCTGTCCCCCAGTATATAAGGGGAGACAGGGCGCCCCATGAGGGCAGAGGACAAAAGGTTGAGTTGGTTCACCAGAATCACCACCGCAAATCCTCAAAGGAATAACATCACAACTGGACGTAGGGTATTACCTCACATCGAGGGCCTGAACCAGTATAAAATCTCTTTGTGTTCCTTTGCAATCCACCGAGTTTCCATCCGCCGAGTAGCCCCATATATTTATTGCCGGTGTAAAACATCGACACAAATGATCAAGATAACAGTGCGACTTATCTTGCTCCGGCTCGACGTACTCTGCTACGACCTCATAATACACCGGAGGGTCATCGACGTCGGATTCTATAACAAGCAATGCACAAACAATTAAAAACAGTATATGTGGGCAAGCAAACGTGAGCTAAGAATATTTTTAATGGATTCTTGACATTTTTCTAGATTTAATGAAATTTAAATGGACTTAATCGGAGTTCGTATGAATTAGTTATGAATTATTGAAGTTTTATTGTTATTTCCAATGTAAAACTAATTACTAAACGATTTATTGCGCAATTAAACGATTTATTGCGTCACTGGACCGGGAAGCCGGTGCCGACAGGCAGGCCCCACCGGTCAGCGGTGCACAGGAGGATGGCGCACGGTGGACTCATTGCATTGAGCCGAAAACGAGTGCGCCCCGTGGCACCAACGCGGTGGCCACGCGGGCGACCGACGGGCGGCCCCGATCTGCCACCCGGCGGATCAGACGGCCCCCGGGAACAGCGGCCATAGCCGGCCATCCCGAGTGGGAGGCGGCGGCGGGCACGCGGAGAGCCGAGAGGAACGGGGAAATGGCAAGGGGTCTCACCGGCGGCTCACGGCGACGACGCGAGGACGATGGCGGCAAGGCGGATGTGGCAGCAAGGCGGAAGTGGCGGCGGCTTCGGGACGGCATCGGCAACAGAGTTCCGACGGCGGCGGACGAGCAAGAAGTAGCGGCCGAGATGTCCGTGCACGAGGACGGAGCGTTTCGACGGGCTTCGGCTTCCACGGAATGGCGGCCAACGGGCTCCTCGGCACGGCGGAGACGGTGGCGGTGGCGGTGCGGCTTGGCGGCGTTTGGAACGGCGGCGAACGATGGCCAGAGTTGGTGAAAGGCGGCAGAAGCTCGGGTGCGCGGTGGCGGTGGTGTTTGAGGGCACGGGGAGGCTTGATATGTTGGGAAAAAGATGGAGGAGGAGGCGAGGAAGCTTTTTATGCACGCGGGCGAGCGAGATCGAGGCCGTAACGGCTCAATCGTGCTCTGGAATGAGGGCGGCGGCGACCGGGTCGTGCGCACGATTCGCGGGCGAGCGGGGGTGGCTGCGTCGGAGAACATGGGGAGTGGGGGCGGACTCGGTCTTCCCTCGTTTGAACCAGGCGCAGGCGAGCAAGGGAGCGGGAAACAACACTGATCAGACGTCGGAGGGAAAAATCCCCTCCGCCCGATTCGAACGGAGGAGGAAGACATTGCTGATAGGGGGACCCGGCCTGTCAGCGGGGCGCGTGGGCGTGCGGGGAGGAGCGACTTGACGAGAGGGCCCCGAAGCAGAGCGGCAGGGGGAGCAGGGCGGGCACTGGCAGGTGGGGTCAGCGGGAGGCAGGCGCGGCTACACGTGGGCCGCGAGGAGGCCGAGCACAGTACTGGGCCACGGCCCAGCGGGAGGAAAAAGAAAAAGAGAGAGAAAAGGAAGAGGAAATTAATTTCCAGAGCAAATTTAATTCCGATATTCGTTTTCGATTTATTAAAAATGGTTCATGTGCTCTGAAAATTCCACTAAAAATCCAGTTAATATATTTGGCAAGGGGAACATAGGAAAAATGTTCCCAGCCACAGTAGCTTATTATTTTGCATTTTACATATTTAATTAATTCCTTTAGATTTTTTTTAATTTATTTTTCTTGGGCATTTTCTTAGGTATAATTTAATGTGGTTAAAATCAGGGTGTGACACACATGCAGAAGTAAATAAAGGCATCTTCGTTCTCCTTCGACAAATTACCAAACCGGCATCACCGAATAAGTCAGTGAACCGAACACTAAAGACATTGCCACCAAATGGTTTATCGATGATATGATAACATGGCTTTCTAGATCTTCATCAAGGATTTCACAAATGAAATATAGCCACCAATATAAACATAGGAAAAAGTCTCTAACCAAATCTAACTCCAAAAACACCATGAAAGACCAACTTCTAAACTTCTAATAGATCTAAACCATTCGCCAGACGGTCCCTTTGCCTCTTACAACTGGAGTGTGGAGAAAGACAGAGGCTGGAGAGCGGTGGTGTCGGAGACCTTTGGAGGCGAGGCTTCAGGAGTCAACTATCTCGTGTTTTGTCAGAAATTGAGTTATTTTCTTACTCTTTCTCTTGTTTGTTGCTCGTATTTGAAGGCGTGAATTCGAATCTTGTCAGAGATTCAAATACAAATTACAATGGATGTTTGTTCGGTTCCATTGGATTCGGCTATCACGTGTTAAGGGTTAAGGCTCATTTGGAACGGATATATTTTTATTGAACTTCCAAGTTAACTTTGTTCAATTTTAAAATTCCTGTATTCCAACGGTGGTCTAAACGAAATTGCTACTCCACCCAACATCTAAAATTGAGGATTTAGTTTCCTATACCCTTGACGCAGAGAATTTGACGCGGAGAGAAATTCCTAATGAGTGAATGCGCGCGCGCGAACACATCGACTCATCTTTTCTGGGCACGCAGATCCGTCTCATTTTCTTTTTTTTTGTCAGTTTCTGTTACCGTATTTCTTTCCCTCGTCATCTAACGCCACCTGTTTTCTTTTTCTCGTGTATGGCATGGCACGCGTGGGCCTCGTGGCTATAAGGCCATTTTGGGCCAAATAAGCTAGTGCTCACACTTTTTTTTATTTTTCTTCTCTTTTTTTATTCTAGTGATTTGTCTGTTTATTCTATTATCATCAAACATATAATGTCATATCTAAACAAATTTTTACTAGTAGGGAAATAAAGCCTTTTATTCTTGTACAAATTATCAGTGTATAAAGTTTGTATTACCGATAAAAGTTTGTTAGCATAAAGTTATATAATTTAGAATTTTATTGTAGAAAGTTTGTTTATTATTGTAGTTTATTAGTATATATATATAATATTTTTTATTTTCTGAATTACCTTTTGAATTTGTTTCAAATTTATCTACACAGTTTGTATTGATAAATTTTATGAGTACAAAGTTTGTTATTTATGCATAAAGTTTTTTAGTACACAATTTGTTATTTGTGCACAAAGTTAAAGTTTGTTATGTGTGAGTAAAGTTTGTGAGCACAAAATTTGTTATTTGTGGATAAAGTTTATGAGTAGAATGTTTGGTAATTTTTGCATAAAGTTTTTTCTAATATTTTAGATGAAAGCCCCTACTGTTCATATTTAAAAACGGAAACCAAAATCTCGATCGAGACGCCGGCAGGAGTGCGAACGCTAATTTCGGTTCTAATCATGCTGATGCATCTGCGGTTTTATTGTGGTTATTATCCGTAACTTATCCTAAAAATTAGAGGGAAAAGGCAATAAAATCAGCTAGGCCACGTGACTTTAACCTAGGCTTGGGCTGAAAATATATGCACTGGGCAAAAACTGGATCACGCAGTAGGACTAAGGGGGTGTGTGAATTAGCTTTTTTGTTTGGCTTATAAGCTATACGTAAAACGAGAAATATTATTAGTATATGATTAATTAAGTTTTAACTATTAAAAATTTAAAAAATAGATCTATTTGATTTTTAGAGATACTTTCATATAGAAAATTTTTGTAAAAAACACACCGTTTTACGTTTTGAAAAATGTACTAACGAAAACCGAGAGAGTAGTCAGAAGCCACAAGCCGAAAAGAACAACATTTAAAAGGTGCCATTCGAAATGGCTTAAACTTCTAACTTCTTCCTCGGATGCGCGACAGCTCGCTGATCAGGCTCCCCCTAGTACGGAGGGCCATCTTAATATTATTTGTTCATTGTGTGATCCAAGAGCATAATAAATTCTTAACTTAGAATAACAAAAGATAAATGCTATACCACGGTCTATATATCTCTACTACTGTAAAAACAAAGTCATGCTCCTTTTTCTTCCTAATCAACGCACCTTCCTATGTAAAAACCACTCCACCCAAAATAAATCTGATGTTCCCAGAGCTAGACCCTGTAAAACCAATTTTTGTCCTACGTAAGGGTATGACACTAGTGCTCCAGAAATGGTAAGGCTGGCCCACGTATCCGTGACAAAATCTAACTTGGGCTTAAAATTTGGGACAAACCGAATCCAGGCCCATCATCCAGGCCGGTCCACGAGACGATGGGCAGACGGACGCCCATTGAAAACGTCCACTGGTTTTGGTCACTCGCCTCCCAACCGCCAAAAGTGTCAAATCAACTACTCATCCAGTCAACTAACCCCTGCGCCTCTCAACATTGACAACAAGGGTGCATTTGCATCTTCCGATAAAAAAAAAAATCTCATTTTTTTAAGTTTGTTTTTCGAATCGCTAAATAATATGTTTCTTGAAAAATTTTTCATATAAAAATTACTTTAAAAATCATATTAATCTATTTTTTAAGTTTAAAATAATTAATACTAAATTAATTATACGCTAATGACTTAACTCGTTTTGTGTGATCTTTTTTCCTTTATCTTTTTTTATCACCTTCAAACTATCTGTAAGTCACTATTTTCACCTACGCTAACCCCAAGTCAAGTCCGCTCTGCCATTTTTTCTTTACGATTTTCGTCCAAACTTTTAGCAACAGCAGTAGTACAAACTAGTACTGGAGTAGCGCGATTAATTGACAATATTGGCACGACAACGCTGAATTCAAACGGATGGGTTGGGTGATTATTGGACGGCAATGACTTTGCCAATCCACACATATGTGATGCGCTTTTGTTGTAGAAAAAAATGCAATGACGAAGGAAACGTATCTTATCTGTAGCAATTTTCTAGTGCTAACACCGAATAATGTGTCACTGATTAGTAGAGTGGTAGTACTGCCAGTTCTGTATTAGGTTATCAATCAATTAAGCCGTCGTTATCATCCAACAAAATGGAATCTGATGATGATGTCCATTATGGCAGCCCCCACATGACAAATATTCATAAACCAAGTGCCAACGGATTTTACATAATTGACCCTATAATCCAAATAAATCTCAAACTTCTGTTAAAAAGGCATTTCAGTACCATCTCGCAAAAATTGATTTAGGGGGGGGGGAGGGGGGGCGGTGGGGTTGTGTATAATTTTCGCATAGAATTTTTTTTGGCATTTATTGCGAGTCTCCTCTTGGAAATAATCGCCTATAAAAAGCGCACGAGTGGCCGACTGTCTCGTCTTCGTGCTCATCCGCGGCGAGCAGAAGCGAGAAGACGAGAGGGCGGCGTCATGGCGAGCTTGGTGTTCGAGCCCCACGGCGGCGCGGCGGCGGTGGCGGTGGCGGGACTCGGCGGCGGCGACGTGGTGTTCTGCGTCGTCATCCTCTGCCTGTCCGTGCTGTCCATGATCATCTTCGCCGCGGACTCCCCCGACGGGGAGCGGCGGCGGCGCTCCGGCGGCCGGGCGAACGGGCCGGTGTTCGTCGGCGGCAGGGGCTGCGGCTGCGGCGGCTGCAGCTCCGGCGCCTGCGTCTGCGGCACCTACCTCTCCTGATCTCCATCGAGAGCCAGCTAAGCTAGCTTCTGTGATCGCTCGCCGCCGGCGAACTGTACATGAAGCTCACGTCGCCGGCTTTGCTCTGAAACTCCGTATGGCTAGCTAGTGCCTTTTTTCTTCAAAGATAAAAAATAATTACTGCTCCTACTCTGCATGTATGTTAGTAAAACTATATACAGCATTAGGATTATTACTAACTATAATGAGATGGAGTACTGTAAATTGTAATTAAGCCTAATAATAATCATCTTTGAATGCTCAGTTGGTTATTGGTGCCAATTAATCACCGGCTAGATCCAGATTAGAGTTGACTGCATAAAGCCATATATGCTTGATACATGTATGCTACAAACTATCAAGAGTTTATGCTTAACTGAAGAAAATTGCAGTTTGGGAGGCAAAGTCAACAGCGACCATGTCAAAAGTAAGTAGTCCCCAAATTGCAAATAGAAGAATTCAAGAATATATATGATGTTTAATTTCATCTGGGGGCCGCTGGAACTGAAGGCAAACTTATCCTGCCCTAGCTACTGTCCTCATGGGATTTGGAAATCTTGTAGTGGACCAGACAAGAAATGGGAGAGGGATGGAATGGGACACCCAATCTACCAACTACACCATTCATAAATACAAAATGTCCAGCAGTGTGACACCTAAACCACCAGAAATATTACAGAAATTTTTGTAAAAAATGCTCCCTCTGTTCAACAATAAAGGCCCCTCATTAAGAAAACGTATGTATAAAAAAATATAGAAATTTCACATAAATGTAAATTTACAATAGAGGATTATAAAACACAGAAAAAAAAATACAGAAATGGCATTTTGAATAGACTATAAAAAAACGTAAGTATTAGAGAAGAGATAAAGACTCAAAGGGAAATTTTTATAAGGTTGGACCATATTCTAACTTTTCTTTAAATCTTATAGGAATTTTATAGAATTGTTGGAGTCACAACTCACAATCCTTTGTTTCAAAGGGCAAGATATGAAAATTTTCTATAGGATTCAAACCCTACAAAGTCCCTATATTTTTCCTACAGATCAAAGATGCACTAAGCATTTGAAGCATTTAAATTTTATCCAAAATAATATAAATATTTATATACTACTACTTCTCACATCAATCATATCTCATTCATATTTCTTCTCATTTTATCTCGAACTACCCTTTTGCCCATATTTATCACTCATTTAATAAGGGAACTAAAGTCTTTCTTGTTAATCTTAGTTCTATATTTATTCACTTATTTAAGGAGTAGAAATGTTTATATAGTTGGATGGAGAGAGTAGTTCGGTTTAATTTCTTGCAAAAATCCATGAAAAGTACTATTCTTTATGTCACCAGGCTCAAGAAAAAAGTGTGTCAAACCAGGTTCTTTTTGATGAGGAAAACTAGGCTGGTTCTGGTGTATCAGGCACTAGAAATGTATTTTTTTTCATTGGTAATAAGAATTGCCTCTCGCTGACATGTTGGGCCTGGGCGAATAAACGGCAGAAAAGAAATTCAAAGAAAGAAAAGGAAAAAAAAAAGTCCAGCACTAGCCCCCATTTGTCACCAGCCCAAAGGCCATTCTCCCTGACAAGTGGGCCCCACACCCCAGCTCAGCCCGTCCAGCTCAGCAGCAGTAGCAGATCCATTCAACCCCGCGCCGAGAAACTAGCCGTTACACCCCCCCACCTCCCCCACTACCTCGCCGACCACCTCCCTCCACTACTACTACCTCCCTCTCCTCCTCTCCAATTCATCCCCAAATCTAACACCATCAATCCCTCAATCCCCAATCCCCAATCCACGACCACGCAACGCAACAGGCGGTGGTGGTAGCCGGCAGGGAAGTGCGGTGCACGGCGGCGGCAAGGAGATGATGTTCACGGAGGGCCTCGACGAGTCGGCGATCAGCTGGATCAAGCAGGGCACAGGCGCGGGCGCGGGCGAGTCCCCTGCTGCCGCAGCGCCACCGCCGAGGTCGCCTCTGGCGGAGCGGCTGCCCGCGGGGCAGATCGCGGCGCCGAGGAGCCCCGCGCTGTACGGGAGGGGGTGCGTCGGCGGCGGGAACGGGTTGTTCTCCCCCAAGAGCCTCCCGCCCGTGCGGACCACCGGGCGGCACTCGGGGTTGCTGGGGCGACACCACTCCGTGCTCCTCGCCGCCGCGGACTCCGAGGAGGAGGACGGGGAGGAGGAGAGCGTCGCGTCGTGGGGGGTGCCCGACGACTGCTACTACGGGAACTTCTCCGACACGCTCGAGGAGGACGGGGCCTGCTCGAGCGGCGACTCCAGCCTGATCCGGAGGGCCATGGACCGCTGTGGGGGAGGAGGGTTCGACGACGAGGTCACCTCGCAGCTGAGCCGGAGGGGCGGCGGGCTGGTTCGCGGGCAGTCCAAGGAGAACCTGCGGGTGGAGGTGCGAGCCGCGAGCGCTTTCGCCGGGAAATGCTCCAGCGGCCACCAGCCCGTGGACTCCACATCGCACGTAAGGATTTTTCTCTATCTCGCGACATTTTACTTTCCCACTATGACCATTGATGATAATTCAACCATGTGGATCGATTGCTCGAAGCTCATCTGTGCTTGGTAAATTCGAAGTTAGCATAGTTGTGCAATGCGTTCGCGAAAATAAGAGACAAAATCTTACGGTTTTCTTATCCAGGAACACTATTTTGCTGAGCAAAAATTCCAAGCTCATGGAACACCCAGTGCCCCTCCAATTGCAGCAGGAGATGGGGATGAAGCCATTTTCGACACTGTCGGTGAGTGATGATTATTTGATAATGCAAACATATTCTGAATTTATTTTCTTGGCCTCGAAGAAGTGATTGAGATTTGAGATAATTTCTCTGATAATGTGGAAACAGCTGAAACTAAAGGTGGCCTTGAGAGGAATGGGGTATCATCAGTGGCAGATATACTGGCCCAGGATGTTCATGAGCCTGAGCTTCCTACAAGGTACAGTCGGAGATTGTAAATTGGAGTATTATAGCTTTTACACTATGAAATTGTTCGAGCTCACATTGCTCTTTCTCTTTTAAAAAAAATCAATTCAGATCAAATGTTCAGGAAGATGGTGTTCATGTGCCGTACGTCGAGAACAATTTGTTAGCTCAGATGCCGAGTTTCACCGCTAAGTGCGTTTTGATTTACCTGTGAATTTACCCCTCTGTAGGTGTTGTTGATCTGCTCACTGATCTTACTGGTCATTTTTTTCAATCTTATCAGTGTCCAAAGTGCATGGCAATCTTTTGTTGCATACGATGCATGCTTTCGGATCTGTCTGAATGCATGGGCAAGAAACTGCATGGAGGCTCCAGAATTCCTTCGTGACGAGTGTATGGTGCTGCGAAGCGCCTTTGGGTATGCAAGAAACCAGCATTCGTTTTATTTTCCTCATTTTGCCTTTGAGCAAGCAGCTTATTAGCTCCTTTTGATTAATAGAATACAGAAATTTTTGCTTCATCCCAAGTACAAGAGTCAAGATGATGGAAAACATGTCTATGATAAGGATGGAAGTTGTAATATGAAGGGCAGAAAACTTGTTAAACAGATTGAGATCGAAGGTATGCATCATTAGGCCATCTTTCATGTGCACTGTGCTTTTTTTCTTTCTTAAGCAGAACTGTGAGTTCATTATTAGTTAGGCATGATTCCAAATTCTAAACGGTTTGCACTCACGCTGTTAATGTTCCATAACAGTAAAAAAGATACGTGTTGTACCTCAAAGACCAAAGCTTCGAACAACATCATCCTTTAGAAATCTGTACATGCAAGCTGGTAGCGAGTATGTCAGACAGATTTCTAAAATTCTGAAGAGTCAGGTTACCATGTTGACATCCACGTCATCAACATCTTTGCCAGAAGGTTAACATTTTTTTCTTTTTGTTGTTACAGCTGCTGCCAGAGCTTATTGCCATACCTACTAACAGAATATCCTACTTGCAGAAATGTTCACATGCACGCTAGAGTTGCAAAGCTCCTGCAAAGATAACCAGAGAGATTCCATTTCTCCGCAATATCTGAAGCCAGGCACTGGTGAATCTCAACTCTTGTAAGTCCTATCCTAGTTATTTTTTGTTAACCTGATTCCTAGCCTAGTTATGGTTTTTCTGTACACTTGCGTGTTCATTCTATTAAGCACAAAATTTACTCAGAATGTTCTTTAATCATCCTAATACATTTGTTCCAGTTATCTAGAGAGCCAGGGGGATGCTATTCTTGTTGAAGTACAAGACAACAATCGGGTTGTCATAGGCCGTGCAAAAATTCAAGTTTCATCAATCACTGATACTTATGTATGTCCTGCTCATTGCTCACCTTCATTGGTTCAATTGTTTCATGAACCCATTTCTCAACTGTGCACGTTTGAAAAAAAAAAACAGCAGGAGGAAATCATTAAGTGGTGGCCTCTATATCTTGATGATCAAGAATGCGTGGGCAAAATTCAGCTCTGTGTAAACTTCTCCGTGTCTTCTGACAATCAAGGAGCTGCGAAGGTTGGTACTATTATTTTCATGCTCATACATTTTTGGACCAAAAATTTTTGTTCTAAACGTTTGCATGGTGTCATTAACAGATGCTGCAAGGAGGTCCGGCTGTGGATACTATTGTATATGACATGGTTCTGGAAGCAGCAATGAGAGCTCAGAATTTCAATAGTAAAATGTTGCATGTCAGTGGTTCATGGAAATGGCTATTGGACGAGTTTTCAGATTACTATGGGGTATCAGATGCATATAGAAAATTGAGGTGATATGCTGTTAGGTTGCATACTCTCAATAATGGTTATTGAATATAACAAAACATGCTAATGTTGTATCATACTTTCTACAGATACCTGTCTTACATTTTGAATGTTGCAACACCAACAAAAGATTGCTTGGAACTTACATATGAACTGCTTCTCCCTGTCATGAAAGCACGTGAAGATAGAACTTTAACGAGACAAGAGGTAATTAGCTAAATTTACTCCATATATACTTCCATATAGCAAGTATTCAGATATAGCAGTTGAAATATATAAATATGCTTCAGGCAAGTATATAATGGATTTCCTCTTTTTTAAAAAAAAAGAAAGAAAAACAGGATTTCCTTTCTGTTCATGTCATTGATAGCATGCCAGCAAAGAAACACATTTTAGTAATTCTTGATTCCAATAAATATGGGAACTTTTGTTTATTTATTTACAGAGAAGCATACTGTTAGATTGCGAAGATCGGATCAAGAGCCTCCTTGCAGTTGTGTTTGAAAATTACAAGTCGTTGGATGAGAATTCTCCTACTGGTTTGTCTGACCTATTTGGCCCCATACCAGATTGTGCTGCACCAGCTTTAGCACCTGCAGTTCAGATATTCAGTGTACTGCATGATATACTCTCCAATGAAGCACAAAGCATACTTCGGAACTATCTACAGGTGAGATTACAGATATACTTCATTCATTTTTCTTTTGATGTTTTTTATTTTTTTCTCAGAACAATGAACTTAGCATCCATCTAGTTTAATCATGTAGAAATCAGAGATGGTTGCATTTTTATTTCTTCATGTGAATTTTCAGATGTGATAGATCAAAATTCCTTTTCATTTTTACTGAGGGAAGTGAAGAACTCCAACTTGATTTAGGTTGATTATTCAAACATTGTACCAGCTAATGATGAATGTGCAATTCACTATGTTACAATATTATTGTTTTAAACGCAAGCTAATCTTTACCAATAAATATTTTTTTGGTCCAGTGGTGTAAGACTTCACACTTTTATCTTAGATGACCTCCTGGTGAAGTACGGACATATAGGAAAACAACTATGAAAATAATATTTGCAAAATAATTGCATCCCAACTAGCAGAAATGGACAACAGGCTATGCTTTTGTCTTATTCTTTGTGTACACAGAACTGAACAGCATAAACTTCCTCCCTTTCACAGACTGCTGCAGCAAAAAGGTGCAGGAGGCATATGATTGAGACAGATGAATTCATGTCAAGCAATAATGACAGCCTTCTTACGGACCCTATGGCTATTTCTGCTGCATATCTCAAAATGAAGACTATATGTATTAACATTAGTCGTGAAATTCAAGCAGATATTAAGATTCACAATCAGAATATACTTCCAAGGTAACATCTCTAGTGGAAGGACAATTCTACTTTCTTTTGTACAATTGGAGCGTTTCTCACAGATTTTTTTGTTTTCCTTTAGTTCAATAGATCTGCCAAATATAGCAGCATCCATCTACAGTACCGAGCTCTGCAAAAGATTGAAGGGTTTTCTTTCTGCAAGTCCCCCCTCAAGACCACTAGAACATGTTGCTGAACTGCTCATTGCTACTGCAGATTTTGAGAGAGATCTTGACTCTTGGCAAGTGAGGTAAGATACAGTTGAGTAGTTGATCTACTGTTGTTGTTTTCTCTGGTTGATTGTGCTCCCAAACTGCCACATTCTTTTGAGCTTGATACATTATTCAGCACTAATTTGTTTGCCTGCTTCATTTGTTTTTATTAAACAATTTTAGACCTGTGCATGGGGGTGTGGTTTCGAGGGAGTTGTTTCATGGCTACATCATGGTGTGGATTGAAGATACCCGATTGCAGTTACTTGACAATTGCAGAGCTGAGAAGGTAACCATAAAACACCGATGATTAAGCAGATCATATGGATGACCTTATCACTTGCACTTCCTTACTTATTACTCGCTTAACTTTGCAGTTATCATGCCCTGCGGTATCAACAACCTCGACATTTGTCGAGCAAATGTATGAACAAATAAAAGAAAGCATAAATGAATATGGAGTAGTTATAAACAGATGGCCACATTATCTGATGAGTTTAGAGAGTGTAAGTACACTCTTCATAGTCCTTAAATGATCAGCTCCCATGCTTCTCATGCATTGGACTTGATTGATATTCATTTTCTGATTCAGGCTATTGCTGATGTGGAGAGAGAAATTATGAAGGCACTGGAGAAGCAATACATGGAGACTCTACTACCTCTGAGAGATGGCATACCAAAAATTCTTGAGAAGCAGGTTCAAAGACTGACAAGAAGGCAATCTATAAGCCCTTACGTTGTGCCAAATCAGGTTTGTTTGCATTACATTACGTGTTCTGTATGTTGTGGTGTTTAGTTCATTAATAATCACTTGGCTTTTCCTCATCACACAGTTAGGAACATTCATGAACACTGTTAAAAGAATGTTAGATGTGTTACACTGCCGAGTTGAAGATAGTCTGAAATCGTGGGCAGCATATCTAACAATAACAAACGGGAACGCTGTTTTTGGAGAGCAAATGAACTCCATCACAGTCATGTTGAGGAAGAAGTACAAGAAATACCTGCAAGCAATTGTGGAGAAGCTTGTCAGTAATGTAAGAATGAAGTTTACATACAGCATTTTGGTCCAATGTTATCTAAGAAAGTTTTACATACAGAGGGATGCCATAAGTTTTGGTTACTGATTTCAGGCACAAGCTAACCGGACCACTAGGCTAAAACGGATTCTTGAAGAAACAAGAGAAAGCGAAGGAGAAAGCGAGATACGTGAGAGGATGCAGGCTCTCCGTGTTCATCTTTCTGATTCCATTTACAATCTCCATGAAGTCTTTTCCAGCAGAATATTTGTTGCTATTTGCCGAGGTTTCTGGGATAGGTTGGGCCAGGTAAATCTAACAAAACCAGACCAACTCTGAACATTTTATTCTGCTGCAAATTGTGCTTATGTACTAACTTGGTTTTGGCCAGATTGTGTTGAGGTTTCTTGAGAGCAGAAAAGAGAACAGGATTTGGTACCGAGGGTCTGATTATGCATTAGGGGTAAGTCCATACTTAACACCAAAATCTATCAACTATCAAGTAATCTGTTCAACGGTAGATATGTTTACAATGCACATATAGGCTTTTTATTTGTCTATGATTAAGACAAGTTCACAAAGAATCTTCAAACTCTGGAATAAACCTTGTAATGATAGCTGATGAGCATATATGTGAACTGTATGTTATTTGTTGGATGGTGAACAGTGTAGCACCAGTGACCTTGAATATTATGTGCAGATCCTGGACGATGTCTTCGCATCAGAAATGCAAAAACTTCTAGGCAACTCCCTGCAGGACAAGGACCTCGATCCGCCGCAGTCGGTGGTTGATGCCCGATCTATCCTCTGTTGAGGTGTGGGAAGGAACTGCAAACTATCTCAGATTGTGTCTGCTGTCAATGCTGCTGGTGGTGCGAGGATGATATGGAGCATATTATACTGGGAGTGAAACTGTGAAAGTTTGGTCTTGGTTTTGTTTATTCTTTGGTGTGCAGATGAAAATACACAGGTCCAGATGCGCTAATTCTTTCTGTCTATACTGTGTATCTTTTTTTTTTGAAAAGGAAAGAACAGTTGTTGTAACTGCCTGACTGGTAAGCAAATTTTGCTTTCCATGGGAATATATAGTGTGCGTGCTTCCTTTCTTGTACCACTAGTTGTGGGGACATAAGGAGCTCAGCCAATGAAACACAGAATTTGGGGAACACGCCCTCTGCACATAGCACGATAATTCCTCTCTGTGTTCTCTGTGTGTGCCGGTGAAGAAAAATGTAACCCAAAATGTGCAAGCAGGAAAGAAAAATAGGCATCAAGTCAAAAAGATTTATCTTTGAATTATTCTAGAAGACAGTGTAAGGAATTTTCCTGATATGATTTTGCTGTTTCAAATTCCTCCAGTTGTGATACTACAGCCAAAGAGAGCGTAAAGTAGCAGTGTTATATCTCATATCATTTACTCACATCTATGCATGCCGATTTTTATAATACTCCCTTAAATTGTTCTCTAATATAAAATATTTTATAGTGCTAGTTGTTACATCAATCACTTTTTATTTAAATTCCTTCCCATCTTATCTCTTACCTATCATACTACTTAAACCATCACTTATTTAATAATAGATATACTAGTCTTTTTTCTTTAATCTTAATATAACTATATAGTTTACAAACTCGTTTTACTCATTCATCGTGGGACAGATCCAACGATCCATATTATCTGCATCAAACGAACGGCACAGATCGTCTCCCTCCACCCGCAGATCCCCCACCATCCATCCGCGCCCACCCCCCAGCCCTCACCCGCGGCGCGCCCAAAACCCTAGAAGCGCCAACACCGGCCGTTGTCGATCCACATCGCCGTCACGCCCTCTTGCCGCGCCCCCTCCCCCTTCCTCTCGCCCTATCTCCTCTCCTCCTCTCTTTCCCTCTTGCGCCGCTGCTGCCAGATCGCCGTCGAGGTTTGGCGCCCCTCTCCCGAACGCCCTCCTCCCCCTTAACCTCTCCGTCTTCGCCGCCGCCGGTTACCATCCGCCTCCGCTGCGCCTCGTCGTCGGGCGGACAGGGGACTATGGCATCCCGATCGCCACCGCCCCCGACCCTCCGCCTCCGGTGATCCTCCTAGCGGCGGCGAAGGCGACCCTGTCCACGATCGCCGTTGTCCAGATCCAATCGCTGGCCAGGGACGACGATGCCGCCGGCACAGGGAGGAGTGGATGGCGGCAGCACGGGAGAGGGAAACAAGCACGCGGAGAGGAGCTTCGTCTCAGCCCCTGTACCCAGCTCCGACGCTGATGCCAGAGTAAGCGTGGTAGCACTCACCGGCAGGGGGAGCAGCAAGTTTAGGAGGAGCTCGCCGTTGGTGGTACCTCCGCCTTCCAGTGTTGCCGTGGGCCCTCCCGTCTCCCGTCACCGCCGACCCACGAGCTCGCCGCCAGCAACGTGCACGGGATCTGGCCACGCGCAACCTCGATGAGCATATGCTCCTCCATCTGCCGCCGCCTCTGCTTCACCACGGGTGGATAGGTACCTCTCCAACTCGATGCAAAAATAGGTGATAGGGATGTGAACACACATTGCTTGTGGGGATGTGTAGATTGTCAAGATGGAACGTGATATACCGACTGATTCTATATAACGCTTTCCAAACAATTCTAAATACTAAAACTTCTTTCAATTCTGGTGATAATAAATAATTAAATGAACGTTTATGAACTGAAGACAGAAGGCTGAATATTAACTTGCACATAATATGAACTAGGACTAGGATAATAGGTCAATACATTATCTTTCTATCAGTGGTGCTTGACCTTTGAAAAAAAAGTATGGCTCATAATATTGGTTTAACAACTTTGCAGCAGGAGGATTAAATTTCTCTAGAATGTATTGATTTTACAAGACAAGTATGGCTCATAATCTTTTTTGTAACTTCCTGGTAATTGAGAAAAGTATTGACCTATCTGAATTAATTTGGGAGTGTTTGGGTGATGGTTTTCTGCAGGCTGTGACCCTTGAAGAGAGGCAGCTGTTGGGTTTCAGGTTTGTGCCATTGTGATTGTCATTGATTGCTGATTAGGTTTCGGTTGGAAATGCAGTTGGCACCTCGCGTTTGCAACAGTTTTCTGCCTGCTCTTGGTGCTAATGTTGGTGGATGAGGGTATCGGCCTCCAGGGACCTCTCCAGGTAACAGGTCGCCGTGTTGAGCATCTTGTTCTTTCCTTTTTTTTTCATTGTCTTTTTAGAACTCTGATCTGGACAGCTTATTAGAATCCGTTCAGTATCCAACATATGACAAACAAAAACAAGATTTTTGTACAGAGCCAATGCTTATCAAAATTTACAAGTTGTGGTTGTGGGATGTGATGCGCTGGGCGTTTGACATTCAAAATTATGCTAATCGAGACCTGGTTTCCGTAGTTTATAGCTGCTATTCGTGCCCTAAGACTTCCATAATTGTGCTTACGTATCTCCTTACGAAACCAAACCAAATAATTTAAACTTGCATACTCACCTATGAACGTATTTGCACTTTGCAATGTACTATACTGGAATTACTGCTTTCTGTGTATTGTGCAGCTCATCATTTGATTGCCGACGCTTGAGAGTTCAGTGTAGCTAATTATAATACTATGTTCTCATCCATACTGCTTTCCCGTTCATTAATTTTTTTATTGCCAGGCTGGTTCATTAATTGTTTGCTGACTCTGTGAGAAAACAACAAGGTCTGAACAATATGTGTTATATCATCATGTGGCTTATCATTTAATTTACACTTTCATTTAGAGATTAATATAGGGTAACTAATTTTACTATGTCAGTAAATGCAGTTGGACTTAAGGATCCCTCTCGGCCGCTAGCCCGCTACCTTGCTTAATTGGAGGATGTAAGAGGCTGCACACAATTTCTTCAAATAGGTATGCAGCTACATGTGTATGAATAGGAGTTGAACTCTGCATTTTTCTCATCACTAGCCAAATGTGTGTGGTGCACTTTTTTTGTGTTGTTGGAAGGGCGATCTCATCAGGAGCGGCGCGTTCGGGCAGGCTTTGATCAGAATCAACAATGCGATGAGGAAGAAGGCCCAAGTGAGTACATTTGGTCAATTTCTTGTTTGTCTTTATTTTCCTGACCAATTGTGCAATTGTAAATTGTGATACTCTTCTATAGAGGTTCATATATTGTTGATGTGTTGACAAGGAAGGTTTCGATTGCAGTTCCACCGAGAGCCTCGCGCGCCTTGAGCTCTAGGTCGCCATCGAGTTCACTAGCCTCGACCAGGTCCACACCACGCACCCACCTTCTGTTGCTTTCCTCCTTGCTTTTTAAATATAATGATGCAAATAGCCCAAATTGATGGCACAGCCTGGGCTCCGTGTTTGTGGGAGCGTCATGTATGGGGGAATAATAGATCAAGGTTCTAATGTTGATGCTAATTCAAGTTGATCATGGCCAATGTTAGTTTTTTTCCTGCTCAATAGCTAGATTTTTTATGGTCTGTGAAGGTGTGGGACTGAAATTCAGCTCAGATTATCAATTTCTATGTAGGAACAATCCATCGTAGCTGGAGACCAGTTTGTCCTTAGAGAACTTTAGCTTTTCAGTTTTGAACTTATCAAGAGCAGTTATGAATCATTTGGGTCAGATTTCATAATTTGGTCATTTTGAGATCTTCCTATGTTTTTAGTTCCAGAGATGGTATTTATTCATAGTACTGTTCATGTTTCAAAATCAACTCCAGAAACATTATGTAACGCCCTCCTACTGTTAACCCAGATAAGCCAACATAAGAGGAACACCTTTACCTGCAATACCTGTACCAGTCCCAGAAGACCAGCTGGTACATGCAGGACATTGGTGGATCTTTGCTAAACCTGCTTTATTTATTTTACATAGTCCTTACATAAGTTGTAGCCTCGGACAGAACTCAAGACATACAATGACACATTACAAAAGTAGGCAACAGGAAACACGGATAGACCTAATACCCACAAGCAAAAGCTTGGGACCTAGATCGAAACCCTAAAACCCGTCGTACTCGGCTTGTTCCTGATAATACTCGCTGAGGGTGAGGTCTTCGTCTTCATAGACTTCTGAAGAAAAGTAGGCAAGGGTAAGTACACGAGGTACTCAGCAAGTCGCGGAAAATATGTGGCATGCAAGGGATAACAAAGAAGGCTAGGGTTATTTTGCAAATGTAATTTTTAAAAATTCTGAGTTTTGAAAAATTTCTAAGTGTGCTCTTTAAGTTGTGGAAAGAAGCTCACGCTTCAATCTATTCCGTGAGTTGCTTTGCAACAACTCACCACAATTAAGTTAATCGGGAAGAGACTCGTGTCTCAACCCATTCCACAAGTCTGAGACTTGTCACATATTCTGATTCGGAGCGTACTCTCCATTAGTACCTCCATTTAGGTGGATTTTATTTTTAAAACTGTCACTTAACTCAAACCACTCAACTACGGTGTTAGTCAACACCTCGGATCACACAGGCCCGTTTCAGGCCACATAGACCAATCCGTCAGTCACACAGATCGAATGAATCCCAACCCGCAAAATAATTGCACAAATATTTGTAAAATAAAATATACGCTAGAGGAATCACTTCACATTCACTCGTAACCATGGGCACGGCTGTTCGAACAGTTCATAAACCTTTACAAAGGGTGCATGCTTTACCCACACGACGCGAGCTTACTCCCACATTGGCCAAGCGGGGAGGTTCGGGACAACGCTTTTCCGAAGCCTTCCCAGGATAGCCTGTTGCCCTATAAATGGGTTCACTCAACCAAGTACCTGGAACTCATTTCTGGTACTCAGGGACGGGGGTATATCGCCCTCATAGCACCCAGCCGTTCCCACATTTATTAGCAACCGAACGATCCTGAGAATACTAATTACTTGGCCAGGGGCGTCCCATTCCACCCGTGTGGTCGCACTGTGTTATGCTTAGTGCAATTCTCCAAGGAAACGGTCCTTATAAGTCACGTGAGGTCGGAGCCACACAGGTAGCGACGACCCATGACCAAGTTTTATATAACTATTTTATTTCCCAAACGCTCGACCAAGAGTGCTGAGATTTAAAACCATTTTAAATAACCCTAGTTTTTCCCATCATCAAGTTTTAATTAAATGAAAGGGGATCGTCGATACTCGTACCCAAATACGAGTACCAGGACGACAGGTGGTTACATAGGACAGGGCAACAATTTAGTCAAGGAGGGTTCTATGCAGCAATTAGGTTAGGTTGGACGGATTCGAATGAGAACCACAGCCGATAATAATTGTGTTCCTAAATATGCATATTTCATAAGTCAAAACAATTTTTAAACCCTGGGTTCAATATGGTCAAGGGTGACTTGCCTTGCTCCTGGTCCTGTGGGTCCTCGACGAAATCCTTGATTTGCGGCTCCCCGGTAGCGGTTTCTATGCGTCGTAAAAAAAAAACAAGCAAAAGCACCAAGAATTAGGACCTATCATATACAACTAATAGTACCAGTGTGTAGATCTCAGTTTTAGAAAAATTTTGAGAGTTGAATGGGCTCAAATGGAGTTACGGTTTAAAAGTTATGATTTTTCAAAGTTTAAATCAATTTCTTGTGAATAAAAGAATTAAAGTTTTTTAGGAAAGAAAAGGAATAAAAGAAAAATAAAAGAAAAGAATTCAGAGGCTGATTGGTGGGGCCTTGGTGTCAGAGGGGAGAGAGAGGGCTGAGGCTCAGGTTGACAAGTGGGGCCGGCTGGTCAGTGGGAGGAAGGGAAGACAGAGGATGGCAGGTGGGGTTGGGCTGTCAGTGAAAGAGAGAACGGAGGGGACACAACGGCTGACATATGGGACCGAACTATCAGTGGTGGAGAGAGGATGGGGCGCTGACTTGTGGGGCCAGGGTGTCGGCGTTAGGAGAGAGATGAAGGGACTGGTGTGTGGGCCCGGTGTGTCAGCGAGGAGAGAGGGGGACGGATACGCCGACATGTGGGGCCGGTTTGTCGGCGGCTGAGGAGTCCAAGGTGTCCTAGGGGTGGCCAGCGCCGGCTGACGCAGCACGCCGCGTGGCATGCCACGTCGGCATGGACCGGTGGCTGACCTCGGTGGGGATCGACGGCCGATGGCGGTCGGAGCCGATCTCGCCAACGGCGGCGAATCTCGGTGAGCGGGCGGTGGTGGTAGAATGCAGAGGTGATGGGGAATCACGTGAACGGTTTGGATGGACGGCTAGGCGACGGAGGAGGGCGGCCGACGGTGATCAGTATCGGTGGTGGCGGCGGAGGACAAATGGTCGCCGCCGACGACCATATGGGCAGCGGAGGGCTTCGGGGTAGGGCTATTTGTGTGTAGTGATGCGCGAGGAAGGGAAAGAAGAGAGGAATTGAGGCTCTACCTTCAACAATGGCGTGAATCAGAACGGCGGTAATGGTGGATGGCGGAGAGGGGATTTGAATGTTTTTGATTCTGGGGTTAATCGGCATCGGGGAGGGGAAGAGAAGGTTCATGGTGGCTCGGGGAGCTCAACGGCGGCGGCGGTTTGGTCTGTGGTTGTCTGGAACGGCGGCGGTGCGCGGGTTAGTACTTGGCGGAGGGACAGGCACGGCGGCGAGCTAGCTTGGGTTCACGTCTTGGTGACCGGAGGGTAGGGGGAAGCTGCTGATGAGGAACGGGGTTCCCAATCTTCCATTAGATAGATAGCTTTCGTTTTTGGTGGAACGCGACACACCGATCCGGCTTCAGATCAGAAGATCCGATTCCTGCAACCTTAGCACCACGATTCCTCTGGTTATCAACCGTGTCACAAATCCGGTTGACCTCGCCAAGAAGGCTAATCCCTGCCTGCGAAACGAAGAACACAAGCAAGAACCCGAAAGTACGCAACTCAATTAAAGTGACAATTGCAGATGAATGATTAAGCACTCGAAGTTGGGGTTTCACAACCGATGACGACGACTGTTCTAATACAGATTGATCTAAAGCAAAACCCAAAACCTAACGTGGGCGGCGGCTACTGAATATATAGTGTAAGGGTCGTCACACCCCCTGGACGCGCCCTCTAACAGGCTCTAAGACGATACACGGCCCAACGGGCCAAAAGATGGTACCCTGGCAGATTCTGGACGCTGACTTGTTTCGACGATTTCCGTTGACTCCGGTGGAATTTGGACGTCAAACCAAAGCCATTGGTTAGCTTATAAAATTATCTTTCCATGCATATGTGGATCGTCGAAAACGGAGTCCGTATGCGTCCTGGGCGTCCGTTTTATTGCAGGCTGTTCCTGAAGTCCGAGGCAGACTCGAACTCGAGTTGGACTGGGCCTCCGGCTTGTCTTGGGTGTCCTTGCTGGTCTTCTCCGCCTCCACACCTCTCTCCAAGTGCTTCATGATTCTCTCCAATGTTCCTAAGCAAAATAACATTATTAGGTAGCAATCTATTCTCAAAACTATGAAAAGGATCGCTTAAGAACGAGCTCACCTCTAGATTTAATTGTCGCATTTGAGCTCGGGTCATTGGACCTTGCATAACGGTTGGAGGATCAGCGGGTGCATCCAAAGGAGTGATGTCCTCATCATCCTCCCCCTCTTGAAATGGAGTCGTCCTCGACTTAAGCTCATCCTCTTCTCCCAAGTATGGCTTCAAATCTGCAATGTTAAATGTAGGACTAACCCCGAACTCGGGTGGCAACTCAAGTTTATATGCATTGTCATTTATTTTCTCAATTATCTTAAAAGGACCAGCAGCTCTTGGCATTAATTTAGATTTACGCAACTCTGGAAATCTATCTTTTCTTAAGTACAACCAAACCAAATCACCCGGTTCAAGTTTAACTTCCTTTCTACCTTCACTACCAGCAATTCTATACTTTTCATTCATCTTTTCAATATTTGCCTTAGTGGTTTCATGCAATTTAAGAATAAACTCAGCGCGCTCTTTAGCATCATTATGTGTTCTCTCAGTGGTAGGTAAAGGCAAAAGATCAATAGGAGCACGGGGGTTAAATCCATACACTACCTGGAATGGACTTATCTTGGTGGTGGAGTGTTCTGCCCTATTATATGCAAACTCCACATGAGGCAAACACTCTTCCCACACCTTCAAATTGCGCTTCAAGATTGCTCTCAACATGGTGGACAGGTGCGATTCACTACCTCAGTTTGTCCATCGGTTTGGGGATGACAAGTTGTAGAAAACAACAACTTTGTCCCCAATTTATTCCACAAAGTGCGCCAAAAATGACTCAAGAATTTGGCATCCCGATCTGAAACAATAGTAGACGGCATACCATGCAAACGAACGATTTCTTGAAAGAATAGGTCAGCAACATGAACAGCATCATCGCTTTTATGACAAGGAATAAAATGTGCCATCTTAGAGAAACGATCAACCACCACAAAAATACTATCCCTTCCCCTCTTAGTCCTTGGCAATCCCAAAACAAAGTCCATAGATATATCAGTCCAAGGAGTAGAAGGAATAGGAAGAGGCATGTACAAACCATGTGGGTTCAACCGCGACTTAGCCTTTTGACACGTGGCGCACCGAGCCACGAACCGTTCTACATCTCGTCGCATCCTTGGCCAAAAGAAGTGGGTGGTCAACACCTCCTCCGTCTTCTTGGCACCAAAATGGCCCATCAATCCTCCTCCATGTGCCTCCTGCAACAATAAAAGACGAATGGAACCAACTGGAATGCACAGGCGGTTAGCGCGAAACAAAAATCCATTATGTATCACATATTTATTCCATGTACGTTTCTCTTTACAATTCTCCATCACATCTTTAAATGCATCATCATTAGCATACTGTTCTTTAATTGTTTCAAGCCCAAAAATACGACAATCAAGTTGGGACAGCATAGCATATCGTCTAGACAAAGCATCAGCAATAATGTTATCCTTCCCTTTCTTGTGTTTGATAACATAAGGAAAAGATTCAATAAATTCAACCCACTTAGCATGTCTACGATGCAGTTTGTTTTGACTTCTAATATGTTTTAAGGTTTTATGATCAGAGTGAATAACAAATTCCTTAGGCCATAAATAATGTTGCCACGTTTCTAATGAACGAACAAGAGCATACAATTCTTTATCGTATGTGGAATAATTGAGAATATGCCCATTTAATTCCCTGCTCTGTATAGCGTGCACCTTGGCTTCATCTACCTCAATTCCCTGCGAGGTCACAACATAGCCAAGAAACAATACTCGTTCGGTGCAAAAAGTGCACTTCTCGAGGTTACCAAATAAACGTGCAGCACGCAAAGCATCAAAAACAGCACGTAGATGATTAAGATGTTCAATTAAAGACTTGCTGTATATCAAGATATCATCAAAATAAACCACCACAAATTTTCCAATGAAAGGGCGTAAGACCTCGTTCATTAAACGCATGAAAGTGCTAGGTGCATTAGTTAAACCAAAAGGCATTACTAACCACTCATATTAACCGAACTTGGTTTTAAAAGCAGTTTTCCATTCATCTCCTAATTTCATTCTTATCTGGTGGTATCCACTCCTTAAGTCCACTTTAGAGAAAATTATAGAACCACTTAACTCATCAAGCATGTCGTCTAGCCTAGGGATAGGATGACGGTACCTTATTGTGATATTGTTAATGGCTCTACAATCTATACACATGCGCCAACTGCCATCTTTTTTTGAACCAAAATAACTGGAACAGCACAAGGGCTAAGGCTCTCACTTACATACCCACGGTCCAATAGGTCTTGGACTTGGCGCTGAATCTTCTTAGTCTCCTCGGGGTTGGCTCTGTAGGCAGCTCGATTTGGCAGACTCGCTCTAGGAATCAAGTCAATCTAACTCAGTGGGAAACACGTCACTATATTCCTGCAAAAGGTTAGTGACAGAAGGCGGCAAAGTGCTAGCTACAGCATCAGTGGAAAATAAAGCATCTTTGCATATCAACGCATAGCACACATCATTAATCTCTGCAAGATCAGTTTTAGTGGCAAGCATGTATAAAGGACTTTTTAAATTTAATTGCTTGCTGTTTTTCAGGTTTAGCATCAACTTGTTTAGCTTCACTAGCAACTCTCTCTCTATCAGTTTGTACAATTTGTGCGGGGTCATAGGTAGCAAAGTAATTTTTTGTCCCTTATGCATAGTGTTATTTATTATTTCTACCATGGTGTGTAGCATGCATTATCAAATTCCATGGACGACCTAACAAGAGAGAACAAGCTTGCATCGGTACCACATCACAATCTACAATCAGCGTATGTACCAAGGGAAAAATACACCCGGGCTGTTTGTGTTTACCTTTGCCTTACCCGAGTCGTTGAGCCACTGAATATGGTACGGATGTGGATGTGGTCGCGTGGTCAAATCCAATCTTCTTGACAAATCAAGAACTCCACCAAGTTGTTGCAGCTTCCACTGTCAATGATGACTCGTGCACGCCGATTTTTAATGACGAATACAATCTGAAACAAGTTGTGGCGTTGTAGCTTTTCTGCTTCCTCCATCTGTGTACTGAGAACTCTCTGTACAATGATGGCTCGATGGTTTCCTGCATCGTCTAATGCTCAAAGAAGGCCATCTCCACCATGATCATCGTCCGAGGTAGCTTCATCAACCAATATTTTCCTCTACATCAGAAGTGCTAATGTAGCTCCATCTTCTGTAGCAATGTATGCCCGTTTGCTAGGACATCTTTCTGCACGTGACCAAGTCCATGGCAGCGGTGGCACTGAATGGAAGAAGAGCGTCCGGTGGAAGCCACAGATGATGCACTCTTGGTCGGCTCCTGCAAACGAGCCTTACCCAAGATTCCATGGTACGGGTGGCCAAAGGTGAAGGAGCTGAAGGACGTGTGCTCGCTGGTGGTGGAGGACGAGCACTCGACGAAGGGAGTGGTTTCGTTGGCGGCGCCGGCGTCGTCGTCTTGGGTGTGAAGGAGCTGCTGAAGTTGCTGCTCCGGCTCCGTTGCTGTTGTCGGCCCTGTAATTCCTTTTTTGCAAGCATAGCAAGCTGGAACAAACTGTTGGTAGTAGTAAATTCTTTATAATCAACAATATCCTGAATTTCACGCCTCAATCCACCATAAAAGCGACACACTTTATCCTCCGGATCCTCTACTACCCCACAACGTATCATGCCCTTTTGCAGCCTCTGCATAATATTCCTGGACAGACATATTTCCCTGATCTAAGCGCTGGCAAATTTCTTACGCAAATCACGTTTATAAGGAGGAATAAAGCGATCCACCCATTGCTTCTTTGAGCCTATCCCATGACTTAGGTTGTAGGTGCAAAGTAGCTAGTTCTTGCCACAGATGATAGCAAAATCTTTAAATTCACTAGTAGCTTGTCTAACCTTATGTTGATCAGGTACAAGGTGGGAAGCAAATTTTTGTTCTACTGTCATCTCCCAATCAAGATATTCCTCAGCATCATATTTTCCATAAAAAGATGGTATGGTAAATTTTATTTTAGCATAAGGATCATCATTATTAACATTACCACGATTACGCTGATACTCCCAATACCTGTGCGATTGCGGTGAAGTCTTGACGCAGAGTGTTCTCGCGTGTCGCCCTCGCATCAACTAGACCATCGTCACTTGTAGACAACACCCTCGTCGAGGATCACGTCGTCATTCTCGTCCTTGTTGTCATCGTTGGTAGCTGGATGGTTGGCCTCAAGCTGTTGAACCTTCCCGGTCAATGTGGACACTCGCCCTGTCCACGCTCTCAAGCGAATGGGCGACGTCCTTCATGGCCGTTCTGACTACATCCGTTAGCTTGGCCACCTCCGCTAGCATTCTGCTCCTTCAGGTCCTGCAAGTCACTTTTCAAAGCAGGCTCGTCGTTTGGCATGGTTAGTTATGAAAAATAAAACCCTATCAACTTTTTTATGGGTCGGTGGAATCACACCCTCACTCACGTCTTGCCGAGGTCTTACCAAGTTCTTACTCAACGCAAGCAGTGGATGGTACAACCGGGGCGGGTTCGTGATACCTGTGAGGCAGTGGCACCGAGGTTGCAAGGATCTTTTCTGTACTGATCTGAAGATAATGTGGAGGCTTGGAAGGCACAAAGAGAAAAATATGTATTTGTGGCACACAAGTCAGTAAACAAATAGCAATGCTGAATTATAGTCCCAAGTATCTGTTCTAGTTGCTGGCTAAGGTGTTCAAGTACAGGTGTGTGACAAACAAGGTGGTGGAAATAAGGATGATGAGCAGCAAAAGTGTCAGAAACAAGGCACAAGACAGCACACGCTAACATAGCTCGAACTTGGTGTTCTCTATGTGCTCCTCTGAAATATTGTTCCTTTCTCTTTTGCCCCTCTCTTTTTTTTCTCTTTTTTTGGGCTGTCTTTGTTTTTTTTGGGAAAATTTGGACTTTTTCTTTTTTTTTTTTGATCTTTCTTTTAGCCTTAGGAGCACACAGGAAGTAACCACAGAAAATTTGAGCTCAAACAAGTGAAAGGCGTGGCTTGTGGAATTTTCAAAAGATGCGCCCAAATTGAGAAAGGCTTGCGGGCTCGGAAAGACGATCTTTTCCGGGCTGTTTACGGCAAAATAAAATCGCCGAACCCGCCAAAGGGGGGAGAGACCGATGCGAAATTTTTTTCTGATTCCGAAACATATTGGTTTGCTGAAAACGGAGTTCGTATGCGAAAGTTATGTCTGTTTTTACAAACGGACTCCGAATTAGAGGACAAAACGGACAGAAAGTTGTGAAAGTTGGCGATTGTGGCTAGGGTTTGATAGAACGGTGGGGGAAAACCAAAAACGAACTGGACTCAAACACAATCTAACCACAATCTCAGCAACAAGACCTCGACCTAGGACACAAACTCAACACGACGGACTCTGCGACTGACAAATGCAAAGGCTATGGCGCGGATGGTTGTAGGACAGGAAATACAAGTATGGCGGTGGACTATGGGACGAAGGCAAAACACTCAACTATGGGTAAGTTGCAAACCTGACGGTATAAGACCTAAAGCTCTGATACCACTTGATGAGGAACGGGGTTCCAATCTTTCCGTCAGATAGATAGCTTTTCGTTTTTGGTGGAACGCGAACACACCGATCCGGCTTCAGATCAGAAGATCCGATTCTGCAACCTTAGCACCACGATTCCTCTGGTTTCAAGCGTGTCACAAATCCGGTTGGACCTCGCCAAGAAGGCTAATCCCTGCCTGCGAAACGAAGAACACAAGCAAGAACCCCCGAAAGTACGCAACTCAATTAAAGTGACAATTGCAAATGAATGATTAAGCACTCGAAGTTGGGGTTTCACAACCGATGACGGCGACTGTTCTAATACAGATTGATCTAAAAGCAAACCCAAAACCTAACGTGGGCGGCGGCTACTGAATTATATAGTGTAAGGGTCGTCGAACACCCCTGGACGTGCCCCTCTAACAAGGCTCTAAGACGATACAGACGGCCAACGGGCCAAAAGACGGTACCCTGGCAGATTCTGGACGCTGACTTGTTTCGACAATTTCCGTTGACTCCGGTGGAATTTGGACGTCAAACCAAAGCCATTGGTTAGTCTTATAATTATCTTTTCCATGCATATGTGGGATCGTCGAAACGGAGTCCGTATGCGTCCTGGGCGTACCCCGTTTTACTGCAGGCTGTTCCTGAAGTCCGAGGCAAGACTCGAACTCGAGTTGGACTGGGTCCCTCCGCTTGTCTTGGATGTCTTGCTGGTCTTCTCCGCTCCACACCTCTCCAAGTGCTTCATGATTCTCTCCAATGTTCCCTAAGCAAAATAAACATCATTAGGTAGCAATCTATCTCAAAATATGAAAAGGAATCGCTTAGAACGAGCTCACCTCTAGATTTAATTGTCGGCATTCGAGCTCGGGTCATTGGACCTTGCAATAACGGTTGGAGGATCAGCGGGTGCATCCAAAGGAGTGATGTCCTCATCATCTGCCCTATTTATAGCGGAGCTCGGGTGCTATCGAACGACGAACAATGGCGGTGGAACTAGGGATAAGCTCGAGCTTCGGCCGACCGGGACATAGCGATGGTGAAGCTCGCTGTGGCTTGTGTCATGTGGCGGCAGAGGTGAGAATGGAACGGGGAGATAATGGCAAAGCGACGGGACGGCATGCCTGCACATGCGCATTGACGTTTGGTGGTCGGCGATGAGGGAAAAAGCTGCGGCGGTTTAACCTTTTTGACTCCGGAGCTTGCAGTGACGATGGCAGGGCGGGTCTCTCGCCGGTGAAGACGGATGGATGGGATGGCGGCGTTGACGAGGAGCTTCGGTGGCTTTAAAAAGAAGGCAAGGAGGTATGGGCGAGGAGAGATCGAGAGAGCTTGGGAGAGGAGAGAGCGAGCGGCGGGAGGAAGGCGATGACAGTTGTCATTGGTAACATGCGGGGCGAGCGGCAGAGCACATCACAGCGTCCACGCGCTGCATCGGTCGGCGAGAGGGAGGGCGGAGGTGAAACGGCTTGACATGCGGGGCCTGCAGGGTTTTAATCCCACGCGCGTGGGCGATGGCTAGGCCAAGCAGGCTGCCCAGGGGAAGAGAGAGAGCAGGCCGAGAAGGGATGGGGGCGGCCCATGCTGCACAGTGTGGCTTAATGTTTTTCCAGAGGCTTTTTGGGTTTAATTTTGAGGGTTTAAATTTAGAATTTGAATTTTAAATGGGATTTTGAAATCAAGAAAAATATGGGACTTATTGGAGAGGCTCTAGGGACTGATTTAAGGGAATTTTGAGATCACACATGGCACAATAAATCCCAAATTCAATTAAGAGCCAATTTTTGTAATTAGATTTTTATTAAAAATAGTTTTTAAAACAAAAGAAATATATGGGCATTACAAACCTCTGAACACCTCAATCAAATGAATGTATGAGTACTTTTCACTTCTTAAGTACTGCAGCAAAGTTTCGCTACAACGAGTACAGGTTGCGCCTCTGAACACCGAATCATGATGCTTGCAAACCCCCATTTCAAACAAACTTATGTTATTGATGAAGATTGCTTCTGCAATCCCAGGTATACACTTGCTGCGAGTGTGTTGGCTTTTACTTACTTGGGGTTCCAGTTGGTCATGGAAGTGCACCACTTTGTCACGGGGAAACGCATAATTCGAGACCCATTGGGAAAGTACTTTAATCTTGCTATGGATCAGGCAAGAACTTCAGCTCTGAATGTATTATCTGTCCTTTCAGTTTCATATTATATGAGCTTTATTCTGTTGCTGATTGGTCTATGGTTACAAATTTCTGTAAGTTTGGAATCCTGAGATAGTGGTTGATTTTTGCAAAGCTAGATTATCTTAAGTTATGTGAATTGGGGGTAAAGTAAGCTGCTTGTAGGGGATGAACATTGCATTTTTTTTAGCTTGCACCTTAAAAATTCCTTCATTGTGCATGAACTTTATGTGATATCTGATAATTTTAGAACATAATGATTTTTCATTGTGGATTTTGGGTGAATGTACATATTTAATTTTGAATTGATGACTAAATTGGATGGTTCATGATCACAATACTACTTGCAAACTGGGAAAATCCTCATGTGCCTGTCAATCATGTAGTTTGCCTAAAAAAATGGGGAACTCAGATGCTCCTGGTGCCAGGCGCGAAAAATTTGCAGATCATGTTGTACACTTTATCCTTGGTTCAGATGTTTCTGGTTCTGTCATGCCAGGCGCATAGAGTTTGTATATCAAGCTGTACACTTTGTTCTGGAGTTCTTCCTTTGATATACGCTATATCTCATTCGGTGGTGCTTTTTTTAATCTACGTCATTGGATGTTGCTAGAGTTGCAAACTGGCAACTTGGCCAGTTCCGGACTGGTTACATTTTAGTATTACCCTTTATTCGTACTATTCAGCAAGAAATTTTTAGAGGTTCAGTGCATAGCTGCTTGGAAGGCTTACAAGTTTGCTTAATTAGTTGTGCTAACTATTCAAAATTTTCTTCTTCAAAATAGTTTCTAAATCCTAAAGATTATCAGTGTGTCGGCAAAAAAAGATTATCAGTTATGCCCATTCAAGAATGTACATGTGGCAGCACATGTGTGATGTGGTTCTCTGTCCCAGAAAAATAACGTTATAATAGACAGATTCGGTTTGAGAATATTTTGATGTTACTGGCTTAATTTTTAGTTTTTCTCCATGTGGTGATGTTCTGGGGTTAGTTTTGGTTTTAAATGTAGGTCAAAAGATCCATGTCAACTTGAAGATACTGTGATTGAGAGGGTCACATTTTGAAGTTATTTTCGATGACATGAAGCGATTATGTAGATCCTGGTGTTCTTTTCTTGAACTATGTATACTTGAGTTCCTTTTCTTTTAGTTGAATAATAGAATTTTCGTGAAAGCCACTGAAAGACATAATTGTCTTTGCTTTGAACATTTCGAGTGTTTGTAAGTTATGTTGGCTACCTCGCACTTTTACAAGTGTCCAAGAGGGACTTATAAGGAAATATCAGATCATGTTAGTGTTCTTAAATTGTAAGTTTATTTATATGTTTCATGTGATATATTGTGGGAAAACACAAAACAAATGTGTGTATTTTACATGTTTTCGGTTTGCTATCCTATCCTTGTATGTGCTGTGTTTTTCTATCTAAACGTTTATCCTTTTGCATATTCTTATACCAATAGAATACGATAATACCTTTATTCTGATCAGACAATATAATATTTTTGCACTTTGCCTTAAATATATTTGATTATGACCTGAATTGAATTAAAGCTCAATTATAATGATTGACTCACATATAATTTAATAATTTATTAACAAAAATATTAGTGTACCGTAGCGATAGCATGGGTATATTACTAGTTTTTCTAAAAAAAAATAAAAGACCCATAGGAGAGGATGGGGAGAGTATGGTATCTAAGATATACAGGAGTGGTTCTATAGAGTCACCCAGGTGGTTTCTAGACCACCTTCGATTTCGGTCCAGAAGGACCCCCCAACTCAAAGCTGGCCCAAATCCACTCCAAAGGCATGGCCCATTAGCCTATTGCCTATGTCAAGGCGGTCAGGCGGAGGCACAGAATGCCGTCGCTTCCTCCTTGCGTCGTCCACTCGTCCTCTCGTTGTCTCGCAGGTCAGAGGTCGTAGCTGCCGACGCAGCGATGCCCCCTACGCGGTGCCGTCGCCGGCCACCACTGGCTTGGCCCCTGCACGGCTGCGGGCTGCCCAACCTCCAGCCAAGAGAGGCAAAGAGGTATGGATTATCGGATTTAGGGATTTAGCTTTCAGCTTTGGATATGGCTCAATCGGTTAATTGGATATGGCTAAGCCCCTTGGATAGAATTAGAAAGCCTCATTTGTTTCGAATTTCCACTGCGCTTGATCTGGACCGTGGAATACTCGATCGGACGGTCTCGGTTTCACGTCTACCTACCCTGGGACCTAATTTGATCGGTTTCCGTTTCCCCCGGGGTAGAAGCGTAATTTGGGTCAGATTTCCCGTGACCTAATTCGAGCTCCGCCTCTATATAAAACGACCCACACTGATGGCCCATCACCCAGCGCTCAAGCCCTAGCCGCCGCCCCTTCAATCTGTTGCTTCGATGCGTCAACTTGATCTCGCTCTTTTCTTTTGTGCTTTTTCTTCCCGTTTGATCCGTGTTCTCGTGTGATTTCTCTATCTCGTTTCATTTCTTACCGTGTGCGATCTCGATTTGATACTCCACCAGAAGGGCTTATGATGATTCAGGTCCGAAAGGATCTTAGCGGATTTCTGTGAGGCGATTCTGTCGCCGTTGATCGCTTAATGTTGTTACACACACTGAAGCCTTAGCTCTATTGTGTTCTTGTATCGATTTTTTTTCTCAGTTTTTCGTTTTCGGCCTTTGGTTCTTCCTCAAAAGGATTTTTTTGGGGATTATTTTACACCTCTAAATAATGGGGTTTGTATGGCCAGATTTGAGATCGAAAATTTTGCAAAAATAAAAAAGAAGTGATGTATGAAGCATCGAATTTGTGAGGCGCAATGCAATGATGATTTTAAAGGATTTTGGCAGTGGCGACATCAGTTGCCGTGAGCTTTCAATCCAAAAAACGACTTCTCTTTCCACTGAGCATTGCAGTTAGCACAGTTCACGCTTAAAGTTTGCGCTGGCTTTTTTCTCAAACAAGCAATAATTTTCCTATTTCTTTCGTAAAATGCATTGAGAAAACGTTTGCGCTGAGCAGACCTGTAAATGCATGATATATTAATACTCATTTGAAGTTGAAATTGGACAGGGGAAAAGTTCTATATAGCATGGCCAGTTTGACAGATATCTAAGCCTAAATTAGAATTCTAACAAAAACCTTGCAGAAACTGCGAGAGAAAACAGCAAAGCTAATATTTCAGTAATTTTAAACCGGGACAGGAAACTTTACAGAACTTAATACAGAGCGAACAATCGCAGATGAATCAGGAGTTCAAAGACAACAGGGGAAACGCACGTACCAAACCAAAATTTCTTAACACAAATTTTGCCGCAAACAACGCAAAACTTGCTGAAAAACATCACGCACACATGAAACAGTTTATCAAAAACCCACTTTTTCCTCTAAAATTACATCTTGATGTCGTTAGTAACAGCGGATGTGCGCTAAATGTTGAGTGGAATCCACTGCATCTCCAGCTCCACCTGGCCGGACTCGGTGAACTGCAGCTTCAGGGACACCTCCTGCTTCACCTGGCCGCCGGCGACCACCACGGCGCTGTCCCTGACGAGCGCGTTGTCGCCGGACTTGAGCCACCGGCCGATCTGCATGTCGCCGAGCAGCTCCGGGTCGCCGAACGCCGCCGCCGCGTTGATCATCGGCTGCAGGTCGATCTCGGCCTCCCCCATCAGGTCGTCCTTGGACAGCATGTCGTGGTCGAACACTTGCTGGACGCAAATCAAGCACGATGCCATTCTCAGATAGATGAACACAAGAAAATTTTAATTTATCGGATGGACGGATACATCACTAGATTTCAACTTTCAGATGATGAAGACATTAGAAATTTTGATTATCAGATGGATGAAACACAATAGAAAATTTTGAATGGTTTGGATTCTGTGATTATGCGAGTTGATTACCAGCTTGAGAGGCCCGTATTGCTGAGGAACAGAGAACTTGAGTTCTTCATTCCAGACAGGGTTCAGGCTGGCTTTGATCACTGAGGATTGTGCTTTCTGCAGACAGCGAAGATATGATGAAAATTGGACCAAATTTGTGCTTATTCTGAAGGAGAAACAGTGGCGCAAATGGATGAATTCGATCTTGAATTAGTTGCCAAGAAATCATCAGAAGTTTGGGATCCCATAATACAGAGAGAGGTGATTACTACCTGTTGCCCAAGGGTTAGGACTACATAAGGATCACTGCTTGACATGTCTCTGATGGCTAGGTTGGTGCCTCCTTTCACCCTGACATTCAGTATTCCGATGAACTCAACCATGCCTACCTGCAAAACAGATCAGGGATTTATAAAATGGAATCTAGAGTTACAGAACGTGCTAAGTAAGGTGAACAAAAAAAAAAGCAATTTGCAGTTTTGGGACAGTGCTGCCTACTTCACTCTTGGAACTGACAGAATGAGAACTGTCTGCATGTTTTGCGGAATCACTAGACTGATGAGAAACAATCCGTAGGCTTGGCTCAAGAAATTCTTGTAACTCATATTTTGACCTGAAATATTGGGAGTATTTGATATAACTGAAGCACCTTAACAGAACAGATTTTTAAGCCATTTCTTCAGTTCAATTTGTGGAACAAAACGGAAGCTCCAAAGTATTAAAATGTATTAATTGAGAATTTTGACGAGAGACAATTGCAGACCTTGTACTCGCAAGGATTGCGAATTAACAGAGGAAGCAAATACCTGATGAAATTTTCTCGCTCTTCCTGGGTAGAATCTGGATGTGGCTTGCTGTAGCTCTCTGGCAGGAAGGCTTCATATATCGCATTGGCATGAGAATTTCCACCGACTTCTATCATGTTATCAATCTCATTGTCACTCCACTGATCTAATGCCACTGAGAGAACCTGCTCCAAACAAATGCTGACTCAATCATGATTATGCTCAAAAGTCAAAACAAGATGTAGAATAGAGGTAATGGTGAATGCTATGCCATAATTCCTAGTGCAAACTTTGCCTAAGCTGTAAATACAGAAAAACTTACTAAATACAGTTCGATAAGGATGAAAAGATTCATAGCACTATTTATATTGCAATAGGAGAAACCTTTGAAATATGTGTACCAAGACTTCTGTGAACGCCGGAACACTTGAGGCAGATGAATACCCCAATATTAGCTGATCTGTAAGGAAAAGATCAATTATTTGGAAGGAGCTATCAGTCAAGATAAGTCCCTAACTAAAATCAGTGTACAATAGCCTGACTATGCTCATAACGGCAGGTTTGGGGCAAAAGGGAAGGGATTCTTCAGATTTAAGGCTGTGCATAATTCATTATTCCTCCATATATGCTGCTTAGGTTTTTTTTTTTGTTCTTGTCCAAATATCTTTGCCAGAGAAAATAAAAATAAGAAGATGCAAACAAAGCGACAGCAAGGATATGAAAACAAACTAGTTACTACTTACTAGTGATCACTTAAATACCAACTGATTCAAATTGAACATGCAGATTCTACCAAGACTTACACCCACTGGGAATCAGATGCTCTGCAGTCAGTTGGAATCAGGTTGAAAATACTTACGCCCATTTGGGGTCAGGCGCACTGCAGTCAGCACAGATGCGATTTTCACTTCTGTGCAATAGTTCCTTCAGTTTGGCCATCTTAGCTGCAAGAGAAAAATGAAATATGAACCATCATGCAAGGCCTGTGCATCCGGCAAAATCTCATTTGTTAGCATTTCAAAGAGCAAACTAGTAAATGTACACCCATTGAAAATGGCCCAAATCTGAAGTACTCAAGAAGTTACAGAATTTTGTTTTTGGTTACCAATTTGTGCATGATCATTAACACATTATTCACTGCATTGTGCAATATGACGGATTGTCCAATTTGCTCTTTTAAGGCAGCAGGAGCATATTGTGCAACTCTATGCAGTGATAAGAAAGTGAATGCTCAGGTACCTGAGGTAGGCTTACCGGTATCATCATGTCTTCCACTCATCTTCAGATCTTCTCAATAGTTACCCTTCCAATGTTTTCAGTCCTGTAAATATGCATCAACCAAACAGAAAGTCTAAACTTCAGGAGTTCTTTTTCCTCATTCTATAGTCCTGCTACAAATGTAAAGAAGCATCCAAGAACACTCATGCATTAATGTCGTTTGCTGCCTTTTGACACCTGAGGAATCTCAACTCAATTGTATCACACTGTCCCCTTTTCAGTGTCAATCCATAGAAGAACAGTATAAGCTGAAGCAATCGGTGCAGCGTGATGAAATGAACTCAAGATATGCAATTCAGCAAAGAACTAAGAATAGCCTAAGATGCTGCACCATGATGAAACGAATTCAAGATATCACCTAATCACCTTTACTTGATAGATCAAGAAAACAAGAAAAGAAAAACCCAGGATGCGCAGGAATGCTGAAGGGAGATTCTGGATTACCTTCGATTTCTCCTGGCTGGGAGGTGGGAGGGTGTTCTTGGGACTTGAGTCCCCAGATCTCTGACTCGCTGTCCTGTCGATTACAGCAGCTGCTCCATGGTGATTGGTCGGTAGCTCATCTGCGCTGCTCCTGATTCAGTGATGACTCAGCCACTCAATTTCTATCAGGAGTATTAGAGCACATTTATGAGGCCTAAAAATTAGGCCCCTATAGTGGGACCATCGAAAAAAATTAGATTTTTTCTATCTTCAACAATTCCTCTATAATTGGATCTTAATAATTTATTTATTGGCTACGTAGACATAGTAGGATCTCTTTCTACTCCTTCCGTCTAGAAAAACCTAACCCTTGTATTCCAATGTAAGATTTGTGGTGAGGAAAAAGAGTGACCACTTAGGCTGAGTAGGACCTCCTTCTATTGACTTATTCCCTGCTCCCTCTGTCAAAAAAATCCAACTCTCGCATCCCAATATAAGATTTGTGGTGAACAAAAAGACTATGGTGCTTCTCATTAATATGAATATAGTATTAGTAGGTAAATAAGTAAGAGATATTAAAATGATAAAATTTCTCTATTTATGAACCGAGGCAAATGAGAAGGTAGGAATTGGTTTATTTTAGGACAAAGTTTGAACTTAAGGAGTTGATGCGCATGCACGAGACATTCATCTAGTATATTTAGGAGTATTCGAATGTACATGTTAGGGTGAAAACCCGTCTTATTTTCTGTAAGCACGTTTCTCGAACTGCTAAACGATGTGGTTTTTTTAAAAAATTTCTATACAGAAGTTGTTTAAAAAATCTTATTAATTTATTTTTTAAGTTTACAATAGCTAATACTTAATTAATCATATATTAATGACTTATCTCATTTTACATGGTTTTATTCTTATTTCTCTTCCCTCACCTTTAAACTCAACCTTAAGATTTATTCGAGAGAGACTTTAAACGTAACTGTGCAGTGTACCTAGCAAAGTGTAAACAATTATATGTTAATTAGATGAAATTGGTCATATATGCATATGCTACGTGTTATGGTACTGAATAGTGTACGTACCTTATCATCTGCTCTAGACATGGGATACTTAGTCATGTATAATAGAGAAATTATAAGAAATACTATTTGATAAGCACATGATTCCATATTTTACCATTAATAGATGCAAGTTCTAGAAAATGCAATGGTACAAACAAGCGACTTTGTCCTAAAAATACCATCACCATTAGTTATCCGTCAATTCCACTCGGTTAGCCTTATCCTAATTTTCCGAAATGCCAGATTGCCACTCTCATCCTAACTCTCGGCTCTGTCCATATCGACAATGCACAACACTAGACAGGATCCAGGCAGCGGCGGCGGCGCCAGCGCGGCGTTCCCGGGCTGGGACGCGGCGGCGGGGCGAATCGAGGCAGCGGCGTGGTGATTCCAGTCGTCGACGGCGGCGGCGCGCATCCAGCCGGCGGAGAGGCGACGGCAGTGCATTTCCAGCGGAAGTGGCGGCGATGCTGTTCCAGGCAGGGATGGTGGGCGAGGAGCTGCAGTAGCCCTTGGACTTGCAGCGCGTGCTCGAGGTACTTGCTTGGTACTTGCTTCTTTGCTTCCTCTGTAGTAAATAATTTCTGCTAATTATTACTTCACTCACACCATTATTTATGACTTTATAGCAATTGGCAGCTTGTGTATGTCCTAAAGTTCTTGTGCCAATTTAGCTCAGTTCACATTTACATTGATTGATAGCAAAATGTGTATCAATTACTCTTGAAATAATTTGTTTCAGAATTGTGTGAAAATTATGATGAAATTGCTCTTAAATAAGTATGTGTGAAAATTTGGATGATGCAAGTAATGTTGTCTAAAAAATACTATTGACAAATTCTCAAAACCAGAGTGCAAGCTGACCTGAATAGCAATAGTTCTGTCAATGATCAGCTTTGACAATTCATAGGGGTAAAATGGTCCTTTTCCAACACTTAACGGAGGGGTGCTAACGGATAGCTGACGGTGATGACATTTCTTGGACAAAGTTGCTTGTCCGATGCTATTTTCTGGAACTTGTAATTGTTGATGTCAAAACGTGGAATTAGATGCTTGTCAATGGCATTTCTTAGATTTTTTCTATTTGATATTACCTTATTGGACCATGAGCAGGTTTGTCCAAATTATAGACCAAAGCATCCATTGCTACAGAAACTTGCTAATTACTATCCTTTATTAATAACTTTTCTCTCTTTGCCATGAGACTTGGAATAATTTATATTGCAGATACTATCATGAAGAGTTCTCATACGGTATATAATTAGGATTCACATTGTTACATTGGAACAATCTAAAGCAGAGAAACTGAAACACTGTGCATTATAAGCAAAAAAACATTATGTTCATTACTCTGATGGAAAACTATCTTGTTCACTAACCAAACGGAGACCAAGTGACCTGTACTATGTGTATGCTTGGAAGCTAACCTGTGTTTAATTTCAGTTGAAAGATAATGGAAAACCAAAGATGAAAAGATACAACTTAGAGAAAGAGTGCTACAACAGAAGGTGCATCTCCAAATACCAAGCAATTACCTTGTTCTACTTGCCCTGAACAGCATGCAATGCACTTGCATCAAGTGAAATTATAATAGTACGTTTGGTCCAAAGAACATTCTAAAGGAAATTGCACTTATACGGCAATACCTCATAGCAGCAAGAAATATATCAGGAGATGACTTGCTAGTCTTCACGTCTGGATCACCCCCCTTGACAACATGGTGCATCAGTGTTAACATTTCCTTGTGGTTGTATGTCCATCATGCTAGCACCAAAACCCTTTTAATGAAAGAAAAGAATTTCAGACAAGAGCTGAGAACTTGTTGTCTCCTCAAAAGCCCCTTGATTGTGATCCATTCCTTCATCTAAAGGAACTCCTTCCAGTTGTGATTTTAAGCTACTGTATATAAGTCAAAAAGTGACATTCAAATGACAGATTTTGTCAGTGAAAGCAACAGTACTGCGTGGAAACTTTTGTTTGCTGAGAAAACCAGTAATTAGAAATTGCACCCTGCAGCATCTATATCATCAAACATAATCCTGTAAAACATGAGACACATGATTTTCTAGTAGCAGATTGGAATAAAATAAATTCTGAAAAAAAGCACAAATAAATTAAAAATTACAACTCTGAAATAACATAGAACTAATGAATACACTGGAAAAGCACAAAGTCGTCTCAAAGCACTGAAAAAGAGATTGCGCCATGGTGCGAGAAGGATCATCACTGTACAAATGAAGTTATCCCATATTAGTGACAGGAACCTCAAAGAACTTGGGATGCTCCCGTGGCATGCTATAAGACATGAAATGATTGTCTTTATTTAAGATCCTATCTGAGTCAGATGGCATATTTCTTCCCCCGATATAAGCTGATCCCACTCTTCGAATCAAATTAAACACCAAGCAGCCATCTGTTCCTTCTAGCGTTACAAATTTATGGTAATTTTTATTACAGAGCACCTAAAATTTCTATAATTAACTATAGGACACCATAAATTCGTGATTCTGCTGGTGGATACTATAAAAATAGAGCTATAGGACAACGAACTGAATATTTTATTATATCTAGGCAAAGATTGGAGAGAGAAATCGAAAAATGCCCATTTTGCCCCTCTCCTAGTACTCCGATGCTATCGTTTCTCTCATGCGAGAGCAGTGCCGTCGCCCTCACCGGGTCGTCGCAGCTGGCGGCGTCGCAGTCGTCGCACCGGAGCCTGCCGGGGTCGTCGACGGCGGCGGCGAAGTACGGGGGCGCCTCGTGAGAGCGGGAGGTGAGGAGGGCGGCAGCAGCCAAAGAGCTGGAGCACGACGACCCCGCGCGACGCCAGCACCGCGCTCCTCCTCACCTCCCGCTCCCACGAGGCGCCCGCGTACTTCGCCTCCCCACGAGTGCCGACGTGCTAGGGTGGCAGATCGGGTGGCGGCGTCGGCACCAGCCGGAGGCGTAGGAGGAGGGAGATCCAGCCGCGGCGGGAGGAGAGGAAGAGTAGGCCGCGAGCGTGTCGACGTGGGCAGCGACGGTCGGCGAGGCGCTCGCGAGCCCGCTGTGCGATCTGGGGCCGGAACGCCTCCACCAGCTGCACTTGGTGCGCGAGCAGCGGCGCCCACAGTGGCACGGCGAGCCCGGTGCCCTTCGTCCTCTGGAGGAACCCCTCCGGCAGGTCGTCAGCGTCGCCATGGTCAGTCATCCCGAAGTAGCTCACGCTCTTGTCCCTGTCGCTGGGGAAGCGCGCCACCCATAGGAACCTCGGCCCGCTCGCCTCCAGCCCCGCCACCAGCTCGGCCGTCTGCTCCCTGGTAACGGGCCGCCGCTGTCTGGAGCTCCTCAACGTCGGTCGCGCCGCCGCCGCCGGAGACGGAGATGGCCGTGGCAGGCATCGCGAAGCCGCCGCTAGCCTTCGAGCTCGCGGCGAGATCCAGGCAGGAATCGATCGGGATTCAGGAGGCGGGGGAAGAGACGAGACTGTGTACTAGGAGAGAGGTAAAATGGGCATTTTTCGATTTCTCTCTCTAATCTTTGTCCGGATATAATAAATATTCAGTTCGGTGTCTATAGCCAATTACACTATTTTTATATAGTATCCACCAGTAGAATTATGAATTTACAGTGTCTCACAACCAATTATAGAAATTTTAGGTATCCTATAACAAAATTTGCGCAAATTTATTTCTCTTTCCCAACCATCCCCGTACCACGCTTCTCTCATTATTATACACTAATCTTGTGAAAGGATAAACAACAATGTAGATGTAGTTATTGTCCCGTCACCGTATTATGAGAAAGAGTAAATTACATTTATGGTAATCAACTTGACAGATGGTTACAGTTTAATTAATTTGTTTATTGGGTTCCTCCAGAACACGCCAGTTTTATAGGATTTTCATGGAAATCAGTATAATTTCTCTAAAATTCTTTATAATCCCATCATTATGAAGGATGCCTTCGAATTCTATAGGGCTGGAAGCGGGAGTTGGGAGCGGATAACATACAACATCAATGGACATATATTTGAAACAAAGGGGGATATACAAGAACAAACATTTAATTTCAAAGAAAATGACACTTCCTCACACTTTACAATTTTTATAACTGAAACATCCAGCTTACACTTTTTGAATGACAGGGTAATCTACGATCAAATGCCATATGACCAAAACAGCTTTATATCACTAAACTTTTGCCACAACTAGAAATAACTTGGTTCATCTTTATATTAACAAGAACATAAACAGCCATGATCAGCAAGATACCAATGAACATGAACTAATCTTCATTTTGCCATTTAGTACTCCAAGCCACAATAGGAGGACTGCTTGAGTGCTCCTGAGGGCTTACTTGGCCTAATTTAGAATGGGTAATCTTCAGTTACATTCATTCCTCGTCATCGTCATCTTCATTATCATCAATCCCTACCCAGCGAGTAAACGCGAAAAGGAACTCCTTGAAGGTCACCGTTCCGTTCTTGTCCCAATCCATTTCCTCTGGAACCACCAAAACAGTATATTAGGACCATCATTGTTAGTGTGTGGATGTGAGATTTATGATGCCACAGAAAAGGAACTCACCAAATCTTTTCATGCCTATGCGCCCAGAAGAGCGTTCTCCTCCGATGGTTTCATTGATTGCTTGTATCATCTCATTCTTACTGACATACCCATCTTTGTTTTTGTCCAAGAAGACAAATGAATCAACCAATGTCTCAAAAGTTGGTTCAAGGTTACCTAGTCCCATTCTTTTTCTCTAAAGCATTATGTCAAGGATATAAATGTATCCAAATATAACCACAACGCAGAAATGGTAAGGTATAAATTCAATGCAGACATATAGAGAATACCATTTAAAAACCTTGTATGATCTACAAAATTTATGCAATGATCAAAGTTTAAAGAAAGCCCTTTGAGTCTCTCTTCAACTTTGTTTGAAACGATTTCTCTCAAAATTGCTTCAAAATCTGTCCTGAATTTATTACAAAAGGAAAAAGTGTCTTAAAATAATAGCCTTATTTGACGTACTTTCTAAATGCTCATGCAGATTATCAATGTATATATGCAAGCATACAAAAATCATCCTTCTGCAACTGTACTATGTACCCAAGTATTATACCTTAATCTTACTTTGCAGTGAGATACTTGCATTTTAAGATTTTTGTGACGAAATGGGAACTGTTAGTGTTACTAATATGTATGATTCCTATTTTTGAAAAAAATAAAAAAGAGGTGAATGTATCCTAATTATATATATCATGCAATGCAGCAGCAAAATGAAGTGATAACAAAAATTCCAAGAGTTACTATAGTGAAGGATACTGCTTCTGACACAAGAGGATCATTCAGAAGATAAACAAGGCACAGGAAGACAATGAACTCATTGAATTTCATGCCCATGTGTTCATAAATGTCACATGCCTGAAATAGGTCTTTTATCTCCTCATCTGTGAATGAGATATCCAACTTTTGAAAACAATGCTTCAGTTCTTCTTGATCTATTTCACCATTGGAATCTTCATCTGGAGAGAAGCATAATGATATTTGTCAAACAAGAAAACAGAAGGGAACAAAGGAAAAGCCGCCTGGATTGAGGATGGAATTTCCAAATGAATATTACTCACAAAATGTTAGGTTGAACTGAAATTCGACACAAAAGAGAAAGGCAAGGAAATTGGAAAAAGGAAAGAAAAACTTGAGGAGGTCTATCATCTCCAGTTTCTGGGTTCGGTTGTGCCCACATGACCTAGTTGATCTAGGTTAAAAGGGTATCACATGTAACTTTTAGAAGTTGATGTAAAACTGTATAGTAGTTAGAATTGAGGAAAGTTTCTTGAAGTAATTCAAACTATTTCATCTATTCCAGACTCCACATCTTTAGATTTAGCAAATGACGATGACGCATTTCAATCCAAATTAGAACATCATGATTAGTCCTCCATAAACAACACTATATGAGTTAATATTCAGGACAGTTTCTGCTTTTCATGTTTAATCCAGTTTTCCTCTTCGAGTTTTGACCTTTTGACAGCACGGAAGAAATAAATATCGGTAATATCATAGCACTAGTACACATACAGGGTTAGTACTCACCAAATTGCTGAAAGATAGTTCTGCAGTTTCTCAAACTCTCATCAATTTTTGGAAACTTCATGATAACACTATTGAATGATTTCACGGAAGTTCCTTGCTGTGCCCTCTGCTGCATTGCTTCAACCATCTTTCTCTCTAACTTTGATGCTGGTGAACTGTGCCGTGGGGAATCACCCCGCCCAATTACGCCACCCATTTCAGCAAATCACGTGATTTTGTAGGGTGATAGAAGCTACTTCCCTGCAAATGTAAGCAATGCTTGTGATGAGAGCATGAACACGATCAACTATCTAATTTGGGGATGCATAAAGTTGTAAGGGGCACGAAACACACTGCCACTACAACAATAGGTACTGATCTCAGAAAGGCAGCAATCATGTTTGTAAATTACCTGAAATCTTCTCTGCCAAAACTTGCCGAGGCACGATGGGTTCTTAAGCTGCTACGCATAAGACCAATGGAGGCTAACAAAAGCATATAGCACCTCTACATCCTAGTAGGCAAGTAACAGGGATCTACCTACCCAATGGCCACCAATATTCCATCAGTAGTTAGAACTGTGATTACGTTTTAGTTTGGTTACATCATCATTCATCAAACACGCAATTCACAACAAGCATTATTGAGGGCAATCACGAAAATCCTGCCATCATTTTTTCTCGTTGGCATTCAATCAACACATGAGAATATAATACCAACAACAACCAGATTTGCCCACGATAATTCACCTGCAAATTTTCTATTCGCTCCTACTAAACAAGGTAGGCTGCTTATTTGGTTATTCCCCCTACCAAGAGACAAAATATGCACAGCAGCATCAGACAATAAGATTTCTTTATATCGACTAGAATAATGGAAGGCAAACAGTCAAGGACAAGCATGCAGAATCTTTCAACCAGCCCATACTGCAATTCTTTAACAAAGACCCCTTCCTCTTCCTTTGCCAGCCAGCACAATGAAACAAACCCACCAACTTTACCCAGACAACAAATCAAGAAAAGCCCACAGTTCCATGCTCCAACCGCAGATTACAACACCTAAACAGAATCACCAAAGCCTCCTGATATCGACGGTTTCATACAGATCAAATGCCGATCGCTGATGATGAACAAAATAAGAAACGAAAGATCAAGAAAGGGGGCTAGCCTGGGCCGCTCAATGCTCCGGGACGCCTCGGAGACGAAGCGCTCGGAGGGGATCGGCGAGGCGGGCCTCGCCGCGTCTGGATCGGCAGGGGATCGCGAGTCGATGGGGATGTGGGTGGTTGGAAACCAAGAAATGGTGCGGAATGGGAGGGAAGCGTCGGGGGAAGGGGAATGGGGGAGGTGGTTGGGGACGGGGAGCTGGGTGCGCGGAGCGAAGGTGCGAGGTGCGGTTAGGCCGTTTGGGGTGCGGGACCCGCCGCTCGTGGTGTGTATGACACGTGGGACCCGCGTGCTCGACGGTGTGAGTGGTGGTGGGTGATGGCGCCTGCTCTCCTCTCCCCGTGCAGATGCTGCGTCGTTTTTCTTCTAGAAAATAGCTTTATCTTTTTCAATTTTTTAGAAAGCATTTTGTTTCTCTTTTGTTAAATTTAGATTGAGAATTTAGCCAAATCGAACCATGCAACTACCTCCGTCCTAATCTTGTTGAGGCGCATAGTTAAAAGTAACTCGGATGCACAAGAACTATGTTTTATTTTGCAGAATTTTATGTGTTCTAAATAAGCTAACAAGCCTTGACGTATATGACGAAAAGTGTATTTTTTAATGTAAGAAGCGTAGGCAAATGGAAAGATGCATAAATAGCTAGTTCCTCCGGTTTCATAATACTTTCATTTTAGACAAGACTGATATTAATTTTTTATAATTTAACTATGAATAACTTTTAAAATATTTATTTGAGAAACATAGAGGCTATACGTATAGATTAATCTTGAAAAGTACTCCAATAAAATCATACATTTGTTAATATTTGTATATATATTATATTTTTTCTGTCCTAAAATATATTTACCTTTCTATTCAAATTTTATCTCATCTATCTAGTACAGTATATGTAAAAGGTAATTTTTTACTCTATTATTTCTCATGTTAGATCCTATCATCCTACCAATCTCAACAACCATGCATACCTATACTATTTTTTATTTTTACCACCCCATCATCTATAGGCATGTTAGACTTTTACCCTAATTCTTAATTCCCACGAAACATTCCTAAATAGCTATATTTTAGACAGAGAAAGTAATAAAAAAGAGTTGTCAACCGTGTTCTTATTAAAACAACAAGTATTATGAAACTGGAGGCAGTATGGGTTTCTGCACTTTATTGTTTCAGCCTTTAAGGAGAATAGAAGCATTGCTCAAGAAACCATTAAATTTTGACAGATGGCCATGACATACACGCTATTTAGTGGTTAAAACTTTCTTGGAAGCCAGAATTTAGGCCTAAAACCGGCGTAAAATTCCTCCAACATTTCACACATCACCACTTCCACTTGTAAAATGAACCTTCACAAGTGCATAAAAATGTATTATTTATTTAAACATGGACCATAGACTAGTCACACACACATATACTATGCTCTTTTGGCATGCAACCATACGGTACATACAACATATGAAACACAAATCTCTCAAACCCATCATGTTCACAAGATCTAAGATAATCTCTGACCCAAAAGCCGAACAATTATTACCGTTCCAATCCAATTTACCCTTCCCTTCAATGACAACCACAGTTAATAGCAGAACGATCAAAGATATCTGGACAGGACACAGCAAAAAAATGACCTACCACATCCTTCTCATTTTACCAACAAGCATGGCAATTTACAACAACATTGAAGTGGTCAAAGAAAAATAACAGCGAAAAAAGATCACAATTACAGGAGACAACAATACAAGGGCGTGATCAAGCTCATGGGCTCTTGCAAAGCTTGACACGAGCCGTGGCATCAAGTATGTATAATGTATTCACCTAGTGTTACAAGTTATAATCTGGTACTGGTAGTGCCAGCAGGTAAGTCAGAATCAAGACGATTCCGTGTTGATGGAACTGATCAGTGATTCATTGAGACAGACTTTGTCAGGCTTACTGTGTTATACTATCCCAGATTTGGTTCTCTTGTGACGAGGAGAATGCCCGAGGCACATTTTCAAACGCTGCGATAGACTATCCCCCATACCTGTCCTCTCACGGTTAAGCTTCTTCCATAGTGAGTGGATCTTCTTCTCCTTTGTTTTTGGGGTTGTTAATTTGCTCTCTTTCTGTCTTAGCGGTGTCGCCAGAGCCTTTACAGTCATATTCTACAAAGCAAATTTACCATATCAGAGATTTTTGCAGTGAAAAATTATTAAACTTATTTGAGAGAAGCGCAAATAAGCGACTAGTAATATTAAGATAACTTCAACTTAAGGCACAACAGGATCCATCTAAATGTCATGCAGAGTGTTTATCATAATTTTAGTACCTTCCTGCTTTCATCATAATTTTAGTACACGTAGCTAAACTGAAATGCAGAACTAAAACCGAATATATGGCATGTGACTTCGGCACTGCTAGACATGAGGAGAGGGGTGTTAGTTTGGATGGTCAAATAGTGCCCAAGAAGGATACCTTTCGATATTTGGGATCAATGCTACAGAGAGATGGGGATATCGATGAAGATGTTAGCCATAGAATCAAAGCGGGGTGGATGAAGTGGCGTCAATCATCGGGTATTCTCTGTGACAAGAGGGTACCACAGAAGCTAAAAGGCAAGTTCTATAGAACAGCAATTAGACCGGCAATGTTGTATGGTGCAGAATGTTGGCCTACAAAAAGACGGCATGTTCAGCAGTTAAGTGTTGCGGAAATGCGTATGCTGCGTTGGATTTGTGGTCATACAAGAATGGATCGAGTCCGGAACGATGATATACGTGATAGGCTAGGGGTAGCACCAATTGAAGAGAAGCTTGTCCAACACCGGTTGAGATGGTTTGGACATGTCCAGCGGAGACCTCCAGAGGCACCAGTGCATAGTGGAATCCTAAGGCGCGACAGTGATATTAGGAGAGGCAGGGGAAGGCCAAAATTGACATGGGAGGAGGCAATAAAAAGGGACTTGAAAGGATGGAATATACCCAAAGATTTATCTTTGAATAGGTGTGCTTGGAAAGCAGCCATTTATGTGCCTGAACCTTGATCTGCAGCTTCTATTGGGTTTCAACTCTAGCCTACCCCAACTTGCTTGGGATTGAAAGGCTTTGTTGTTGTTGTTGTTGTTGTAGCTAAACTGAAAGGGAAATAAGAGAAGCAACTTACCTCCTGCTTATCACTAATATCGCCTGGGAATGATCCATCACTAACTCCCCCTAAAGAGGAACATCTACCCCAACTTTCTCTGTTAGAGCTTGTACATGAGCAGGATTCCTCATTATGCCTACTTGATTTGTCCTATAAGAAAAGCAAACATATTATCATCACACAACTTACAGGTAGAAGTTTTTTTTTCATGTTTCTTGATAATTAAATACAATTGTTTTCCACCAGGTAATCAATCGCGATGAATGAAATATTGACCACAGATTTTGATGAATGTACCAAGTACTGAACAACCATACTGGTGCTACAGTGGTCGCAATTTCTTACAATGACCTCAATGGATAGCCAAACAATTACTCATATGTAGATAATGCTGAACTTGGCTGCAGAATACAGTGATTATTTCTGCTAAACCAATATATATATTTCACCTGCAAACGTGACCCAACACTATAGCCATCCATTTCTGAGAGGTTATGATTCTCATCTAAAAGGAAATCCTGCATTTAATCGAACAGTCAGGAAAGGGTCTTGCATATCAGGTGCAAACAATTTTTCGAGAATATCAGGTGCAAACATATTGTCAGCAAACCTACCAAGTCATTGTCATTTTTAATGGACAGTTGATTCACACTCTCTGACAGCAATTCAACTACTGATGTTGTAGCTGAAATAAAAAGAAATGCAGTTAGTGGATAGCACCTTGTTAAAACCTACAGGGAAGCAAAGAGGGGAACATAACACACCATTTGGAAATTTCGATGCATCTTTTGATGAACTGCATGAATTGGTGCCAGCTCCTCGTAGACCATTGATGATCTCAAAAAACAAACTCTAGAGGACCAGGCAAAAGCAAAGATTTGTTTTCATTAAAAATACTTCATATCACAGTAAAGAACATAGTGGTTCCAAATTAAGTTTTGCAGCATGAATTTTATGAAATTTTACCTCATTGGTCATCATACCAACTTTGAAAGCACCCATACGTAGCTTATTGGAGCATGCCACAGGCAACTGAGGAGGACGCAGAGTATTATAGAAGAATGTTGAAACTGAATCATAATACGATTGAGGTCTTGGGGAGTTGTGGTCGCCCTCATTTTATTATACTTTTATCCCCCTGTAGAATAAACATTATTTAATTTCAAATGAATATACTGTACCCTTCAGCAGGAACAGTCAATTAGCAATTTATGTATTACTTATTGGATTTCGAGTGGCATCTATATCCAGTCAACCAACCATTATAAAACAGGCTACATTATGCATTACCCCATATGCCTCGTGAATACAATCACAGTGGTGAGGCTGAATAAACATGTCATTCAAAGCATGCCCAAACAATGCAGGAATAAACGTCTTGGGGGCAAACTGTTTAAAAACAAGAGAACACAAAGTCAGCCACAATTGTGGGAGTGAGCAGGCATTTAAAATTACTGCAATTAAGAGCACTTCAGATGCCAAAGTTCAATAATCAACAGTTCACTAGTAGAGGATTTCTATGTATTAACATATAACACCCAGCATAACCACCCAGGCTCTGTTGGAAAACTGAAAGCTCTTCAGATGAGCTAGCTTTGGAAGAACGGAGAGTACAAATTCAATTTTAAAAATTTTGTTAAGGTGATATACAAGAAACTTGTACCAGATACAAACAAAGATAATGCCAATTTTATCATTAGTGGGGACAGGCAATTGCCAGATCTGTTATCTGAAGCTGTGGTTCTGATTGCACATTGTTGCATAAAAACATCATGCAAAAGATTCTGTACAGATTCTGTATGAACTTGCACTTAGAAGTCACTAAGAAACTAATTATTTGATAGTAGTATCATTTATCATGTCCATTGTGTTATTCAATATGAAATGTAGCCTATGGCAGTGAATAATTGCAAAATGCAATCTGAAATAGTCTTTATGGTACTCCATGAGTTTATTTCGTTTACATGTTTATTTAGTAACAAAAAAAAGTTGCATTGTGTTAAATTCTACAATATTATGATGGCAAGATATTGTTACAGAAACAAACCTGTAAAACGTTAAGATCCATTATGTCAAACTTAGCTCTCTTCTGAATTATCTTTCTCATGTACTGTACAGCCATCTTAACCTGAAAAGAAGAATTTCAGAAAAAAAAGATGATTAAAACAAGAGAAAATTGCACTTTGCACCGGGTAGAGTGTATCTTGTTTCACTTTGCACCGGGTTTAGTACATATTTTCACTTTCCACTGGGGTATATCAAAATAAGTTTCACTTTACACCAGGATACATCATCAAATCTATAGAAATTTCATCAAATTTTATATAAAATCTAAATGAAACTTTGTGAATTGTGGTCTAAATTCAAAAAGTTTAATAAGTTTTACTCTGTATTTCACAAGATTTTCCTTCAATTATATGACGCAATCTAGTGCAAAGTGAAACTTATTTTGATATACCCCGGTGCAAAGTGAAAATATGTACTAAATCCGGTGCAGAGTGAAACAAGATACACTCTACCCGGTGCAAAGTGCAATTTACTCTTAAAACAATGCAATTACAACAATGCTCACTAAGATTAGAGAGGAACTTATGTTAGTAAGAACATACAACGATGCTATGCCCTATGCTTCACAACATTAGAAGTGAAAACTGAATATGAAGGAAAGCAGTAATTTCATTAAGGGTGTGGCAAGCTATCACAGTTGTTTGCAACTAGAAGATGAATTTAAGTTGTGCGTCCAACAAAATTCCAATGGATACAGAACTGAACTGAAGTAGTGGTTTGCAATTCCATCAAGAGAATGGAGCTTTATTTGCATGTTTATTTTAAGAAGATCTTGCATCACATCAAAGGAAACTTTGTAAATTGGTAATTTTGGGGCTGCAGGGCAAACCGACGAAAGTAGAAATAACATTGGCAGTAAGTTAGGTTGTTTCTCTGTTTAAAAATGGGATATAAATGAATTTTAAGTTGAAACAACTGAATGGTGTTATCACATAAAAGCCCTTTTACGCTCCTAACCTGATGAAGTGATTACTAACTTAGCCTGGTTGAATCATTGCTCACAAAGTAACATGCAACTAAGAGCTAAGTAAGTGGCTCAGTGCTGAATAGTAAAACCACATTTTCCATGGGCAAATATTGAGCTATTAAGCCACAATAGAACAATCTGGTTTTCCAAAAAGAAACGAAAAATAATCATAGCTATTAAGCCATGATGCCTTACAAATTATGCCATTGCAGTTTTCCAGCATCCCCATGTCAGTTTGTTATGGAACAAAAGCAACAATCTATACTCCTTTAAAAGGGAGTAGTGGTGATGGTGAGTAGTGAATCTGCCACCACCCCCACCGCCAACTCCCCAAAATTTTGACATGTGGGGTCACTGTCCATCCCCTCTTTAAATCAAACATACGGTAGAACACTCTCAACCATGATGATCCAACGCAAATAATAACTGGAGCCTTTTTATACAGGAGTGAAAACTTGGCAACCAAAAATCTCTAATTATTCTAAAATTAAGCTCAAAAAATTCAAAATAGAGTTTCTATTTGCAATGTGCCAATGTAATTTTTTTTAGTTCCGTAACAACGTATGGGCCTTTTGCTAGTATACATAATATGTGCATACCGTGAATTTAGGAACTCGGATTTTGTAGACATCCACAAGCTCCATCATCAGGTCATATAAGTTAGTGAAAGCACTATCCAATACCATTCCAGCAATTGAGGAATCTTCTGCTCCATAGAGTAGGCTGTATTACATTAGTTCAAAAAACAATGTAATGAATTGGTGAGGGGGGGATCCATTAAGCAGTGATCAAATATTTAAGACATCTTATACATGACATGAACTCAAAGCGTGAAGACATTCTAAACCACCTTATCAAAGAGCAAAATGGGAGAATCAGAGGACACGTGAGTACAGATAGTTTTGTTCAATTTTGATCAAATACATTGTTTGGTGTAACATATCAAGTCATGTGAAGTGAAATAAACAGATCTCTTCCACCAAGTAAAAGGAGCATGCAGTATATCCAAACTAGAAAGTACCTTGTAACAGCACCCATCGATCGCCCCCAAAGGCCTATACAGGAAACTTGCTTAGTGGTCCGTAGATATGACACCACACATTTTAGGTCCTCTTTCTAGAAAATTTCAAAATAATGTAATTATCCAAGATATAAATGTAGAAGAACAAAAGTGATACTGATTATATACCTCATGCCAACCAAGGCTTACATAATCTCCACCTGATAGACCTGACCCAGAAAAGTCAAGTGTGAAAACAGTGATATTTGCAGGAAGAAGTATAACAGCGGCTTCATTTGCATCTGCTCGGCATCCGCTGCATTGATCAAAGCAAAAGCCTGTTAAAGATTCCAAAAGATATTGGTGATTACTTGAGATGAATCTCATCAATAAAGAGGAAGTGCTTGTTTATAATTTGTGGTACTAACTTAATATTACTATGGTTTCCAAAGGCTTAGGAGCATACGTTAATATATCAAAATACACAAATCTGAATGTTGAAATACTACTCACAACATATGATAGCACCAAGCACACAAGGTAAATACCTATTTCCATGGCAGTAAATCACACATGGAAGGGAAGTATTCTCTGGAATGAAAGCTGGAACATAGTGGCTGCATTTTATTGTAAGGTCTCTTGCATTCGTAAGCTGGAAAAGACATAATAAGGCTATCAACAAAGATGTTCATAGTTGCAGTCAAACTTCTCCCAGTAAAGAAAGAAAAAACCTCAATAATTGGTCTCCGTACTTGCCTCCAGGTCTAGTCGTTTGTACTTGCGCCCAGCAAGGATAAACTCCGTCTCCCATAAATACTGATCTGGATTATACTCTGACCTGCAAACAAGTAGCTGGTAAATTCCACCAGACCGTGTACAGTGATTCCTGCATTTTTTTTTTCTACGACCTGTACCGCTGTACATTTGACAGTTTGATGCAAACTAAGTCAATACTCCATTAATTATTTATGCAATTGCATCAAGAGGACATGCATGGCACTGGTTCTTTGATTAGACACCTATTATGATATTTCCAGCTTTGAAATATGGGGGAAGAGAAATTTTCCATGTTCAGATGCTCCATTTCAAAACCTCTATACAACAAGCACCTCCTCTCAAACAAAGATAAGTTCCAAAAGGACACGTACCCATAAAATTCACAACCAGAATCAAGAAATCCGATACCCAAGGTCAACAGCTAATAGTTGTCATGGGCAATATTGACATGACACGCTAAAGCTACTTTTTAATGTTATAGGCATTATACAGCATGCCCATACGTGCATAACTACCCACACAATGCCAACTGCAATGACCATTGCATCGTACCTAACTCTAGCTTTAATGGCACATGGTACTAATCTACAACAACATCAAGGGCCCATGTACTCCTATCAGGTTTCTGTTAATAGCAGGCAGGTTACCTTGCTCTAAAAAAATCAAGGGCCAATGTAACAGCACACATAAACTATCCAAGATAACTATACTTAGCTACAACTCCTTCTCACGCTTCAGCTGGAACTTCAAAGACATAGCTTCATTTCCCCTCACAAACTGCTCAGTGTGGTGGCTTCAGAGGTGTCCAGCATATCGCATCGACAGAAGTTCTACTGAAACCAGTCAATGCAACTTTGGGCTAGTTTCAAGCGCCTTTTTGGTTTCTTTGCTTCTTTTCTCTAGCATGGATTATGGTGGCGTATTCGAATTTCGAGCTAGCGCTTGGGGCTCCAAGCATATCCTGATAGCTTGAATGTTCATCTTGCTTCCATGGTTCTGTACGACGTAATGACTGGTTTCAATAAATAAAGCCCGTGGTTTCCCCCTTGCTCCAAGAAAACATACACTCAGAACAAACTAGATTCTACCTAATCTACCAGCGACCGAGGAACCTGCACTGCATGTACGTAAGGTTCATATTAATCATGCAATCTCCCAATTCACAACAGTACGGCCACATGCCAACGTACCAACCATGCCAAATTCGCACAAGCAAACAAGGGCGACGGAATGTGGGAGGTCGGGTGGTACCGGGGCGGCCGGATGACGAAATTAACGAACTGCTCGATCATGGCGTCCGCTGCGCAAGGCTCCTGGGCGTCGCCACACGCCAACCCGCGGCCCGCCCCTGCGCTCCCACGGCCCCAATTCCTCCTCCCCCAATGCAGATTTTTCCTCCACCCCGCCCACCCGCGGCAACACCTCGAGCTAGCCGCTACCGACCCCCGGGATTCCTCGGATCTGCCGGGGAAACGCGGCGGGAGAGCTCGCTCGCTCGCTCGCCGCAGCCTCGCCCGCCCGAGCCCCGCGGGATCCGGCGCGGTTCCCGGCGATCCGGGCCTCGGGACGCTCGCCGCGAGCAGCGGAGCCCGGCGGCGAGGAGCGCGGCGAGGCGGGGGCTCGAGGGGATCCGGGAGGAGGTGGGTTTGGTTCGGTTTGTGGAGGTGGGAGTGGGAGGAGGAGCGAGAGGGGAGGGAGGGAGGGAGGCAATAGCCGTGGGAAACGAGAACGTTAACGAAGCCGAGGTAATCGGAGGGAATAGCCTTTTCTTAAACAAAACAAAATTTGTTGGAAAAATTTTAAATCATTTTGACACGTGTGTTATTATTCAAATTCAAATTCAAAGTGACGTATTTGAGTACTCGTATAAATTTAGACATACTTAGGGTGTGTTCTTAAGTGTTTATTGGGTGGCTTAAATAAGTCGCACGTAAAACGAGAAACGTTATTAGCGCGTGATTAATTAAGTATTTACTATTAAAAAGTTGAAAAATAGATCTATTTGCTTTTTTAGAGCTACTTTCATATAGAAAATTTTTACAAAAAACACACCGTTGATCGTTTTGGGAAGCGTGCGCGCGAAAAACGAGGGCAATAAGCCAACTCACTTAAGCAGTTGCGAACAGGGCCTTAACAGCTACAATGAAGAAGACATGTAGTAAAAAATATTATTACCATGCGTACATGTTGATGGAGGTTTTCATGTTGGACATGTAAAGTCATATGATATTGGGAATATTATTACCATCTCTATGATATTTATTGTGGAAAAGTCATTGTGTAAATCCAAAATCGTAAATTAAATGAATTCGTTGTGAATTATCATTGCTTTTCATTAGGAACAGTACCTCTCATATGTCGGTGGTTATATAGCAGCCATTAGCGAGGTTTTTTTTTCACGTAAAATTATTCTTGTAACGGTGAATTAGTAGATATAAGAACTTTAATCTATGTAGAAAATTGTCTCCATGTATGACAACAGATATATGGCATGTTCTCTCCATATGTTCAATAGGAAATTTGAGTAGCTTTTCCTTGGTTGACGGTGTCATGGTAGGTATGTTTATTGTTGATATTAGAGAACACCCCAATAATAATAAGAAATAGCATTATAACAAACATCTTTATCGTTTGCTTTACAGCTGATAAGTCATGAAAAATAAACAAAGTAATCAAAAATAATTTATGGGTAAAAAATTATATCCATGTTCTTAGTGATTTACATGTCCCTTTGATTAATGGAAAAAGAAAGAAAACCTTCCATATAATTATATTCCTATGCTTTACTTTTATAGAAAAATTACCAAGAGGTATGGCCTTTTTAAAAACTTTTCTTTGTTTTTCCTATAGCACTAATTAAAGGACTCCTATTATCTTTTTTGTATTTTTTATCCCCGTGGGATTAGAGATGCATACCACTTAATTTCTGTGTTTTTTCTATCCCGCGAATCGAAGGGGGCCATATGCCATTTGTTCTTTTTGAAATGTAAATATTTTTCAATTTCTATGGAATTTAAATAAATTATATATGAAACGTGTAAATTCAGTATATTCAAATCGAGGCATGTTGAATCACAGCACATTTTTTTAAAGGAACAATTCCAAAAACCCATTAAATGTCATTCTAAGATCCTATTTAGGAAGCTTAAGATTCTAAGAAGCAATTAATAAGAATCTAAAGGAGTTGGGTTTTTCAGCTTCTGACTTTTAGGGTGTGTTTGGTAGGGATTCTCAGGGGTGATTCTCAATCGGATCAATTGGAGCTGAGCCAAACGGGCAAAAAATCTCCCCGATTCTCAGCCGAATCGATCCGTTGTGATTCTTAATTTTACACATAAATGGAGAGTCAAGCAAAAAGTGGCTTCTCCTGAGAATCCAACAAACGAAAATTGAAAATCTCCATAAGAATTCACAAAATCCTCATAAGAATCAAAATCACAAGATCAGAATCATAAAATCTAGAGCTCTACCAAACAGGCCCTTAATTTATTTTCCAGATTCTATGGCTACAAGTTCTCGGAGTAAGAATCAGGACTATCTGAGAGAGTTGAGTTTCTACCAGTTAGAGATTTTGGAAGAAACTATACTTATTAAAAACTCTTAAAATAAAATCTAAGTTTAAGATTCTCATAAAATGATTTGTTAGAAATACCATTTTTCTAATTCCCTGTAACTGTTTCAATAGCGTTAGCTTGCGCGTTCTCATGGGCGCAGGCCCCATTCTTCTCTCGCCAGGTCACTACGCCACGTCTTGGCACCTTCGCTACTTCCCTTCCGAATCTCCGACCCTCTCCTCGCCGGCGGCATCCGCTGCCCGCCGGCCACCGTAGCCGCTCCCGCGGGCGCATCGGCATCGGCACTCCTCCCTCCCTCCCTCCCTCCAGCCCCCGCCGTCGCGACGTCACCCCCACCCCACCTTCCCCTCCGAGGACCCGCTCGGGCTGGGCCGGCCGCTCCACCGGCTTCTCGTCCATGGCGGCAGCGATGGGCGCGGCGGTCCGGCGGCTGCACGCGGCGCAGCCCCCGCGCCTGACGAAGCTCGCGGTGCGCCCGCCCAAATCTGTGAGAGTTCCTCCTCCTCCCAAAACAGTTCCATTGTTCCAATCCCTTGTTCAACCTCGCGCGGATATGATTGTTAGCTGATGAATGGGACTACGGGAGTATATCTGTATATTCTGCCACATGAAAATCTTGGTACTGGATTGCTTGCGTACAAACAGCATCAATCATTATTGAAACAAGTGACAATTGTTCATGAAAAGCCCATGTTAGCCGACCGCGATAGCCAGCGGCACTCGCATAGTGGTAGAGTTGCAGATAGTGTTGCGTTCAGCTTCAAAACCCATACTCCTCTTGTTCATATATATCATTTTGTTCTAAAGTTCCAATTTCCATGTCTACCAGGCTATCACGTTTTCTCTTTTTTTAATGTTCCCATGATTAGTGTTTTTGTTTATGATCAGACAGGTGGATGTAGAAAATGTGCAACTCTAGACCATTGTTCTTCTCGAATTGGTGATAAGTATCTCAAATGGGTATGAGTTTTGTGTCTTATGACATGAGCTATACTTTTGGTTTTTGCCAGGTAGAGGTTGAATTTGCGGATGGCAGTTCATTCCGTCTGCCTGCTGAGTTTCTTAGGGTATATAGCCCAGCAGCTGATAGCAAAATCAGATCAGTAGCTGGTGAGAAGGTAATGTACTATGTACTTTCTGTGCTGCATGTCACACAGGGTCTTCTGACCTTGTTGGGGTCTAAACAGCTTGTTTGTGTCTCCAGAGAAAAAAAAAAAAGAAAAGAAAACATGGCTGCTAGTTAATCATTTGCTGTACCCATTCACAGTGGAACAGTTGTGCATTTTTAGTTTCCAAAGGGCTACATTTCTGTTGTGGATTAATTCTGCATGTTTGTAGGGATCTAGCCCAGGGTTTCCCTTACCGCTGGGGGCTGGGTTACCGCACCCTGGCGGTAAGCGCAGTAACCGTGGTAACTGCCGCAAACCGCACAAATTTTATCATAAAATTCAAGTTATTTTTTATATTTGTTTGAATTTGGTGTGATTACCGTGACCTTATCGTTACCGTACCCTGCTGGTGCGCGGTTACCGCCATCTAGCCTTGGAAAGCTAAGCAGTCCAACAAAGACTTCTGTCCCTGTAGAAAATTGGCTTCGCTTGGGTCTGTCATTCCCTGATAAATCCTCAATTTACCAAGTATTAACAGTCCAAATTATGCCAATCTGCATTCTCTGGTCAGGTTATATTTGGTCGGCGACACGTTGGAATAATGTCAGCTGAATCAGTTGGAAATTATGGAATCCGGTGAGGGTCATATTTATTGCATTATAAATTTGGTGGAGGTTCTCCCCATATAATGCCAACAAATCTGTTTTGTAAAAAAAACTAAACAGTTCTTTGTGGCTTTTTTAAAAAAATATTCTTTGTGGCTTTTTATATGCATGCCTTGTCTGCTTTTCCGCAAGAATACAGTAAGTTTGTTTTGTGACCAGTTGTTTGCATTGCAGGATATTGTTTGATGATCTGCACAAGACAGGGATTTTTACATGGGATTACTTGCACCATCTGGGTTCTAACAAGTTTGGTCTGATGCGAAATTATATCAGAACTTTGAGAAAGCACGGCCTTAGTCGGGATCCTCAGAGAAGGAAATGATGGAGGAAGACAGAGTCTTTGTGCAAGTTCATTACTTCATTTCGTGATGCCAAGAAACCTCATAGAAGACATGCTGCCTGGAGCCCTGGGATTGAGCCTTCAGATATCTGCGCATAATGCATGAAGCTCGATAAGTACAGTACTGAATTCAGTCACTGTTTCAAGAATGAGACCGGACAACAATCTGGGAAGCCTGTTCTTTTACCTCGAGTTGATTGCCTTGTTGAGATATCAACATATCTTCAGTATAGTATAACTGTGTAAGATGAAAAAAGAATGATATTTGTTGATTTAGGGTGTGCTTGATCTGTTGCCCAACAGATATTAACAAATATTGGTAACGCTAAAACTGAGCAATACCAAAAATTGTTGGTGTGTTTGGTTTGATTATAAGCAGAGTACAGAAATTTGGTTATGTAATGGCCAAATCTTGTTGGTTTCACTAAAAATTTCTCTTAACATTGTTGACAGCCTTGAGAATTTGAGATTGGGCGTCCATGCAAGCCTAGAAACGAGAGGCCCATCCAGCCCAAGCCGGGAAGTCCATTGCTGCAAGCCTGCACGGCTCGACTCCACGCAGTCACACCTCACACGCACACTCGTGACTCGTGTCCTCCCCGTCCCATCTCCCTCGCCGCCGGCGCCTCCTCCGCTCCAGCCGGTCGCCGGCGCCACGCTACCTGTCCGCGGCGGTATCGCCAGGTGAGATGTCTTTTTCCTCTAGCAACTGGAGCACGGAGCCAGCCAATCCTGCCTCCTCGCTGATCGATCTCACCTCCTCTCCTCACTCCACGTCGTAGCCATAGGGCGGCCGGAGCCGGCATTTCTGCTCTTCCGGTGATTTTGCGCTCGGGGAGAGACCTGCCCGCGCTCCTGATTCAGGTACGGCACAGCTGGCTGTGTCTGCCTGGCTGTTTGGCTGGGACAGCAGCGTGGGGTTTTAGTGTTTACTGTGAGAAATCGAGAGCCCAAGCAGAGTAAATGGGGGCAGCAAAGTAAAGCCAGGAAAAAAAAATCTGAAGCTTGAAATGCTCAAGTTTATTGTTGAGAAGAAGCTATGATCTTGATTCTTGAACGATAAGACTAAAAGTTTGCCTGTACTGGGCATTGATAACCGTCCCTTGTTAGCAACTTGGGGACTTCAAGCTTTTCGCAAGTTATATATCTGAATACTGCCTAGTTTGGTTTGGACATTAGTTTGCAGTTTCCTGTCGCACGTGACGTGTTTTGTATCCGGTCATATAACGATCATGATAGCACATTAATTAAGTTCTATTCTTTACCATGCTATTCTTAGACTTAAGCAGCTGTTTAATTCCTTTTACTCAGTGTATTTTGAAAACATAAATCCTTCCAATAACAAGGAAGGAGAGCACATCTTGAATTCTCTAATGATCCCAGACTTTGTTAAGAGAACCGTAGGCTTTCTCTGGAATGTCCACTTTTGGCTCCAAGCTTATGAGTCATGCCAATAGCATGTAGTGCTATGTCAAGAAAAAGGCATCTTCGGCCATATAAACTTGCATTGGGTGGGCACGTCTTGAAGGAAAGCATGCTCTTTTTATGGAAATTATGAACTTGCACTGGTTGGGCTTGTACAGTATGGGACATTGGGATTGCCTATTGAGAATTTTGAATTGTAGTTTTTTCTCTCCTGCGAAAGAAAACCTGGCACAGCCCAGTATTGCTATCTCTACAGCCGACGCAGTTTAACAGCTTCCAGTAGCCTTTTCCAATCCGTTCCATGTTCTAAACTTTCCTGTCTGTTTTGAGGAGTTAGCATAAATAGTAGCAAACATGCTTTAAGAGACACGTTAGCTGATTGACATCAATTATGAGTACATTACAAAAATAGCTAATTGACATAACTAGATATATATTTACCCCTTATGTAGGTCTTGGGAACATGTCACACCTATTCTGTTGATCCTATGGTAACTGCTATCTGATAGAAGCACAAGATAGGTTATTAATGTTGCTAGTCATTTCATGTGGATTTTCTGGGGAAGTTTACTAACAAAGATATGTTTCTCGCTTCACCGGTGCAGATATCTTGCTCATTAATATTTCTATCTTCACCAATGCAGATATCTTGATCATCCATGATTGTAAAGTTCATCTTTGGGTTGCTATGGTGCCTTGTCCACCTGGTGATCAGCCTCTTTGGTTTATGGTCATGTCTGAGGAACAATGTAGAAGGCTATCTCATTTCATTCAAATTATTTCTGAAGTACCGAAATCTACCTCTCGAGAGACTTCAGTACTTGGGTGTTGTAGTAGATAGTAGAGAAGCAAAGAATGCTTTAAAGATCAAGCAACTTTTGCATTGGTTCTCAACTATCGGGATTAAGTATCTAGTTCTCTATGACATTGAAGGTGTGAACTTGAACATATCCCACACATGCTTCCTTACGAGTATCTAGTATCCTCTTATTTGCCTATCCTCTGCGTATAACAGTTTTTTTTCTAAAAAAACAATTTTGGTGATGTGAAATGAAATCACTTTAGCAATATAGCAGTATAATGAGTTTGACTGCTTTATTTAAACTTTTCCCTCTTCAAGTCATCATTTGTTATGATTTTTCCATAATATGTGCCAAATTAAATATATTTTTTCAATTGATGATCACTGTGTTTCTCATTACTTTTCATCTTGCTTAAGAACTGCAGTAGTGTATGTATAATGTACACCGGTAACACTGCAGAAAGATATATGTAGCCATTTTGACAATTCTCTGCAGGAGTACTGAAGGAATTGCTTCAACCTGGCATAGAATCCTCAACAGATGAGAACCCGAGAAATTCTTTAGTAAGTTGCTTGCAGCTTTTTATTGATCCATTTGGTATCCAAACATGGATTATGATGATTGGTGTCTATTCTTCTTCTTATCTATCAATCACTTTATAATGGCTATCATTTATGTGGACTTGTAGGATGTTGTTGCAGACATCAAAGCTTCATGCTGTAGACATGATGGGATGTTTATGGAGTGTCTTTCTGGTTCTGATGGCAAGGAATCAATCGCTAAAGCAGCAAACTTACTTTACTCGGCTTGCTGTGACTCTGATAAGAAAAGTAAGATTGTGTTTGTAGAAGCTGATATGACTTGTGCACTGAAAGCGCTAGGTATGTTTAAAAAGAAAATATTAATCCTCTCCATTCTTGTTATAGTTTTCATATTATTTTCGCATTTGAGGAAGATGAGCACTCACTGTTCCAGGCTTTTCATTAGGTTGTGGTGGGCCAGAACCTGATCTTCTTCTTGTGTATGGTCCTGCTAGATGTCATTTAGGATTTCCTCCATGGAGATTACGGTACACAGAGATTATGTAAAACCCCCATCCAAGTTATTTTGTCTGCAAATGTTTTCATGATAAACAATACTGCCTTCCTTGCTCCAATCCCATGCAAAATTATTCCACCTGAAAGCTGACAGCGTCTGCTATTTCTTTTATGTTTTTTTAGAAGGCTCTTATGTTTATCATCATACATTACTTACTGATAATATTGCTATAATATGTCACAATTATAAATATCTACTTTCCATTGTGTAGGTACATGGGTTCACTGAAATATATGAAATATGGTTCTCTCGTGAAAGCTTTATATCAGTTCCAACATAAATACCAAAAATATGGTAAGTCTTTTTGTTTTTAGTGTTGGCTCTGTACTGCAGCAGAAAAATTCTAAGCAGTTAGCCCCTCAGCCGGATGACTTCAGGTGATTCACCATAGGTTACATAAAGTCACAAATGTTATGTATTGATGCTTATGTTATGTGCGTAGGCAACATTCGGTTTTCAGCATTTTGCTTTGTTTCATAAAATCTTTGCAGAAGAAGACATGCTGTAAAAATTCTCAGTGGCCCATGTTTTATTTGCAACATTTCTGCTGGCCATATTCAATAAATACACATATAAAAGATGTTTAGCTGTCACGTTCTGAATGGCTAACATTTCATCTGCTGCATTTACGTATGCTCTGTTTGCCGTAATATGGCCATGTTGGAAGTTGTGATATTATTTTGTAGGAGGCATTTCATACTATAATTTCCATACTATTAACCAACAGTTATATCCATAAAAGTAACATGTTTTGGCTCTTGATTAATACGTAGTACTCAGCTTAAATGACTGACACCAACGTTTTTGTCTATCAGGTAAATGAGACTGAGAGCGATATACTTCTACAGAAGGCCCATCTTTATGTGAAAAGGAGAACTTCTGTAACTGACCAAATTTCACGGAAGTCTTGGCAGCTATCTACATTATACCACCTTTTTTGGAAGAGAATCGAAATGGGCTACTTGTAGAATGTTGATTTGTTTTCATCAGAATGTAAAACTACACATTCGCAGTTCAGTGGTAAAAACCCTGAGCCGAAAGTGTGTGTATAAAGCTTGTGTTGTTTTTCACCCTGGCAAATCCGCTCTGATCTGGCAGTGTTGCACAATGTACAGACTGCCAAGATATGTTTTCAGTGGATAGTTTTACACTGCTTGCTTGCTATATGACCAACCATGAATCCACGATATCTCATTTCTTCCACTTCTTCTTTCTTTTTTTTTGGTTCTTTTTTGTTGAATATCAAGATGGATTACATATCACTTTTTTTGTTGAATAGTTAATTGGCAGTAGCTCCCATCACAAATGCAGGACAGAAACATCAACCTGTGCTATCCACAAGACCACAAAGCCTAACAAAAATATCAGCAAATGCCAACATGCCATGCAGCCATGCAGGTAAGCTGGCAACTAGCAAGCCACAGAGAGGCAGCTCTCTCCCTTATCTCACCTCCCTGGCCACGTGGCACCCTCCTACTGGGTCCACTGATGCCCTCATCTGCTAAGGTGCCACCTCACATCAGAATTAGATTTCCCTTGGCCCACTCTTCCATGGCCACAAGCACAGCACCCTCACACCTTTGTGTTCTCCTCCCCCTTTTCTAGCAGTCACCAAGTTTAATTTGGAGCACACATTATTTCAGCTCACCACACACCCACCACTGCTCCATCTGATAGCTTGAGAAGAGGAGGAGGAGGAGCTTGGAGAGACCTCAACAATGGCGGCTCAGGCTCTTCTCTCTGGGAGGCAGCTGCTGGGGAGGCCATTGCAGTCTTCAGTCTCCAGGTCTTCGTCTTCCAGGAAGGCCCCCTTCATTGTCAGGGCAGAGGCCACTCCCCCTGCCAAGGTATGTTGAGTTGTTGATTGATTAATTTCAATCCATGAGTAATAAAAAAAAAGAAATTGTATTGATTGGTTAAATTTTTGTAATGAACAATTGTTTGGTTTCAGCAAGGAGCTGACAGGCAGCTGTGGTTCGCATCCAAGCAGTCCCTGAGCTACCTGGATGGCACGTAAGTCTCGAGCTCTTTTGGAACGCATGAATTTTATTAGATTTTGATAAAATTTAGTTCAATTCCTTCAAAAAGCCTCCAATTTTTTCTCTATTTCAGGGCTTCTTTGGAACATATGATTTTTTTAAAAAAAAACTAATTTACTTCCTTCAAAATTCCTATATAATTCTCTATTCCAAAGAGGACCTTATTCTTTGGAAGTTACGTGGGATTTTCTTCGAATCCTATGAAATTGAACTAGTTTATGTGAAAAACCCGATAAAAATTATGTAAAATTTAGAGTCCTATGATTATAATAAGAGCAGGTTGTGTATGACTAGATTTTATAGCATCATTTAATCAAAATTTTCTTAATAAATAGCAGTGAATAAGTGATCGTGCATGCATGGATGCAGGCTGCCGGGAGACTACGGGTTTGACCCGCTTGGGCTGTCGGACCCGGAGGGGACGGGCGGGTTCATCGAGCCGCGGTGGCTGGCCTACGGCGAGGTCTTCAACGGCCGGACGGCGATGATGGGCGTCGTCGGCATGATCGCGCCGGAGGGCCTCGGCAAGCTCGGCCTCGTCCCGGTGGAGACCGCCATCCCCTGGTTCAAGACCGGTGTGATCCCGCCGGCGGGCACCTACGACTACTGGGCCGACCCCTACACCCTCTTCGTCTTCGAGATGGCCCTCGTCGGCTTCGCCGAGCACCGCCGCTTCCAGGACTGGTACACGCCGGGGTCGATGGGGAAGCAGTACTTCCTGGGGCTGGAGAAATACCTCGGCGGCTCCGGCGAGCCGGCTTACCCCGGCGGCCCGCTGTTCAACCCGCTCGGGTTCGGGACGAAGAGCGAGGCGGAGATGAAGGAGCTGAAGCTGAAGGAGATCAAGAATGGCCGCCTCGCCATGCTCGCCTTCCTCGGGTTCTCCGTGCAGGCGCTCTTCACCGGCGTCGGGCCGGTGCAGAATCTGCTCGACCACCTCGCCGACCCCGTCCACAACAACATCCTCACCAGCCTCAAGTTCCACTAGATCACTCTACCACTACGTATTTACGAATTTTTAATTAATGCATTACGTACGTACGTATACGTATGCACGTGCGTACGTACGCAGGTGTAAGGTGCGTGTGATCGAGTGGGGGTAGGTATGTACCGTGTACGTATATACGATGATGCATGGGATGTACTGTGTAGGGTGTGGATGTAACATGTAAATTTGTACTCCAACTGATTGCACGCACGGATCTGAGTTTTCTCTCTTTTAATTTCTCTTTTAGTAAGGTCATTTGGTAGAGCTTCTGATTATATGATTTTGATTCTTTTTAATCGATTCTACGTTCTCATATATCCATTCAGCATTATTTGTATGTTGGTTTTCATCTATCGAAATTGTTGCCATCTATATTACTTATAAAATAAAACACATATAAAGATATCAAATACATAGCTATCAGTTTAATTGCACCAAATACACAGCAAATGCATGATTTGGAAAGAGAGATGTATTCATCCTACGAGTTGTTACATTTATATAGGCAGACAATTAAGATGTTAGAAGAAATTTACAATATTTCAGATTAATCATTATGCCCCCTTTATATGCATGTCTAATTTCAAATCTAATTTCAGACTTCAGAGTAGAAGACTACAACAATGCTATTTTCTCAATTAATTAGCCTCACCACTAATATATAATTTAATTGGTTAGCAGTATCAGTACTAATATTAAGTACAGTGCTAAAATATATATGTCTCTTCTCTGAAGTGGTCTCCAACTAATATGAGTATACTTTAGTGGTTGGGGATGGGTTGAAGGGATATATCCCAATGGCAGATGATTAATTTTTGAGAAATATTTGGTTTGTTGGATTCTCATGAGAAGCTATCTTTTGCCCGATTCTCTCTTTCTAAGCTAAAATCGATTCACTGTGATTCCCGTTTGCTCAGCTCCAACCGATTCTAATGAGAATCAGACCCAAGAACCCCTATCAAACGGGCCCTAAGACGGTGTCTGCGATGTGTGTTTGATTCTCTCTGTTTTTAAAATAGACAGAATTAGTTGTTACAGGACATTACAGATTTATAACATTTGTCATAGGATCTTAAAAAACATGTCTTTGCCTCATGACACTATGATTTGATGGTAAATTTGAAAACATACTATGTTCATCATTTTATTTGCTTCCGATTGGGGAGAAAATTATGGAAGTGACGCACTTGTCATCTACACCGTACATTATACAAATTTTATCTTATGTTTTATATTTCGTACAGTCTACACGTGGATCTGCTCGGTTTATCCTTGCAAGTAAAGAAAAAAGAACAGTGTTGCAGCCTTGTAGGTAGGGGTGGATAACGAGACAACTCGATTTGTTATATTTGAGCTCATTATCTTAACAAGTTAGTTTTGCTTAGCTCGTTAATCTTAACGAGCTAAAAGTCTAGCTCAGCTTTACTCGTTAGCTAGCTCGTTAGGCTCGTTAATGTATTCATATCACATTTATAATTTTAAATTTATTGTTTTACCATGTATTAACATAATAGTAAATACTAATAACTAATAAAGAATTCACTAAATACAAATAGTTTAAATGTATTTAAAACGGTAAGCACTAAATATATAAAGTTATGGTGATCTCTTATACTAACGAGCTAAACGAGTAGCTCATGAGTTGGCTCATTAAACTCCCGAGCTAAAAGCTGAGCTCGTTACAAGCCGATCTGAGCCACGAGCCTTAAGTTTTTTTTCCCCCCCTAGTTGTAGGAAGGGAAGAGAGAGTAAGAGGAGATTTACCTGCACCACATAAAATAATATTGTATTCTTTCTCTTAAAAATATCTTATATTCCAAAAGAGAAAAAAAGGAGAGAGGGAATCTTGTGGGCCGTTGAAAAATATTACCATAGGTGATGAAGGACTGAGATGCTTTACCAGGCCGGCTCAAGACCACATGATATGGAGATGGGCCTTAAGGCCCACCTTTTCTCGGGCCCACGCAAAACAAACCCACCCACCTACCTGGCCATTGTCTGAATTTTTTTATTTTTATATTTTTTTTAAAAAATATTTTCAAAAGTATATTTTCACTTTAAATATTTACAAAAATATACTCCCAACACCCCTGGGAGGGTTTTTTTGAAAAATGCCCTCTCAGAGGGCGATTTTATGACGTAGTAGACGGCCGTGGGCCGGGCGGCCGAAGACCGTCTGCACTTTTACAGGCGGCCCCCTGGCCAGAAATAAACCGTCCTTCTAGAGGGCGGCAAGGGGGCCGCCTGAAAAAAAAGCCGACCGCGGGGCCGACGCTTTTGCGGGCGGTCCCCTTGCCGTCCTCCCAGAGGGCGGCTTATTGTTGGCCCAGTATAAGACCCTCTCCCAGCCTCCAAAAATGTCATAAAATTCACAGAAATCACAGAAAAAAAAGAGAGAGCTAAGAGCGAGGCTGAACGAAAGCAGTAAAGTTCTTTCGATTTACTGATTCGTACGTTGGTAAAATCTATTGTCACTTTGTAATTTTCATTTCTATTGATCAAGTGATGTAGTATGTATAGTATTGTACTAGTTATTTCACGGGTAAGTAAATGTTAGATTTGGTCCATAGGGTGTAGATTTAACGTACTTGAGCATAATGGCTAGGAAGATGAAAATGAGGACGATGACGTTTCATTTTTTATAGTAATGTGTAGTATACCCTAGGTATGTAATTGTATACGGTATTTTTGGTCTAACGAGTTATAACTTGTGTTCATTTGGTTATAATATAGATTGCTATAGATGCGTTTGGTATGTCCAGTCGTCAACGACCTCTGATTGGCGTGCCTCCGCCGATGTGTTGGTGCGGAGATGATTGCAAAGTTGCAATCAGTGAGCAGGATCACACGTATCGGCAAAGGTATTGGATATGTGCTAATTACGCCTACTCCCCGGAGAAGTCGAAGCCACAAGGGAAGAAAGGGAAGTCAAAGAAGCCAGTAGAGGTAATACGAATTATCTTGTAGTACGAAATATTTGAACCTTTGAACTAACAAATTTGCATATATCAAGGCACCGAAGCCTCCTCTGCCTCTGTGCGACTTTGTGCAATGGATAGATACGGCGATTCATCCAGAGAACGTAGAGTTTCTTTGCAGGTCACCGGAATGACACAGGGAGCAGCTTGGAACGTCTTTGGACGGCAGAAGCAGAGTGGGAGGCTGAGCAGAAGAGAAAGGAGGAGACGGAGCGGCAGGAGCAGGAAGCCCATGAGGCAGACAGGAAGAGGAAGCGGGAGAGGGCACTACGTACGAAGCAAGCTGGGCCGGAGGCGGTGAGGAAGGGGAAGTACCCACGCTGCACACAGTAGATGCATATCTAGTCGGATGTCTATTTGAAATACCCTAAGACATGTAATAACGATAGCTAGAAACGTTTCATGTGCTGTTTGTACTCGTTGGATGGATAATTTCATTAGGTTCGTAAGCAATTAACGTGTGCTTGGTTGTCACTGCTCGGAATCTACTTTCGCCGTGAAGTTGAAACTCAAAAATTCATGTTTTTGATCAGTTTCGTCGCAAACGTAGACCGTGAGGAGTACATCGTTTGATCGACGAGCATAAACGAAGTAAAGAGGTTTCTTCAGTAAACGTAGGATTAATAAAACATGACGTACAATAGACTAACTACTACTAGTACAACGTACTATAGGCCCTGGCTGTAACCTTTAGACCTCTTCGTCTTCCTACCTTGCGCTCGCACTTGGCCCTGGGAGTACGTCAGCCGGCCTGGTGGTACGGCACGGCCAGCGCGGCTCACCTGCACGGGTGTGACAGCTGGTGGGTCCTGTGTCTGTGGAGGTGGAGCTCCTCCGAGCTGCGAGGAACCTAGTACCTCCTGGATCTCCTCGTCCTCCAAGTCATCGCCCTCGAAAGGAACCGGTGCCCAAACGCTGCCGCGTGCGCCCTACACGGAGGAGCCAGCGCCAGCAAACATACTCGACGCTGTAGAGTGGAACCCTGTGGATAAAATTGTTGATAATTGCAAACCGAAATTTTGCAAGGCAAAAGTAAACTTTGATCTAACTTGAAGAACCTCCTGTGGTGGCCCCAGGGGCACTGCTCATGCCCTGCTGCGTGTGCGGTCGTGTGTGGTACGCTCCTTGCATGGACGTGCCAGCTCTAGAGGGATATAGGTACGGTGTAGCGAAAGCTGCATGAAAGCATATTGATGTAAAACGGTACATGTCGTAGAAGGAAACATGTTATGAACCGATGGTTAACGGAATTTACCTCTGGGGCCAGCTGGCTGACTGAAACCCTGCTGGTGCACTCTTGCTCCTGCGGGCCATGGCTGGTGCTGACGTACAGCTACGGGAGATACCGCATCGACCGCACGACAAGTGAGTACACGAATCACTATGTGTATCGACTGACGGATCCTCCCAAAAATCAGTCCTCTGCCTCCTACTCAGTTCGAACACGATCCTACCGTCCACTGTCCGAACGTCGCGTCCACATCAGACCGAACCTGTCGGCTGCGTCAGCCTATTTCAATGTAACGTGAAAGATGTGTTAGATCCCGAACCATGGACACCTACAAAGGAAATAGCAAAGTGCAAAAAAATGCTGACTTACCGCACGGAAGTAGTCCTAGTCACGGTGTGTAGGATACGTGTCAGTCACAGCAGCGACATGTGGCTGTGGATCATCTGGGGTGAACGTCATGCGTGTGCGGGTGCGGGGCTGGTACCACCTGAGGTATGCTAGGTAGGTGTCCTCAGTGTGTGGACATACCTCATCGATAACCTCCTCCATCGCCAACAACCAGTCGTCCACGTACCTCTGCAGTCGGGGGATTACCACTGTCGAGTGCCGCCTCCTGATACCCCTACGGATTATACTATTTACAGGAGAGTGCATTAGACTTCATTAAAAAGTTGTAGTACTCAACAAAGATCGCAGCTGTACTAACTAGTGCACATCACGCGGCACAACCATCTCCACGGGCACAGGAAAGACCTGAGTAGGCCGAACTGTCACATCACGCGCTGCGAGCGACGGACAGTGGGGCTCGGCAAAGATGTCGAACACCAACGGCACTGTCGTCATCCAGTACGCCTGTTCGCGCATGCAAAGAGCTGAGAGTCTGAGCGGTGCACAGGTCACGATGGCCTATGGACTATACGGCTCTCAGACGATGTTGCTGGGCTGCAGGCGGTCGAACTCCATAACGAAGTCGGAGTAGACCCTCCTAACCTGCGTGTAGGCGTAACGACGCTGCAAAATAGGACAGGGGGAACACATCAGTGTTTGCACATAAGTGGTGAACCTAAAATTTTATGTTACGGTACCTTTCACGGCGACACCATACCGTCCCATACGTCACGGTCAATCTCTCTCTCTCGGCTGCTGCCGTATATGCTCCTCCAAGGCCGCCTCGTCGGGAGACGCGCTGTATTACAGGACGGCCTAATAATCGGCGACCGCCTCGGTCCCGCCATAGTTACGAAGAGAGGACAAACCGGCGAGCATCACACTTTCTCCGGCCGGAACACATCAAAAACAACACCAAG